>CM053765.1:9180432-9233055 GCA_028658305.1 Pachyuromys duprasi
CAGGAGCATGCCAAGGAGGACCTCTGGGGGGGTCAACGTAGTGATGTATCAGAGCAGATATTAAGACTCGTGATCAAGCCTTTGGCAGAGGGCAAGAAGTGATGATAGAAATGGAGGAGGTTGGTGAGACTTGGAGAGAACAAGAGCTCCACAAAGACCAAATTGAGCAGGGCACAGGGGTCTTGTATGAGATGGTTTCTACAACCTAGGACCACATGTGGATGTGGCCTGGAACCCCTGCTCAGATGGGGCCCATGATACTCGGTGTCGGACTGAAGACCCTAGTGAGGGAAACAGGGACTGTTTCAGTCTTGAACTTGATGGCTGACTCTTTGACCCTCTCCCATACATGTCGAGGAGTGACAGACTGGCTAGATCCCAGGGGAGGACATTGCAGCCAGCCCTGAGGGGACAGGATGAGCTGGGGTTGGATGGAAGGGGAGGAGGTCCTCCCCCTGTTGGTGGTCTTGGAGGGGGCTGGGAGAAGATGAGGGAGGGTTGGGGAGGGTGGGAGTGGCTGAGGGAGGGGGCTACGCTTGAGATACAAAGTACCTAACCTGTGATTGATAACAAAAAAATAAATTAATAAAAATAGTGTCTGGTCTTTTGGAGACAAACCTGGAGTATACTTTTTAAGGGGCTGAGTGGTGGGGTCAGCCTACTGAGAGGCAGTCTATCCTTTCTGTCCACTGGCTCACCCTGCTTGTTCAACCTTGAGCAGCACAGAGAAAGAACCTGAAACCTCTGCAATTGAAGGGTCGCCGTCTAGCCTGCTTCCTTTTCTGATCAAGCTGAAATATCTCCTTTCAAACACAGTCGGCATGGGAGCCTTGTGCAGAGAGTAGGGATATCAAAAAAGGCAAATGCATTCACACCCTCCTTTGTCTGTCTGTGACTCAACAGGAGACGGTCTCCTGGAAATCAAGGCCATGGAAATGTGAATGTCAAAAACAAACAAACAAACAAACCAACCTTTTTTTTGTGGTTGTGCAATTTTCTTTTGGAAAGGGGTCTGGTCCATCCTATTTTGTAGGGTGATTTCTCCTGAGTGTATGTTTTATTGATACTCTGTTAAGATGCCAACCCACACTGGAAAAGATGGGCATGGTGCCCTCCCCACCCATGCAGTGTGAGCCCCTCCCACAGTGTTGGAGGAGTCTCGCCCGGCTCTCTCCTCTTCGCTTTGGGACAGGCGGGGGAGTATTTTCTGAGACTTGTGTCCATTTGCATGTCCGCCCACTAGCCTTATGGACCCTGTGCTGTAGCACATCTTTAGTTAATTTTCCTCACAAGCACTCCCAAGGACCTTGGGTTGTGTGCTGGTGGGAGTCTGGGAAGGAACCTGAAGTAGTCTTCTCCCTTGAGGCACTGCTCACCTACCTTGGAGGGGATGCAAAGGTGGACGGGAAGGGACTAGGTAGAGAGGTATTGACAGCAGGATGTAGAATCTCATCCTTGTGGACTCTTTCAGTCAAAAACCCAGCAACTCCGATTGAATGGATGTGGAATTGTCTGAGGCCAGGGCGAGTTGACAGTTGCCAATTGCACTCCAGTGGCAGACATCACCAATCAATCGTAGACAACACCATTTCTGATTGAGCTAGGGGCCACCATCACCATGTGTTGGAACTGGCACAGGGTAACAAACCCAGAGGTTATTTGCAGCGTGGTCACTGGGGAGGGTCCAAGAGAGAATCCTGCTGGGAACTCTCTGGGTCAGACTAGTCACTGGGGAAGGCAGACATGCTGGACAGATGCAGCTCCGGCAGGACAAGCTTACATCAGCACGCACTGGCTGAGGGCTGGCCAGCAGGGGTGGGGGCTGGGGACTTGGATGGATACCTGTATAACCTGTTGTTATAGCATCGGAGTGTGGGAGAAACAATATGGTTTCGGTGAAGGGTTTGGAGCAGTAAGGGAAGGAAAAGATCAACCATGGTGAGGACCCAGGTGACTTCCTGAAGGTGCTGGCCTGCAATCTGGGTCTCCATGGAGCCAGAAAAGATTGTCAAGAGGTTTCGCTAGTCCTGAAGGTCACCTGATTCCTATTTTTCTCTCTTCCAGCCCCCACTTCATCATTTACAAGGCAGGGACCATGCCAAGGATGTTGCATCAGATCAATCAAGACAGATGTTGAAATTGTGCCTGAAAACAAGAGAGTTTCATACCAATGCCCATTATCATCATTCTTTCACTCATTAGCTCATTTAAGGACTTTTAGTCAAGTGTCCACTGTATATCAGGTCCCAGTGGAACCCTGGGGACAAGGAAAACAATGGTGATGTGACACTGTCCCTTCTAAGAAGTCTGCATAGAGTTTTGTTGACATCCTAGCATGGGGACATGGGAGTTCAGGCAACTTCCAACGGGGTTTGGAAGTCAAATAATTGACATAACTCAGGGCTTTTGTTCAAGAGGCAGCTCCGCTTTCTGGGGGGGCCCAACCCCCACCATTGCAAGCCAGTGTCCTGTGTGGTGAGAAGAGAAGAGTGATAACTCAGTGTGACGCTTCATGGGCTCCTGTGTAGAGTGGACGTGTTGCAGGTGGCTGAAGTCCCAGGGTCCCTGCTGGCTGCAGGTTCCTTCCGCAGGAGCCCACTGGATCCTCACCAGAGAGCTAGTGGGATCCCTTTGCAGATTCTATTATTAGGGGTTGCCACTGTGTCTCCCCTGAGGTCACTAAGCACGCGAATGACAGGGCTACCCCAGCTCCAGTGAGCCTGATTGAAAAGATCCCACCCCAGTGCTATCACACTGAAACCATGAACACCCCTCGTGGGTTGCACGGTGCTAACTACGCTCTGGCTGCCTCGGGGTGGGTAATGGTGGTCAAGGGGAGGGGCAGGGGTTTGGGATTATAATGGCCCCACCAGTGTTTTTGCTTGACCATATATGGGTGGTGTGGCTGGTCCTAGAAACTTGCTGACCCTCAGTGTGTCATCCTTTAGGGTGGGGCACAGATGAGCAGCAACAGCTGGAAGGAGGAGGTGAAGAGGCTGGGCTTGAGATCTGGGTGGCAGGAGTCCATTACCGCGTCTGGCCATGTTGTAGGCAACCTTCCAGTGGGTGCCTCAGCCTTTAGGGAGAGGCCCTGGGCCATTCTGTAATCCACCCCCAAGCTGCCACACCAGGCCCGATCACACATTGTCCTGAAATGCTCTCTGCCTCTGTTGACGCGGATACATACTTGTCGTGGGAGATGTTCCCACTATCAGGCATTTGGCGGAATCAGAAAAACCCATTCCCACCCTGCCTAATACATTTTTCATGTCTCTTCCCTGACAGGCCTGGGTGGTTAGATCTGGGAGGGGGGTGCCTCACAGTCTTTGAGCCCATACTTCGGGGTTACTTGAAAAGGGACGGTGTTTACCGACTGTCCAGACAGGAAGTTGGTGCCTCTGAGGTCAGGGTGCTGCTGCTGTGATGCGGGCACCGTTCTTCCCGCAGCCTCTGGAGTCCCTGAAGCTGTCACATAGGCGAGCAATCTGGTCTGCCCTGTGTGTTACCATGTGCTTATGGCTAAGCTCTCTGAGCCTCATTTTAAAATAAAGCAGGAATAATAAAAACACCCACCCATGCCATTATACGATTGAGTGGCACTGTGCAGGAAGACATCTGTGGCCAAAGCCTGCTCACGGTGTGTCTCAGGGTTTTATGGCTGTGAAGAGACACTATGACTAAGGTAACTCTTATAACAGAAAGCAGTTAGTTGAGGCTGGCTTACAGTTCCCGAGGAAACTGGTGGGGAGCATGACAGCGTGCAGGCAGACACGGTGCTGGAGGAGGAGCTGAGAGTTCTACACCTTGATCCACAGGCAGCAGAAGGGGTCTGTGTCACTAGACGAAGATTGGGCATAGGTGACCCCAAAGCCCACGCCCTCAGTGACCCGCTTCCTCCAACAAGGCCACACCTACTTCAACAAAGTCACACCTCCTAATAATGCTACTTTCTATGGGCCATGCATTCAAGCGCATAAGTCGATGGGGGCCATACCTGTTCATGGTAGGAAGCTGGGACGGTGATATCAAGGTGTCAATAGACGCATGTTGAGCCCTTCTGTGGCTGGAGGCTTACCTATGCTGTAGCATCTAAGAAGATCATGGTGACTCCAGGAGGCTAGGTATTATTAGCTTATTTTTGTATATAGAAACCAAAGCTTTGGGAAAGGACACACAGCCAAGTGAATAAACTGAAGAAGTCTGCTTAATGGGCTGATGCCGTCTCCCTGCCTCATCACTTGAGTCAGATTAAAGGCTTCTGAGAGCATCCAGGACAGGTAGCATGGTAAAATTAGGTGGGAGAAAGCATGGGCTCTCCCTAGGAGGTGGGACCAATGACAGTTCAGCTGGGTGATCGGAGCCCGTGTCAACGATCTGTACCTCAGGTTTTGCTAGAAACACCTCCCTTTGGAGGTGCAGGCACGTTTGTTCTTGGTGACTGGACACATCAAACACATGCAGTGCTCAAACCTCAGGTTGGCCTTTTCAGTTGTGGCTTTTCTGGTAGTGACAGCCATTAATTTTTTTTCCAAGCTAAATGGCAAGCCAGGTGTACCAGCTACAACCTGCCATTAGCTGCTCCTGCTGTTAGAAGCCGTGGTCTCGGAGGAAGCTCTGGGGGCAGGGTTTAGTGCATGGTGGCATTATGTGACCTGTCCTCTCTCAGCTCTGAACTTTTGTGTCCCTTTTGATGCTACGTCCTCAGCACATGACTGGGCATGGAATGCCTCAGCAGTTGGGGTGCAACCCTTTTACTCAATAGACCATGCAAGTTCCATGGGAGCCAATCCAAGGCTTCTACAGTGGGCCACACTAGATGTTTCTCTAGGTCTCCTCCTTAGGGAGAGGTGGCCAGGTCTCCTCATTCTCCAGCCAGCACTAGTTTCAGTGTTTCTGAGCTCTGTGTTGGAAACTTAACCCCAGCTACTTTCTGCAATGATTGTTGTATGTTCAGATGGCTGGGCTCCAGGGCTCTTAAGTGATTCTGACTGGCTGTCTCCATGGATGCTTCTGTCTGTCTATAGAACTGATATTCTGGACAATAACACAGAAGGCACTCCTGTGTCTGGTGAACAGATGAATGGATGGATGGGTGGGTGGGTGAATGAGCGGCTAGATGGTTAGATGGGTGAGTGGGTAAATGGATGAAATGGATGGGTAAATGATGTCTTAGTTAGGGTTGCTATTGCTGGGATGAAATACCATGATCAAGAACAACTTGGGAAGAAAAGGTTTTATCCAGCTTATGCTTCCACATCATTGCTCAGCACTGAAGGAAGTCAGGACAGGAACTCAAACCAGGCAGGAATCTGAAGGTGGGAGCTGATGCAGAGGCCATGGAAGGATGCTGCACACTGGCTTGCTGCTCATGGCTTGCTCAGCCTGCTTCTTATTGAAGCTGGGATTACCAGCCCAGGGATGGCACCACCCGTCATGGGCTGTGCCCTCTCCATAAATCACAAGTTAATAAAATGCTTGTTCATAGCCTGATCTTGTAGATGCATTTTCTTAGTTGAAGTTCGCTCTTCTCAACTGACTTTAGCTTGTGTTAACATAAAACTAGCAAGCACAGGTAGGTAGGATGGATGACTAGATGATGGGTGGATGCATAAGTATATAGATTCATGAACAGGTAGATGAGTAGGTAGATGGATGATTGCATGCATGGGTTAGTGGGCAGATGAATGAGTGGGTGATTGAAGTGAATGGATGTGTGTGTGTGTGTGTGTATGAGTGTGTGTGCATGGAGGGGTGGATGAGTGAATAGTAGATGTTTGGTTGGGTGAATCAGTAGGTGCATGGATTGGTGGGTAGGTGTAGGGATGGTGGTGGATGAATGGATGGGTTCATGGGTGGATAGAGGGATGGACCAGTAAATGGATGAATGAGTGGATAGATGAGTGATGGATGGAGGTGATGATTAACAGATGAGTAGATGGATACATGGGTGGATATATAGGTGGATGGGTGAATAAATGAATAGATACGTTAATGGGTGGTTAGATGGATGGTTGGACACATGGATGGATGCATGGGTGAATGGATTCATAAATGCTTGGAGGATTTAACCCTAATGTGGGTATGTCTTAAGAGAACTACCACCCATTATTTGTGTCCAGTGAATGATACAAGTACTTGTGCTTAACACCTGCTTTATCAAGGATTTGGGCCTGCTTAACCTCCGTATAATGAACTTCTCCAGGGCAGTGTCCTGTTTTTCCACAATGTTTGATACAAGGTCTAAAATAACAGGTGTTTGTTCTCACTCATTGAGAGGAGTACCTGGTGTGGATTTTACCACTAAGTGAGGGACTCTGCCATTCTCATTTCAGTCCTGCTACCCATCTCAGTAGGCCCAGGGTTCAATAAGTGTAGAATCCTTAGTGTGAAGAAATGATGCCATAGATGTTTGGTACCCATAAAAGCATTTACTATTTATATTCCAATAAATATCAGAGCATGGATGCCCAAACAAACACATAGCTATGCATTCCTTCTTCTGTTAGAGGCTGGGAGCAGAGCCAGAGACTGGACAGAGGTAGGCATGTGTAATAGTTAGGACCAGACAGGTTAACCTGCAATAAAATCAACTCTAACTTCCAGTGCCTTGACATTGCACAGGTTCATTTCTTACCCATACAACATATCCAAAAGCACTATCTAGGATGAGGAGGTAGCTCAGCTTTGTTGGGGGCGCAGACCAACGAAATAGCCACCAGATGAAATGCCACAGATGGTCAAAGGACAGATGCCATGTTGACTCTTTAAGTTTCTACCATGAAGTGACACATACCGCTTTTCCTTTTTCACTGGCTGAGGACGTTACATGGTAGCACCAACTGCACAGGCCCCCAAGGTGAATACTACCCTGTTGCCAAAGGAGGATTTCAGATGTGGGTATGCTCTTAACAACAGCTACATCATTCTGGAATGCAGTTTCTTACTCTAGGGGCAGTTTCTTCCACCCTCAAAGTCTTATTATCCTGAAGAGCCAAGGAAGGAGATTAATGAATGTTTATTCAGCAGGCTAATGTGGAGATTAAATGGGACAATATGCGTAAGAACACCTAGTCACTGCTCAGTCTTTGTAGGTTATTTGTTGACTGATGAATGGGTGAATCCTGGGGAAAGAGTGGTAAGGTAGGTCAGGGCTTGGTTGCAGCCCTCCTGGGGTCACTGTATCATGGGGGAGATGGCAGTCACACATGCACACTTTGAAGAAGTGTGTGGGCCATTGACTGTAAAAATGGCTCCGGGTGCCTACTCTCCCCTGTCCCCAAGCCTTTTGTGATGTGCCTCTGCAATTTCTCCCACTAAGACCATATTCCTCCACTTTTTAGATAGAAGATGGCTCATGCTTGCTTTGTCTGACAGTGTGCAGAGTCTGGAGTCTAGAGTGCTGTTGTCATAGAAATGTGGCTAGCCACCTGTGTCTACTGCGTCACATGGGGCACAGCAGAGCCATACTGGCTGACCCACCACACACTAGCCAGTCCCCAGGCAGCCTCTCCAGGTGACTTGAACGAAGGAGCTGGTGTGGCTGAGCTGAGCCTGATTCTAACTGGCAGAGCAAATGTCTACCATCTATGGTGTCATGTTACCTTTGGGAGCCTTAGTTACTTTTCTACTGCTTGATAACACCAAGGCAGTTTATAAAAGGAAGCGTTTATTTGGGCTTACAGACCCAGAGAGATAAGAGTCTATCTTGGTATCGAGTCAGCAGGCATGGCAGCAGGAACAGAAGCTGAGAGCCCACGCCTTGATCTGCAAGCAGGAAACAGGACTGAATTCAAAAAGGTGAGAGTCTTTTAAATCTCAAGCCTGAGGCCACATCTCCTGAGCTTCGCTAAACAGCGCCATCAACTAGAGGCCAAATATTGAAATGCCTGAGACAATGGAGGAGTCTCTTTCAAACTGCCACAGGGATTGCTTGTTATGTAACATGGTCAAGGCAATCCATGACTGCCATGAGGAGATGTGTGCTCTCAGGACGATGTAGAAATAGAGAAGTTGATGTGTGGATGGGCTTCTGAGAAAACGATGCCTGAGCTGTGACCTAGGAGAGGAGCGGAGTGATGTTCACTGTGTGAAAAGATGCCAGAAGAGGGACAGTGTGTGAACAAGTGAGCTGCAGTGGGAGGAACAGAGTTCCTTTTAGAACTGTGGGGGTCTAGGGCACTGGGTGTCGGAGGCAAGACTGTTGGGTTTCCTCTTGGTGCTACTAACAAATCTTCGTAACTTGAGAGCTCTGCGTTCCACTTCACATGAGGCATAGAAGTGATGCCACATTCTGTACCATGTTTGTGTTAGGTGTCAAGGGACTCTGCTTTTTTGTTGGGGGAGGGGAAAGCTGAGGGGAAATAAGTAGGTGGCTCTGGAGAGAAGATCTTAAAGAGCTGTTTGAGGTCGTCTGTTTCAGCCTATTCTTTTGTGATTGGGATACAGAGGCCTGGAGAACTGTGACCAGATGGGCTGGGGGTAAGGGTAGGGAGATGGGGTAGATAGGTGGGGGGAGGGGGATGGGGTGGGGAGATGGGGTGGAGGAGGGGGAGTAGGGAGATGGGTTAGGGGGTGGGGTTGGGTTTGAAAAAGAATGTATATGTACATTGTCTCCTGGCTCATTCTTTCTTCTGACATCCTCCACGGTATATCATATTAGCAACACAGACATTTTAATGAGTCTGACCCATTTATGTTTATTGTGATTCCTAGAATTTAATTTTGTTTTTTTTTAATTACAAAATTACATTTAACTTATTTAATTTGTGTGTGTGTTTGTTTTGGGCACCCATGTGCTATAAGACGTGTGTGGTGGTCAGAGGACAACTTTTGGGAGTCAGTTTTCCCTTTCCACTATCCGGATCATTAGGCTTAATGGCGAGCTGTCTTGTAGGTGCTTTTGTTTGGTTTTTGACAGAAAGTCATCACTTGCTACCTAAAGACGATTGATTCTGTGATTCCCTGGATATGAAAATCCAAGGGTCTCTTGCTCTTTATACAAAGTGATATGATATTTGCCCCTAACTGCTCTGCACCCCTCTGATACCTTCTCATCCCCCGCATAATTGGTGTATGAACAGTTGTCACTGTGTATTGTAAGAAGAACATCCACACGTGTTCAGTGAAGACGAAATCTTTTTTCCTTAGATGCCCTTCACTCATGCTTGCTTAGTCAACATAGAACCTGTGGATAGGCATACCAACTGCAGATGCTTTGTTACAAATGACTTTTGGTAATTTTCACTCCTTAGTACTCTCCTCCCATCCCTCTTCTGCTAACAGCTCCCCCTTTCCTTCCAGAAAGTTTTCCTAATGCTTACAGGACTTAAAATGTATTAATTTTTTAATTAATTTAAGCAATTCTAATTAAACTCAGAGGGTTAGGAAAAGAAGAAGGGGGAAAAACTTTTTTTTATATATTTTCATTGTATCCGATTTGCAAAGGATGGCACCCAGCAACCTGTGAGCTGCATCCAGACAGCTGTCTGCTTCTGTGAGCCTTGGCCTGTGGAAATGGGGCCACTTAGTCTTTACACATTTATTGGGTGGTGTCCACACCATGAAGACCAAAGCAAATAACTCTGAAAGAGACTGTGGGTTTCAAAGCTGAAAATGTGGGCTCTGCACCCAGATCGGAAAACATTCGTCAATCTTTGTCTATAGACTTGATTTTATACCTGGTAGCTACTGGTTTGGTATTAATGTGTTCTGTATATTTTAAAAAGATAATTGCTCTCAAATTGTTAGTTGACTATGAAAATCTAAGGTGATTTCTAGATTTTTCCTCATCAACTTATCCTGGAATTCCTTATGAATTATTCTCTTCAAAGAACATTGTTTACTATCTCAGACGTACCTCAGTTAATGTTTGCTTTGATGGTTTTTTTTAATCAATACATTGCTCATTTATAGACCCACATTGCATCTTTCATTCCGCCCTTCTGTCTTACCCTTTTTTTTTTTGAAATAGCAAATTGATTAATAAGGATCACATGTTTTATAGGTATACATCAGGATGATTTGATACACACAAGCACTGTTTAATGATTACTGTACTCATACCAATTATCACAGCCCTCCCCATACACCCCAAATATCAACCTCTTAGAATGTGTTCATAGCATGGCTTACAGTTGTACCCTTCACTGGCCTCTCCCCATTTACCTCCAGACCTGAACCACAGCTCTTGCTCTGCTGAATTTGTCTGTTTTACAGTGAAGCCGCACACTATTTGTTGTTCTATGATATCTCTACCCCACATTCATCATTGCAAATGGCAGGATCTCTTTTTCTCATGGCTGAGTAGTACTCCCTTGTATGTATTTTACACTTTCTTTGTCTATTATCTGTCAACGGGTGGTGCCGTTTTTCGGTGATTGTGAACAATTCTGCAAGACATGGGAGTGCTGATATCGTCAAGACAGTGACTTCATTTCCTTTGGGTATTTACCCAGTAGGCATTGATGATTTCACTTCTATTCTGAATCTGTTTTAGGAACCTCCATGTTGTTCTCCATAGTGGTCCTACCCATTTCTGTTCCAACTAAAAGTTCTTTGCTTTCTACCTCTTATCTTACACTTTCTTGGTAGGAGCCATGCTAGCAGTGTTACTTTTCCTGGGGAGACATCACACACACCAGACACATCTGCTCACCCCAGGTAGGGAGCCAATAACAGATAAAGGTAATGATTACATCAAAGTCCAACTTAGTGAACCAGTGAGTTCTCCAGTTTTAGTTTTAAGTGCTTGAGTGAGGGGTTACTCACAGCAGCAAGGATGACTCAAAGGTAGCCGTACCACCAAAAGCTGTTGGTTTCAGAGGTCTCAGCTCATGGTAGCCACCTTACTTGTTCCACAATTGTGGTTAAAAAAAAAAAGAGCATGTGAGAGTATGACCCCTTGACAGAGGCGGCTGCTCACCTTAGGGTGGCCATGATGCAAAGAGGAGCATACTCATGGTTTTGAGAATCCCTCTTCTTCCCCTTTTATTTTTCCTATGTTCTCTTCCACCCTTACTTGTCTCGAGGGCCTTCACAGCCACACTCTGTGCCTATTGATTTCTAAGGTGATACTCAAGGAAAACCTGAACCTGATGCTCCTTGCACGATTTTCAGGCAGCTGGGAAGGCCAAGGAGTGTGCTATCCTTAGCTGCCCTCACTGCTTATTTAGTAAGGTGTGAATCTTGTAGGCTTTGGGGCTTTTGAGACTTGGGAGTTGTTTGTGTTTCAGGTCTGTGATGGCTAGTAGTGCCAAGTACTTCTTTCTGGTGTTTCTTACTTTCCCAATGTTATGTTTTTATCTAGTGAAAGCCCCTGTTGATGCAATATAGTTTTTTTGTGTGTCTGAAAGTACTTTGAGTTTTCTTCTCTCTCTGCAACAGTGAGTTGTGGAACCTTCTGGAAGTCTTCAGAAAATTGTGCTTTTCTTTCAGACTTGAAGCATGTCAATCAGAGCTTGCCATTTCTCAGTGCTTCCTGTCTTTTTTCCCTGGTGATTTTCAAGCCTTTCTGTTCACTGTGAGCACTTGATCATTTCACTATATATTGAGTCGCTATAACATTTTGTTTTCAATTTTGAAAAATTGTCAGCTCTTGCCTCTTCAAATATCTCTCATCCACTCTTTCTTGTTATCTCTCTGCAACTCAGATACTGTGAGTCAAATTGGAGGGAACGGCTGAGAGTCAGCTGTGTTTGACCTACAATAATTCAACCTAGCACACTGGAGCGGCTCCTTTTCATGTTGCAGATCTCAAATTACTCCTTCATTTCTCCACTTGTTCTGTGTTTCCCTATAACCCATGCCATTCTCCAGTGTCCATTTCAGTGTTTGGTATTTTTGCTTCACTTTGTTTATCCTTCTGTTTGAATCTTCTATCAAAATCCTGTGCTCTAATTATCACGGTGTCTCTTTCTTGAGCCTCTTTAGCACTTTTTGGATGTACTTTCTTCCGCATTTTCCCCTCATACTTTTCTTGTCTCTCTTCAAAGATTTGAGGTTATGTGAGTAGTTTCTCTCAGATCTTTTCTGTACTTAAGGTGAATGTATCAAAGTTTTCTGGGTCTTCTGTTTTTGATTTACAAACCACCTCGACCTTGGGTTTTTTTTCCCACTCATGTGGACTGTAGTTTTTCACTGTTACCAGCTTCACTGAAGATCTTGCCCTAGAGCTCAGTTTTCCTGACTTGGGCAGGTGGCCAGTCTATTTTGCCTCTGTTGGGCTCCTACATGGTTCTGTTAGATCTGTATTAATTTCTTTTCTTTTTTTCTCTTTTCCTTTCTCCCTCTCTCTCTTTTCTTGTTTTTTTTTTTTCAGACAGGGTTTCTCTGTGTAGCCTTGACTTGCTTTGTAGACCAGGCTGGCCTTGTATTCACAGAGATCCACCTGCTCTTGCTTCCCTGAGTGTTGGAATCACAGGCGTGTGGCACCGTGCTTCGCTTCCTTCCTCTTTCTTGATGGAAGATCTTTTGTTTCTCCTAGCTGCATAACTCTTAAGCTGGTGATTGTCTAATCTCCACCTCCCGTCTCACCAAAAGAAGCGGGATTGTAGACATGGACCCCGCTTCTGGCTTTATGTGGGTCCCACAGGTCGAGTGTGGATGCTTAGGCAAGATTTAGTTAGTTTGTTTGTTTTACCAGCTCAGACATATTACCACCTCTGTCTGCACTAAATCCTTCGTGTTTTCCTTGTGAGCTGGTGAACAAGCTGGAGGCCCTGGTTCCTGAGCTGGGGCTCAGAGACACTGCTGGGCCCGAGGTAAGCCAGACTCTCATTTCCTGTCCTGCTTTCCAGTTTCCAGACTCTACCACAGCATACTGGCAGTTGTTTACTCCATTTTGACTTTGGAAGATGTTCTCCTTGTTTTGAACATGGCTTTATTTATGTCAGCAGTTGGTTGTTATCTTACTTTCATTTCCTGTTATTGTGCTAGAATATCCTGACAAAAGTAACTTAAAGGAGTAAGTTTATTTGGCTCACGATTCTAAGTTACAAGCCACCATTGCAGAACTTCAAGATGGCAGTGACTTGTAGCAGCTAATCATACCCACAGTCAAGAATGAATGAATGAATGAATGAGCAATGAATGAATGCATGCCCAGCTTCATTTCCCTACTCTTACACAGTCAAGGATGCCCTGTCAAGGGAATGGTGCTGCCTATGTTCAAGGTGCATTTTCCCACATTATGAACTCAATTAATATTACCCGCCTCTCCAGGCATGCCCACAGGCCAATCAAATCTAGAAGAGCTCTCATTGAGGCTCCTTTCCCAGGTGACTCTAAGCCAACCATCACAGTACTCATAATAACAATAGCATTTGTACATGTTGAAACTCAGGTACAGAAGTCTTTTGGGGCCAGATCAGCCCCAATATCAGTCCATATTGATTAGACATCTGAGAATCCCAGGTATCATGCTAGGTAGTGTTATTGGCATGGCAGAGGATCCCCGAGGCACAGAAAGAGGACCACGGATGTGTGAACCTATTTTGTAAACTTTAAAGTTCTCCTTTAATGACAGGTGTGAGCTCTCAATTTTCATTTCTAACAGGGTAATTTTCAAAGTACATTTTCTATGTATTGAAATTAGTGGGTGAGCTGCCTACACATGCTATTTCTGCGTTCTCTTCCCCAGCACAGACGTGTCAGAAATCTGTGTCCCCAGTTTGACCTCTATGCAGCTATACAGTGAGCAATTCCCTCCTCCAACTCACTTTGTCCAACTGACCTATGCTTCCAGGATAGGTGTTCCTGGCTTCTGCCTACTTCAGTGGCCCTGTTGCCACAGGCCTGTATCCAGCCTCTAGAGGTGGGTGTCTTTGGGTCTCTTTATTTTGTTCATTGGCCCACCTCCAAACCACATTCCCAAATTAATGTTCCTCTCCTGCACTCTGGTGATACCATACTAACTCATCACCTTTTGTCTAGATGAAGAGACAATTCTAGCTGGTCTCCTAGTGCTCCTGGATAGATGATTACTATCCTTCCCCCACTGAGAAAGAGGGGTCAGTGCCCAGATCAGAACCTGGAATTAATTCCTACAGCTTAGAACCCATCTGTGACTTCTGGTTGAACCAGGGCTATTCTTAAACATTATTCAACTTCAATTCAGACACCAGAAAAGGATTATCCTTGCTAAACTGGTATAAATCCCGCTCTGTCTTTCCATGTTCATTGCTCTGCCCTGTCATCAGATATGACTTGATTTATTTCTTGACTTGCTCATGATCTACTTTCTCAGCATGGACTTTACCTCTGCCAGGGCAGGGACTGGTCTCGCTTGCTCACTGTGGATTTCCCAAGGCTGAAGGTAGGAGCAACGACTGCTGTGGGTTTCTGCATATTGTTTCCCAAAGGGAGAGCCTATGCTTAAGCATTAGTTACTTTTCTTGCTGCTGTAACAAAAGTATCCAGCCAAAGCAACTTCAAGGATAGGGGGTTTATTTTGGCTCACAGTTTGAGAGTACAATCCACCACCTGGGGAAAGATGGCAGGAGTGTGAGGTAGCTGGTCACAACTGCAGCATAGTTAGAGAGCAGGGAGACAAACGCTGGTGCTCATCACCCTTTCTTCTTGTTATTCAGCCCAGAACCTCTGCCCACACCAGGAATGCAATGCCCGCAGTTAGGGTGTGTCTTCCCCCATGAATTAACCAAATCTAGAAACTCCCCCACAGATGTTGCCCAGGGGTTGGTTTCCTAGGTGATTCTCTTGTCAAGCTGACATTGTATAAGCCATTACACTTTCTGTGTGTTACCCCTTTCATTTTCAATTGCTCGGTCAAGCAGAAATTCCCTGTGCCCATTGCAGAGATGAGGCATGTGAAATCCTTAAAAGCAAGATTCCCACAGAACCCTGAGCCAGGTAGAAGCAGAGCCAATGCACATTTCTCTCTGCTCCATTCACTGTCTATATCTATGCTCATTTTCTCATATCACGTCACTTTCTGCGTACAGATTGTGAGTCTGGGTGAAGAGGTCAATGCAGGAGCAGTTGTTGAGTCAAGATGTCATCAAAAACTTTGCTTGAAGTCAGTGAAGGATTCCCAGGTTCCCAGAGTCATTACTCCGTATGGCAAGCTTCCTTGCAAATGCCCCCACAGTGGTTGGCATTATGCAGAGGCATTAAAAAAAATCGACTCTGTTTTGGACTCTTTCGAACCGTAAAAAAGCCAGTGTGAAACCACAGAACTTCTATGTTTCTTGTTCTCTTGAAACTAAAGAAGAATTAAAAAAAAAAAAGTGGAGGGGGAAGGGCTGGATTATTTGAACCGTATTTTGCAAACGCCAGCTCCTCTTGCTGGCTGCAGCAGCTGGTGCCAAGTTGCAACTCACCACACATTTTCACAGGCCCGGCTATTAACCTTTTGCAAACAGCTGCCTGCAGTGGAATTACTGACAGGGCTCAAAGCCTGGGCGACACGAGGCTTTGCCATGACGCCTGCCGAACTCACAGATTTCCACCCGACTCTGGGGATCCAATCTGTCCCCTTACTTAAATAATTTTCTCCTACTAACATTCTATTAGAGATGGGGGCCACGAGTTGGTAGAGTTGGCCCAATAAGCCCAGAGCATAGAGCCAGGTCAGGGGGTTCGTCAGATGAGGCTGGACTTTGAATCCTGGCTTCAGTCACCAGTGTTTGCTCTGCTTGACTTTGGGCCTGCCTTGGTTTTCTTATCTGTGTAGCTGGGCTCTGAATCCTGCATGAGGCGAGAGTGTGTCAGGATGATAGAGTTCGTAGACTCATTCATGGCTGAGGTCCATTTTGATTCCTAGCTCTGGTTCCTGCCACCCATGTAGTCTGACTTCAGGACTGGCCCCACTGGGCGCTGTAGAAATTTAAACGAGACACTGAGGATCAAAGGTCTTGGCACAGAGCCGAGAGCATGACTCTCAATAAATATGCATCATTTTTGTATTGCTCCTAATAACCAATCCCCAGGATAGCTTGCCGTCCTAAGCATGTCCTAAATGAGAACCATCAATTTCAGGAATGTGTTCTTAGGCCATCTGGCTAACTTGAAAAGTTTTCTAGTTGGTAATCACAATGAGTGTGTGTGTGTGTGTGTGTGTAATGCAGTGCTTCAGTGAAACTAAGAGAAATGAAGAAGGCAGAGAGAATGATCCTTTGTTGTGGGAACAAGTTTCAAAGGCACAGTTCTGGACCGGGGATCTTCAGACCCCCGTGCTGTGTGTGGAAGAGATGATCACTTTGCAAGGCCGCAGAACACTTCAAACTCTGTCCAGAAATTCCTTTGGTAAATAATAATAATAGGAAATATCCTTTGGAAATAATAGAGGGGATTTGGCAAATGCCTCTCTCTCGGAGATCTCAAAGGCTTTTTGCGTTATTTTAGAGCTTTAGTGATTTTCTTAAAAGGGTTGGATTTTCTTTCTTACCTCGGCAGAGGGGCGTTCACAGGAACTGTGAGGCTCCAGGGCTAACACGGATCCTACGGGGTATCTTTGTTCCACGTACCTGCTATGCCAATGAGGGAAACTGAGGCCCGAGGAGGGGACATAGCTGAGTAGCTGTGACTGACAGGCAGTGCCATAGGGTAGGACTTGGGGGACCCAGCCCATCCATTTTCACTCTGCAGTTTCCTGACTGCCAGGAGTCCTGCTGTCAGGAAGCCAGCTGCAGACAGACAAGAATGATGGCAGACTCCTGTTCAGCCCCTTTTCACCGGGTGTTCTTCTGCCTCAGTTTGGTTGGGGGGCAGGTGAACCATGGGAGGTATCTGTGGGTTGTGTGTGTGTTGGGGGGGGTGTTGGACCTTTTCCCTGGAGAAGCCATGGCCAAGGCAGGCAGCGGGTTAGGGTCCGGGTCTGGGTCTGGGCTCTAGAGCTGGGATGGGCGTGTACTTGCTGGCCACCTTAGGCAATGTACCCTCAACCTGGGTTGGGGTCTTCCCGCCTATCCTTTGTGAAAGACGGGAAAGACTGGGTGGGGTTCTGTGTTAAAGCTAGGAGCCCCAGGCCGTGTCCACTCATCCTCCACGTGGACTTTCGAAATCTGCACAAGCTGTCTTAATTTTCCACTCATCTCCTTCTCTTAGTCACTTACTCATTCAGCAAATATCCGAGCCCCACTGTGTGCTAGTCGCTTCACACACTTGTGCGCCAGAGTGCATGCACATAGACACAGACACAGACACAGACACACACACACACACACACACACACACACACACACACGGCAGCTGAAACAACATGCGGATCCTGACATCACAAACCATCAATGCCACCTCTGAAAGAGAACACGCATGTGTGCTGGGGACGGGGGCCAGCCTGCAGGAACAAACAACCCGGTTTGGTGGCTGACATCCAGTGAAACCGCAAGGCTAGGTTAGTGCTGGGCAGCACGGTGTCTGCCTGTGACAGGCACTCAGGCATTCGAGCTGACTCAGAGTGGCCTCATTGTGGCCCTGCATGGTCACTGCAGTCATGGAAAGGGAGGGTGGTGAGCTCTCTCTTCCCCACACCTTCTGTTGGACCAAGATCGTTCTAAGTTATACACTTCCAGTTGTTTTCTAAGAAACTGCGGTTGTGGGTCTGGGGTGATGGTCTGATGTCTGCTCCGCAAGTGGGAGGACCTGAGTTCAAATCCCCTGCAGGCATGTAAAAGCTGTATGTGGTGGCTCGCATCTCTAATCCCAATGCTGAGGGAGGGGAAGTAGAGTGTGAATTCTTGAAGTTCAGGAAAAGAGGTGCCTGGCCTCAACACATCAGGTGAAGATTCTCAGGGGCCTGCGGGAGAACGGACACTCAGCAGCCTCAGCCTCCTCATCTGTAAGAATGAAATAAAGGCCTCGGCCCTGCTCCTCTGGTGGAATGCTCAGGGCCTTGGAGGCTGTTCCTGCCCTTCCTCCTCTATGTGAGAGCAGGGGCCTCCTGCATACACCTTCAGGGTGTCAGGGGAGGAGGGTGGAGCAACGGGCCTTACTGTCCCCTTCCGTGTGTGATTAGGGGCCTCTGTTCCCTTCTGCTCTGAAATCCTGGCAGGGGTATTTTCAAGGTTATGGTTATTATAGCATAGCAATTATTTTTCTAATTTTCTTTTTTGTTTTGAGCGAAACCCTTTTTTTTTTTTTTTTTTTTTTTGCAGAGTAGAGAAGGAGCAGTAGGAAAGGGGGTTTAGCAAGTGGAGAGAAGCCATCATTTCGGCAGGAGAATTGTGACACTTTCTACACGAGTAATTAAGGATGGGGTGTGCTGGGGAGTGAGTTTCCCTGCTGTTTCCAGTTGGGCTAGCCAGTGGCTTTGCAGTCTAGCCTTGGTGTTTTCCACAGCTGCTGGGAGTCAGCCTTCAGAGAGGAGACCTCAAGGAGCAATTTTGATACATGCACTTGGAGACCTGTGCCTCATGCAAATCCCAGTCTGTTTCCTGGGGATATGCCACAGACCCCCTCAAAAGTCCAAGTGACAGAAACCTCACCATCGGTTGATCATCATTTGGAGTGGGGATTAGGGGAGGCGCTACCACCTCAGGGAATGGATGGGAATGCAGTGTAGAGTGGCCAGTCAGATGAAAACATTTCTATCTTATCCTCTAGGCCTGGTTTTCAGTTACCCAGCATGCTCTGCATAGGGAAAGGGTGACTAGGGAGCCCAGTCAGGAGCGGGCATCCATGGCCAGGCTTTTACATCCTGTCTTCTGGGTGTGTGCATGTGTGTATGTGCATGTGTAGGCATGTGTAAGTGGCATGGGTGTGTGCATCACTTGAGGAGAGGAGACACACAATTGTGTGCTTCCCAGTGCTTCTCCCAAGGGGCCAGTCCAGTGGTGGTGTGGGCCTCCTTTACCAAATGTCTGGGATCCAGGCTTCTCGGTGCTTCCCGGATTGGTTTGCTGTGTCTCTGGGCCCGTTCCTTCCCTTACATTCCCAGAAGGGACTTTTTAAGGGAAAAGTGAGGGCCAAGGTCCACCTACCCTGACATAGGGATAATGACCCTGGCATTTTGGTGACAAGGTGGTAATGAAGACGATCCCTTTCACATCAGATTGAAGAGAAAGCTGCAGGTAAGGGGAGCTATTGTTCTTTTGTTTTCAGTCAGTTTTTCAATCTGGAAAAAAAAAAAACATCCAGCGTGAACTTTACTGTGCCCCTTTTTAGTATGATTTTTTCCAGAGTCATCCATGTGGTAGTGTGTATGAGAATTCCTTTCCTTTTGATGGCTGAATAGTATTCCATTGTATAATAGGCCATACTTTGTTTGTCTCTTCATCTGCTGATGGACCCTGGGTTTCTTCCAGTCCTGGATTGTTGGGGGGTCACACTGTTGTGGACATGGATAACAAACACCTGATTAAGAGTGGACTATCAATCCTTTTAGGAGTCAAATTACTGCATGAGATGGTAAGTCTTAAAACCAAGGACCCAGTGTCCTTCAGAACAATACTTTGAAAGCCTTTGATTCCATGAGCAAGGACTTAAATGTCTAGGGAAAGAGATAAAGGAAAAGGAAACAGGTTTACGTTTGAGGTTGGAGTGCAGTCCCGACAAGAGGAAGGATATATTTTGATGAGCAAGTCAAGTAAGCACAATCCAGATGCTGGGCAGAAGGCAGAGGGAGGGGCCTGGGGAACACGGACCTTCATGCTCCTGGATTCCAGGCTGGCTAACAGCTCTGGCTGCTGGCTTGATGTCGATGGCAAATTGTCACTTTGGCGGATTCAGGAACACCGCTTATGTCATTAGGCAGCAATCTATAATTAACTCACTCAAGGGTGGATGAGGGGCAGGAATCTTCTGGGGTGAGAAGGGTCCCAGGCACCTTCCTGGAGGGGGGCAGGATGGAGAGACCTCCCTTCAGCCAACAGCTGACACCTAATGAGTGGCCATTGTATGCTTTCTGTGCCTTTTCCACCAGGAAGCCCTAGGCTGCTTTGGTAGAGGTGACCAGCCTGGGCAAGAAAAAGGAAGGCTGCACAGGGGTACCTGGGAAGACGGGCATTGCCGGACTGCAGTCAGTTTGATCTCTGGTCACACAGGTGTCCACTGTCAGGGTGAGGAGTTGTACAGTTTTTCAGGGGGGAAGGGTCCCCCAAAAGAGCCACTCAAGTTCCCAGAGGGGTTAAGTGACTTTGAGAGCATCGTGGGGTGGGACGCAGTGTGGAGGACTCTGACCAAGGCTGTCGGCAGCCTGGATTCCCAAGCCCTGGGCGGGTTGGCGTCTGACTGTCCCCTCTGGAATGTCTGGGCTGCAGCCGGGGCTTGCTCTAAATGAGAAACAGGCGGGAAGGGCTTAGGGGGCCTGGCAGGCTGTGGCCAGCTCCTCGTGCGGTCTGGGCAGGGCCATTTGGCACACATGGCCGGGAGGGCACACTGGCTGTTTGGGCAGCCCTCCTACCGGCATGAGAGGCTTGGGTGCCTTGCCAGCCTGGTCAGGCCAGTGCCTGTAGAGAAGAGGGTAGTAGGAGCACCGCCCTGGAGGCAGATGGAGCTGGCCTGCTCCCAGGAATCAAATCACCAATCTGCTGGAGAACGGAGCCATGCCACCTCTCAGGGTCACATCTCATCGCACAGAGGCCATGGAACCAGTCAGCTTTCTCAACCTTCAACAGCTGCAGAGATTTGTGTGTTTGGGTATGAGCAAGTGTGCACGTGTGTGCGTGTGCCTGTAGAAGCAGAAGTTAGTGCTGCATGTCTTCCTCGGATTTTTTCCTACCTTTTTATTTTTTAATTCTAAAAACCGTATCTTTATCTCTTCTGCATGTATGTGCGCGCACATGCGTATGGGGTGGGGCACATATATTCCCCAGCGAGCCTGTGGAGGTCAGAAGACAGACTGAGGAAGGGTTTTCTTCCTCAGGTCCTGGGGATTGCCCTCAGGTACTTGGGGTTGGCAGAAAGTACCTTTATCCACTGAGCTATCTTGCTGGTTCTTCTCCATCTTATCTGTCTATCTGTCTGTCAGTCTATATCTATCTATCTATCTATCTATCTATCTATCTATCTATCTATCTATCTATCTATCTATCTATCTACCTATCTACCTACCTACCTATCTATCTACGTATCCACTTAATCTATCTATCTATCTGTCTGTTTCTTGGTGGCGTCTCTCACAGAACTGAAGCCCTCTGATTTGGTGAGCGTGACTGGCCAGTGAGCCTCAGAGACCATCCTCTCTATCCAGGGATGAGCATAGGACAGCCCTGACTGGCTTTCTACATGGCTTCTCAAGCTTTACCAGCTAAGTCCTCTCTCTGGTCCTACTGGCAGAGTCACCAGAGGCTGACCCAATATCTTGTTTTTTTTTTACCCATGGGAACTTAGGTCAAGGGTTCAGGCCCACACCCAAGCCCTCACAGTAGATTCCTCTGCGAATGATCTCAGAAGTCATCACTTGTGTGCAAGAGCCCAGCAGGCAACATTGCTCTCCAGCCCTCCTCAGTCTGGGCACTCTTTCTTTATCTTTCTCCCAGCTCCAGCATAGATTACAGGACCTCTCAAGAGCTGGAGTGTCCCAGTTTCCAGGATGTCTCTGCCCAGGTCTTTGTTCCAGGGCGTGGAGAGGAAGGTATGCCTCCCTTCTGGTCCAACCAGGCTGTATGCTTGGTGACCCAACAAAGATCCCAAGGGTATGGGGAGCTGGAACTCAGACAAGGACCAGGAAGTGCCTCCTGTATTCTTGGCACTGCAAAACATGTTGGCAAAGCCACCTGACCCTTTAGCTAGTGCGTACATGTGAGGAATTAGGATTTGGTCCTGAAAGCAAAGGTATGGCAAGTCTTTGACCTCAGCTTCTCCACCTGCAAATGATACAGATGTGGGTACATGAAAGAGGATGTGGAAGGAAGGCACAACATGGAGACCCTAAGCCTGTTGGGGTGCCTCAGAGGCATAGTCACAAGAGGGAGAAGTCCTTGGGGTGGCTCAGGGGAGAAGTCAGCCGGCACCAAGATGAGAAGGGCTAGGGTGAGGCACCGGGGAATAGAGGTGCCCTCCTGTGCTTCTTCCTCCCCTTCCAGTGGCCTCTCCCTACCTCTCTCCTTTCAGAGGAAATCATGAGATCATGGTAGCTAATTAAACACCTGCCTTTGGCCCAACCAGGGGGAGACGCTGGGACGGTCACAACACAGAAGCCTATGGGAGGCACAGCAAGTGCCTGCCCTTTTCATTTCCCGTTTCTGTTCTCCAGGGTTCACAGTGGGGACAAGACAGACGTCTACTGGATCCAGGGCTGCGCCAGCACAAATATCTCAGAGGTCATCCAAGATGCACTGACCACTAAGAACAGCTGCCATGTCCCTCCCATAGGGGTCCCTCCCTATGGCACAGTGTAACCCCATATGGCTGATGATTTTCCTAGGTCTGGGGACCATGGGACCTAGCTTCCTCCATGATCTTATGTGAATCCCAAATCTGCAGATGCTCTGAGGCCACTTAATCCCAGTGATGATGAAGAGTCCCGGGGTACCTGGCATAGGAACATGTCAGGCTGTGGGGATCTGAACTAGGTACCTCATGCTCATGTGGCCAACATTTTATATACCAGGCCACCTTTCCAAACTCACAGTTATCGATTTCATTAATAGTCATTGTTGTTAATTTCTTACTGTGTCCAGCACAGAAATGCAAATATGTATGTACACATGCATGTGCACATATGAAGAAGAAACCACAATTCCTCAGCTTCTTTGCCTGTTGCTGTGACAAAATATTATCAAAAGAGCAGCTTGGAGGAGGAAGGGTTTATTGTGGCTCATGGTACAAGGTAGAGTCCATCAGGTGAGAAAGCCGAGGCAGCACAAGCTTGAAACAGATGATCACATGGGACCCAAAACCAGGAAGCAGAGAGTGGTGAATGCCTGCTGCTGCTCAGTTCCATTCACACAGGCCAACACCCTAGTCAGGAAGTGGTGCCGCCCACAGTGGATGAGTCTACCTACCTCAGAGGCCCATCTTACAGTTGATCCTAGATTCTGTTACTAATTAACATTTACTATCACACTTGATACAAAGTTTCCAGGACTTCTCTGTGTTACTCAGATCCACAGGTGCTTTAGTCCCTTATAAATGGCATAGCCTCTGTATTAAACATGTCCCCTAATGGTCTCTAAACTCTTGTAAAGAAAATCCATAAACTGGGCATGGAGGTTTGAATGAGAAATGTCCCCCACAGGCACCAGCAAATGTCCCCAGCAGGTGGTGCTGTTGGAGAAGTTTAGGGGTGCGACATTGCTGGAGGAAGTGCATCAGTGGGGTGGGGTTGATCCTTGCCCCAGTTCTAGTTTGCTTTCTCTGCTTCATATTTGCCTTTGAGGATGTGAATTCTCTACTTCCTGCTCCTGCCGCCACGCTTTCTCCTTGCTGTCACACTTCCCCTGTACAATGAACTCTTAACGACAATAAGCTCTGGTACCATCAGCCAAATTAAACCCTTTCCTCCGTAAGTTACTTTTGGCCATGGTGTTTTATCAGAGCAACTACAACTACAAAAAAGGAAGCAGCTAACTGTGTAAATGGTTGTCATCCTGTACTGTTCAAAGAACAATGATGAAACAAAAAAGCCCAAACATATTAACTGCAGATACAGTTTTCTTTTTTTTCAAATATTTTTGATTTGTAGAGTTGATGAATTTGGAGCAGTGACTATACGCAGGGTTCAGCAGATCAGGATTTTACATGTCTGCTGTGCAGAAAAGGCACATGGTGGAAACCTGAGTTGGGAGGCACTCACATGTAATAGACACTAGCTGCCCTTTGTCTTAGAACATGGTGTGGTCTGCATACCTGCTGCTATGAACTTTGTACTATGCTCATGTTTGGTCTAAGGGCATGCTTCACATGGCTCTCTCTGTGTGCTCACATATCCATGAGTATCTGTGCCTGTGTGTGCGACTGTGCGACTGCATGTGTGTGTGTGTGTGTGTGTGTGTGTGTGTGTGCGCGCGCGTGCGCGCGCTTGCACGTGCGTATGCTTCTGGGGGGATACAGAGCATTTTCTTTCTCCCAAGATGCTTTGGAGGCATGCTTGATGGATTTGGTACAGCTAGGTTTAAGACTCCGGGAGGAGTCAGCCCATGTACCATCAACCACAACAGTTAAGAAGCTCATGTTCTTGTGAGTAGTGGGACATCAGAAAGGGGAAGGGGTCTGCTGCTCTGCTTCCCAAGGCTGGGGCCATTTGGTGTCCAGTGAGAGGTTGATGGGCCTTTGAAGGACTTATAAGAACGTCAGGAAGCGATGTCCTTTTCCTAACTCTGGCAAGTGAGAGCTTCATCCCCCGTGAGCTACCGGTCATTAACAACACACATTAGTCCAGGTAGCTCATAAAATTAATCTTCCTCTTTCATCAGATTCGAGGTCATCATCCCCACTTCCCCAGAGAGGGGTGATGTCATGAGGCAGCTTGTTGGGAGAGAGTGATTTTTATTCAATAAGATGAGGCTGTTTGCATGAAAGCTAATTAGGATGGCCAAGCACAGGGGAACTGGGGGAGGTTGGCCAGAGGTGCCCTGGGCTTGCAGAGTCCCTGGGCTGAGTGGCTTCTTGATGAAAACTTCATTCCCAGGTGGGGTTTCTACCTCACCAAGCTGGCCAACTGCTGAGTCTCCAGGTCAGGGGAGGACCCAGCGGTAATTCATCACCCCCTGGACACGCCTGGTTCTCTGTCTGATATTCATGTAGGTAGCAAGGACCTCCCTTCTGTAGTCTTGGAGAGAGCTGGGGCTTCAAGGGCCTGGGGGATGGGCCTATATTTCCATCCCAGTTCTGACTCTCACTTCCAATCTTCATTTCCTTATGTATAAAGCCAAGCCTGCAACATCCACCAGCTGGGTTAGTTTCAGCATACCTTACCCAATTTATTGTGTTTATCTGTGTATTGTGTGCTCAGACCACAGCATGTATGTGGAAACCAGAGGACACCTTCAGGAACTTGTTCTTCTAGCATGTGGATCATGGGGCTTTGATAGGCAGGCTTGATGGAAGGTGTCTCTACCCATTGAGCCATCTTGCCAGGCCAAGACTTCATGAATTGTGTCACTTTTTTTTCTCTTGTAATCAGTCTCTGCTTTTTATATCATATTCTCATTTAATTCATTTTCTCCCACATACATTTGTTTAAAATGGAAATATCCTATTATTTATTATAAGTGGAAATTGCAGTGCTATTCATAATCTCATCAGTTACAATGCCATACAAAAATGCTAAGATACAAATCTAGTATAACCTATTCGGAAGCGATGTGTGCAAAATTAGGAAAGAAATAGAAGACTGTTTAAATAAATGTGAGACATGCTGTGGCCATGTAATAGGAGCCTATAAAGATAAAATTCTTGGGGCTGGGGAGATGGCTCAGCAGGCAAGAGCACACACCGCCCTTGATTCCCACCGCCAACTTCTGACTGCTTACAACTGCCCGTACTCCAGTTCCAGGGGACCTAACAGCCTCTTCTAGCCTTCCTGGGCATTGCACTCATGTGCACACACTCATACACAGACATATTTAAAATAACAAATAAGAGGATGCGTAAAAAAAGATATACATTCTTCCTGTGTTGTAAAGAGATCTTTTTTGCGTTTAGTTTCTCATGAACTTGGTACTAGCTAGGGTCACCTAGGGTCATCTGGGAAAAGGAATCTCGACTGAGAAAAATGCCTCCATTAGATTGCATGTAGGCAAGTCTGTGTGACAGTTTCTGGATTAATGGTCAGTGTGGTATCACCCTGCCTCTTCAATGTCTAAAACCAGTAAAAGTGCTAAGTACAGCAGCCCGAGTGGAACGTTCTCAAAGGCTGTGTGTTAAAGATGTGGTCCCGGGAGTGGTATTATGGGAAACTGGCAGCACCTTTAAGAGCTGGGGCCTGGAGGAGAGGTTTGAGCTGGGGGCTACTCCTTTGGGTCACCATGAGCTGAGAGGTTCTCCTCAGCCACTCTTGCCCTGGTGTGTTGGTCACTACAGTTCCTAATCAACAGGACCACAGGTCAGGGACTGACACCTCCCTGGCTGTGAGCCCAAACAGACCTGTCCTATTCCTAACTCGTTTGCTGTGGGGATTCCCTTATAGTGACAGAGAGCTAGCTAAGTCAGAAAGTCCTTTCTCCCCCACCCCATTACCAAGCGCAACTAAGTGTTCTGGAACTTCCATCCTCTGCTGGAGCTTGAGCAGGGTTAACTCTGCAGATATCTGTGGGAGTCAGGTCAGAAAGTGGGACAGGACAGAGGAGGATGTCCAGCTTAGTCCACCCTGAGTAAAAGGGGTTCATTACCATTGTCCCTATGGGGACTGAATGGCTGGGTCACACATAACTATCTCTGTCAGCTAGTGGCTGAGACTGTCCTGAGAAGGTTGTGTGCTCACGAGTGAAGCAGGTCTTTGCACGGAGGGGGTGTGACAACTGGAGATTGTCTTCCAGAAGTTAAGCATATCCCTTATTTAAGGGGGAACCAAGGAAGCTTTTCTTTCTGTCTATCCCTGCTGCTCTGCCTACCTCTCTATAGACACTGGGGAGCAGTTATTTCTGGGGTTCAGTCAATGTCTTCTTAGGGAACTAGAAGATCAAGACCTAAAAGGATGAATGGCTTTTACTATCTTCCCCTCAGCCAGAACCTCTGCTGGCCTCAATGGTTCAACTGGTGACAGGAAAAGGCTAAGATCCCCCACCCCAGGCTATGTGACCTTCTCAGGCTGGGTTTGGTGGACTTACTTGAGAGTAGGTGAGTAGGTAACCACTCCAAAAAAGGATCCAGCCATCCCCACGGGCAGCCACTGTCTTTGCCCTGGATGTGGGCGAGCGGTACGTTATGGTGTATATCAGCGTTGGTAGAAGAAGTAAGAACATTCCAGAAACAAACTGGAGTCACTTGTATCAATCCCAGCAAAGAGACAGATGGGAGGTTCTAAAAGGAAGGGTTGTTCCACACAACTCTCTGACCACAATTGTTACCAGAATCACCCAGAGCCACCAGCTTGCACGGAGGCTACCACGGCCTTAGGGAAAAGGACTCTTGTGGGGACATCTGCCTAGCAACTGTCTGTTCAAATTTGGACCCATCCTACTCCTGCCATCAAATCATGGAGCCAAGAATGATTGTTCTAAAGTGTGTGATGTCATCTTCATTCTTTGCTGTTGTGTAACCTTTCATATGCCCCATCCTCCACGAACATGCACATTGCTTACAAGGGCACACAGATTCCCATTGAAATGCTCCAGCCTCCTTTACAAACAGCGTGTATATATATATATATATATATATATATATATATATATATATATATTTTTTTTTTTTTTTGAGAACAACACGCTTCAACATGTCGCTTCCCAGTTTGCACCTCCTACACATTCTCACCTGCATGACTCTACCCCAAACCTTGTCCTCATTCTTCACTTCCAGTTTTCCTTGCAAACCCTGTGTATCCAGGCAGGCCATTCTCTGCTGTCCATGAGGTCACACATATTTTTTTCCTGATCTCCAGCTCAACTTTTCCATTTTTGCCACACACAGCATGGACAACCAGCTGTTCTATCTCAAGTATGCCCTGTGGCAGGTCTGTTGTGGACTTTCTGGGAGCCTCACAGTGGTCACAAAGATGTGTTGGCCACAATGGCAGGACAGCAGGGCCTTCCTATTGGTGCTGTTTGTCTTGTACAGGACTTACCTTCATCTTACAGTAGGTGCTTCTGTACCTGGCCAACCATCCATCTAGGTGGGTCCAATAGGACCTAGCTTGAGGTGGACAGGTCTGAGTTTGGGATTACTGCCTTGCCGGGGATTTCAATGCCATCAGGATGCTGTGAGAAGGCATCAGCTATTTTTCCAGGCACTAACTCTCTGCTGCAGATGACATGGGATCTTTGGCATCATGATTCTCCCACTGGGCTTGCTACAAGTTCTGAAGATATCCACGCTGTCCACAATCCTTCTAGACCACGTGGCCTGAGACGCAGGTTGCTTGCCTTACAATCTGGCTGCTTTGGAGTTTGGCCTCACATGGCTGCATAAGGAGACAAGAATCTGTTGGGGAGTTACCAGGGAGGACCCCAGTTTCACCCTTGGCTCTCAGTAGCAAGTTAATCATTCATAGATTTTTCAGTTGTGGCTCATTTGATCACCAATGCCAAGCAGAGCTCTTCAGCTACCTACCCTATGTGGTTCTTACTACAGAAACACAGCACTAGCCAGGACAATGCCTTCACAGTACAAGGTGGCCACTAGCCAACACACTACCAGTGAGGGTTTTAGCAATGACACCATCTTCCAGAGCTGTCCGTATCCCACTTGCTGTAGCTACAGGTTTGTAATTGCTAGTCAGGGGGTACAGCCTGCTCTCCTTTCTCTTCACCTGCTACCATGGACCCACGCAGGAGTCAGCTGTGATGTGCTGACTTTCCAGAGAGATGCAGGTCTGAGTTCAGGATATAGAGTGTCCCGCGGGAACCTGCACCTGGGTAGAGGACATTCAGGAGGCAGAACAAGATTGAAGGACAAGCCACTGTCAGAACAGTCTGAAGAACATGCAGCCAATTCCTTGGAACTCAGCATATGGTGTTCATGTGGGCTATTCAGTGTGGGGGTACTGCAGGTAGGCCTTCATGCCGCCGCTGGCTGGAGGCTGCTCTGAGGGATGTACATCTTTGGGCAGGGACGCACTAGAGAATCCAAGAGTTCTAGCAACACATCTTCCCTTGCTAGGATAGTTAACACTGGACCTAGAATCACCCTGGAGACAAACCTCCTGGCATGTCTAGATTGGATAGGCTAAGCTGGGGAGGCCCACCATCAATGTGAGAGGTGCCTTTCCATGGGCTGAGTTCCTGGACTGAATAAGAGAGAAAGTGATCTGAGGAACTGAGCTGAGCATAGACTTTCATCTCCTTCTGCTTCCTGACTGGAGACACCATGTGGCCAGTTGCCTTAGGCTTCTGCAGCCATACTCTCCATGAATGCACCTTCAAACTATGAGCCAAGATAAATATTTTCTCCCCTAAGATGCTCTGTCAGTAGCGGCAACAACAAAAATAACCAATATACTTGGGCTGGGTCTCTGTGAACCCCAACTCTGCAGCTTACCAGATGGTCCTGTTGAGTTCAGTGGAGGATCCTGGGTACTTCTTGGATTGCAGTTTGGAAAGTTCTTGGGATGTTGTGTGAAGGAGACCATAGGCTCAGGTGTTGGTAGGAATGTTTTTAGATTCCGGTTCTGCCATGATCAAACTGCTGACTTTGGAAAGACAGTGTGCCCATGTTTTACTTCTTCATCAGTACTGCAGCATTCGGGATAGGTCTCTGTCCATGAGCAGAATCCTATGTCTAGTACGCTTCCTTGGATGCCCAGCTAGAGTAAGTGCCCTGCATGTGGCAGCCACCCTTGTTGAGTGTACTTGCTCCTGCAGGACTGCAAAGAAGGCTTGCTTGGGTTCAAGTCCTCCTTTTAGCATTTTCAGCTTGATGATGCCAAAGAGCTGCCCAGCGGATTCTCTGAGTCCCAAAATGCTGGCTCAAAGTATCAGTTGCAAAGGTAGCATATATCTTACCTGGAGATAGCTGAATGGCCATGTGTAAGGACTGAAGGTATGTCCCCAAGGGAGAGAAGGCTATTCTTGTCTCTTTTCTCTGCCCCAAGGGTATGCCAGCTAGAAACCCATTTGGCTTCCTTCTCCTTCCCTTTTGCAACATTAGATAAATGTGACATTTGTTTCAAAGCAAACCAGGAGGGAAAAACTAATGATAACCATGCGGTGATTTCCAAAAGGTTCGCCAGAACAACCTGTGTAATCTGTTGGGAACCTGGATAGATCTCAGTTTAATTGAAACCACATTCTTAAAAGAATGGCTCATTTGTTACGTATCACTTCAGTTGCCAGTGTCTGATGCTAATGGCTACCCAATGATGCCTTCCTAGGAAGCTCCCTGGCTCAGGGTTTGAAGGAACTTGATTGAGCACAGTCATCCATGCAATGGTGAGTTGATCACAGGATCACTGAGAAGAGTTATAGGTAAGTTTCTCTGAGCCCATTGTCTTATTTCCTGGTTGAAGGCAGATGCAACCTTCATTTATGACCTCGCGTGAGCATCCCTGGCCTGCCTGTTTTCTGTATGTCATCTAATACTTCAGTTCTCCCTCAAGGGAAGTCTTTGCCTTTGCTAACTCACCTCAAAGCTGCACTTAAGGATTTCAGAGGAAGCTCTGAGCTGGAGATGGTCATGTGATCATGAGACTGACTGTCTGGAACTCATGTGACAGTTCTGCATCTTTGTCCAAGTGTTTTATTCTGCACTCTACTCATGCTGTTTGCAGATGGTAAAACACAAGAGAGCTTTCAATCGCACTTGGTTACAAAGATCCACTTCTTGCTCACAGTATAGCTGAAAATGTGTCCTCCATTGTGATTTGCTGGGATGTTTCCTGTGCAACCTCATCAGAGGTCCCCCAGAAACATGGATACTCTTGCTTAAACTTTTCTTGCCTGCTATGCTGGCAATCTCACATACAACTTATCCAAATAACCATATTCCTGTTAGAATTTGGTACTGTGTAATTTGCTTTTTAAAAGACTCACACAGCTGTGGCCATCTTCTCAACGTGGGACTCCCTGCAGATGACAGAAGGGATTCAGACTCTTTGGAGGTAATTAAGACCAACAGCACAGAGGTTGAGAGGGGACAAGCTATGCTCAAGGGCCATGCATTTTCAGAGCTAACAGCAGTTGAGAACAGCTGGGGTCCACAGTAGCCTCAGCCCTCGCCGAGTGGCAGAGAACATAGGCACAGGAACTCCTCAGTGAACTCAGGAGACAATGGGGGCAAACTCCCTTTCTCCCACTGGATTAGAGCATGGTTCTTAGCCAGGACAGACTTCTAGAATCATCTAGAGAAAATGCCTAATACGTAAGTATCCAGCTGTTGCACATGAGAACCTGATTCAGTGTGCTTTTGCCTGGATGGCTATAGATTTGCCTGTGCTATCAGGATCCATCCTTCCACAACCCTGTGAGGTCAACAAGGCCTGCCTAGTGATCAGTTTGAAGTGTGAATGAAGATCAAAGCTCATGACTGTATTAGGCCAGTGCTGACCTTCCTTCTTCATTTCTCATAGACCAGCGGTTCTCAACTTGTAGGTCGACTCCTTTGGAGGTCGCATATCAGATATTTTGCTTATCAGATATTACATTGCCATTCATAACAGTAGCAAAATTACAGTTACAAAGTAGCAACGAAAACAGTTTTATGGTTAGGAGTCATCATAACATGAGGACACGTATTGAAGGCTCACGGCATTAGGAAAGTTGAGAACCGTTGCCTTAGACTCGGGTCATTGTTGGGGATGCAGGACAATATGGGGAAAATAAAGAGGTAGCCCCAGAGCTTGGTTTTCTTGGGGCCCAGACACCATCAGGAGCAGCTGACATTTAGCCAGGGGGCTCAGGCTAAGGGGAGCAAAGAGTCTAGTTGTCATATGACCAAGAACAGGTTCTTGGGAACCCTTCTTTAGATGGAAGGGCTTTGTGAGAACCTTGCCTTGACAAGGGAGAGATGCTGGATTAATTAATTATTATTATCATCTGTTTGAGACAGGGTCTTATTCTGTATACACAATTAGAGTGTTGGATTAGAGCTTGCTGTATAGAACAAATTACCCTTGAATTTGTAGTAATTTTCCTGCCTCTGCATCTTTAGTCTTGGAATTGTAGGCATGCATTACCATGCCTGATGAATCTACTGGATTTAAGCATTAATTTCCTAAAGAGAGGTGAGGAATTTCTTCAAGTGCATTTGAGATTTTTCCAGGAAGATGGGAAAAATCACTGAGTACAAATGTTTGTATAATGAAGAACATCAGCCCAGATGTTCTACACCTTGTTGGTATTGTCGCCTCTCCTCCAACTGCCATCCCAGGTAGCTATGGAGATTACTGTCCTGTCCTTGTTCACAGTTCCTTACAGCCTAGGGAGTGAGCCCAGGCCTGAAGGACCTAGGGTAGCAGGGGTGGGGGAGACACTGAGCTCTCTTCTGCACAGAAGTACTGCTTGGAGATGCTAGGCTAAAAGATGAGGCTACTGTGTCTTGTGTCTTTCATGAGAATGACCTAGTCATATGTTCATGCCTGACATGGACCATTTTTCCACAGAGGCTCCTTTTAGCCGCAAGATCACCCTGCGGGGGGAGGCTGATTTGAACATGTTAATTCAGCCCTGGTCTGGTTCTTTTCCACCAAAGCTTCAATATTCATCTGATCTCAGGATATTGGATTTTTCTTTGAGGAAAGAAATAAATGGCTTATCTGGGGAATAAGCTCTGAGTTCTTCTGTACCCTGCATGCTCTCTGCATTGGGCTAAAATAAGGTTGGCTGATTCTCATGTAAATCTCTAAAGCTTGGGTGTCATCATAAAGCATTTCATGTGCCAGGTAAGTAGGTTGCATCCCTAGGAAAGGGAAGAAAGGAAGAAAGAAAGGAGGATTAGGAGTTGCATCTAAGAAAAAGAGAACAGATTCAAATACTTTACATGCCCATAGCTTCTGGATACAGTGGCCAAAAGTACAATTCTCTCTGAATGCAGTCATTCTGGCTTATGCTTGGAACTGATCTTGAAGTCTGGCACACATCTCTTTCATGGTTGCGATTGCTTCAATTTCCGTCTTCCCTATGCCAAACAAAAGATAGCTTCACGGAACCATTGGTGGGTTTTGCATCCTTCCCACATGGCTGGTGCAAGGCTGATGGCAGCATGAGTTGTCCTGCCCTCCGAAGAGGTTTGCTGCATCTGCTTTTGGACAAATGGGAACCTCTAAGGAGAGTTCTGTTCCTGTTTCAGTAGCTTTGGGGAGAAATGGACTTGACAAGGCTTTTGAATGGATGACCACGCTGTCAAAAGAGGAAAAAGAGACACATTTTCTGATTCTAAAATGTGTAACAAATTTTAGGGCTCATCAAGAAATCAAAGAAGGACTGTAGGCTAGCACCAGGGTGACTTTAGCCTATGCCAAGTTCCCAGAACTTGTGCCAGCCTATATGTGTTTCTAAGTTTTACCTTGAACCCACAACTTCAGAACTTAGGATGTCTTCTGATCCATTTAACCAATTCCTTTGTTCTAGCTATGAGAAGACGGAAGCTGTGACATATAAGGTGACCTAATACTGCCACAGGGTTGGGTAAGACCCAGAAACTCTGTGTTTTCCCTAGTAGGTGATTATTGCAAAAATGGATGAGATTGTGTGTCCCTACTATGACAGCTCTTCTTTGTGTGACTTGCATCCTTCCTTTCAGAGGGAACGCGATTTCCACAACCCCTTGGGATAGCACAAAGACTGCTCTGACCAGTGAGCTATGGCAGAAATGACATCGCATCAGTTCTGGGCACAGGCTGTCATGCCCATGACACTTTTGCTTATGGCCCCTTGGAACACTTACCCTTCCTGTTGGCTCTATACCCGACCGCCATATGTGGGCGACCCAAGCTGCATAGAGAAGCCACACGTACCGAGTACAGAGTCCAGTTGACAGCTGAGTTGACTTTCTGCCATCTGAGCATTCCATTTAGGATGTCTGGCCAGCTCTGCTTCCAGATGACCACAGCCCCAGCTGGGGCTCAGCATCTTCACTCCTGTGAGTGTTGGTTTGGTTTTGAGGCTCTGCGCTTTAGTGTTGCTTGTGGGGCAGTAACATTTAGCTGGAGTGTTACTCATAATGTGAATATAAAATGCATGCTTGATTTCCATTCTAGATTAACCAACTCCCTCCCACTTCTAAAATTTAACCTTTTCCTAATAGAAGGCCGTGACACATTATTGGAGCAGAAGACCATTTTGGTGGGTTGCAGAAAGTTAAGTCAAGAGCTAAATGTGTTAGAGTGAGAGCAAGAATTGCTCTTTAAGTTTTTGTTCAATATATGTGAGTGTGTTGCTGTACCATATACTTCTTATTGTAGGTTACAATAAGGAATGTTAAGACCGTGTTTATCTAATGTGTTCCATACTACAGTTTTGGCAAGCAAACACAGAGATGTCTTAGTCTGCTCCAGGTGCTACAATGAAGTGCCATGGATGGGGTGGCCTATGAACAACAAAAATTTATTTTTCAAGATTTTGGAGCCTGGGAACTTCAAGCTCAAGGGACCATACCAACAATGTGACTTAGCATGAGCTCTTTGACCCAATTTGACCTCTAGGGGAGGTAAAGACTCAGGCTAGCCCTGCATGTGGCCAGCTGAGCTTATGAGTTCTGGCCCCAGTAAGGACTCTGGATACTGAGGCAAGGGAAAGCTTTGTTTGACAGCTCTATTGACATGCACATTGTCACAGATTGATGTCACAAAAGATTTGCTGTCTGTCCCCAACTCTCTAAGAAAGGGAAAATGGGAGAGCTTGTCTCTAGAAATTTCCTAGACCCTGCCTCTTGAGTCTCTTGACTTGGCTGATTTTTAATGTGTCCTTCAGCTGTAACAAACTGTCACCATGAATGTGACAGTTTTGAGTCAATGCCAAAGGGTCTTCTAGTACGATTATTTGGTGCCAGGAGCAAGCATGGTCTCAGGGGCTCTTAATTTTTATTTCAATGTCATGATTCTCTTTAATGCACCCTTCCTCCTGCTATACTATACAGAATGTTGCAGGCCATAGGCAGCCATGATGGAGCCCTGAAGGGAGAGCCCTGAGGCCCAAAGAAGAGCTTCATTAGGGGAGATAACCATCATGGGAAGTATGATGGGTCTCCACCTTCTCTTTTTCCCTCTTTCTCTCTTTAAAAACTTTTTTTTAGGTTTGTTTATATGCACTAGTGTTTGCCTGCATGTATGTCTGTGCACTATGGTGTAGCTGGGCCCAATAAGGTGTCAGTAGATAGACATAGCCTGGTTAAGCACTGACCCTAGGGCACTGATGGGAATGCCAGGTGAGACAGGGTGTGCCGTAAATGTTCAGCCTGGCCAGAGGAAACACCATAGGTAGATAGGCCTTTTGAGCAACTGTTAGTGGAGGTGTGATCATCGCTCTGATGTCATCTCTTCATAGTTCTTGGAGTTGAGAGAATAGAGAAAATTGATGAGAACAGGGTGAGGGGGTAACTCTGTGAAAGATATGCCTCCCTATGACCTCAGAATGTAATATTGCTTGAAAGAAGGACCTTTGCAGGTGTAACTTGAAACACCATCGCTCTGAGCTAGAGTGGTCCTTAAAGCCGTTCACAGGTGACACTAATACCAATGACAGGTGTCCTTACACTCAGAGTCTCTCCAACCAAGAGGCTTGGCTAATCATTCTAAAAGGAAGGTTTGAGGGATCTCTCAGTTTCTCCCTGAAGGCAGAGAGTATCAGGATGTATGTTTAATTCCAAACGCTCAGGGAGGCATCATGAGCCTTGGTACACCCCCACTGGTGCTGGGGGCACTGGGGGAAGGGCTTTGGTGCAAACACAGACGACTTGGTCACACCCTTGTGGGCACAGAAGGCCTCCCTCCCTCTGGAGCAGGACAGCAGGGTGGAGATGTAACTGGAGGGCCGTAGGGCAGATCAGGAAGTCTTCCGTCTTTGCCTGAGAAGTTGTGCTTTATGAGAGCAGACTTGGGGCCTGCCTGTAATCTCATCACTCAGGAGGTGGAGGCAAGAGGACCGGAGAAGTTCAGGGTCATCCTTGGCTACGTGGAAAGTTCAAGACTCATCTGGTTTATACGGAATCCTCTCTCAATAGGAGAACAACAACAAAAAGCAGCCAGGAAAGGGAAAGTGGTGAGGTGATTGGGAGTGGGCAGAGATAGCTGGGTGCTCTCTAGGTTGGGAGCTGTCCAGGATTCAGAACCAAGAGTCCTTCTCCATCCCAGGGAGAACTGAATAATGCCCTTCCCTTTGAGTCCCTTAGCCCCAGGTACATCTCTGGAGGGTCACAGCCTATGCACTCCTGGTGGCCAGTATTGTACAGGCAACAGAATGCCGTGATATCCCTTTTAATCAGCATCACCTAATTGTTCTCTGTTCTTCCCCTCCCCGCCATCCCAGCTGCACCAGCTCTAAACACAGAGGCCCTCAAAGCCGTGGCCATTTGATGTATCATTAAATACACCTTCTCGCATTTGGCACACAAACCCCGATAAAGTTTCACCTTTTAACGAAATAAATGACTCAATTAACAAGATGAAAAACAGCAGTGTGGTGGCAGGCCCACTTGGTGGCCTAGAAAAAAAAAGGCTGGAGAAGAATTATCCCAGCAGGGAGCTAATGTGGGCAGAGACCTGGCGCTCTGTGGGCGTCGCTGCCTGCCAGCCTGCCTGCCAGGGTGGACAGGGCCTGCTGACCGCTGCTAGGGGGCTCCCACATTCTGGGCTGGGGTCCAGCGGGGGCAGTGGGATCCAGCAGAGCTGATTTAGCCAACCTCTTTACTACTGAATCAGGTGTGAAGGGTGAGAAGGAGCCAGGGCAACTGGGAGTAGATACAGGAGGGAGAGACGGAGAGAGGGAAAAGGGAGGGAGGGAGAGGAGGAGAGAAGGAGAGAAGAAAAGAGAATGGAGGGAGTAGGAGGGAGAAAGAAAGAGAGAGGGGAAGAGAGAGAGGAGAGAGAAAACAATATGCATCCTGCTTCTGTCTGTCCCAACAATGCAAAAGTATAGAAATTCATGGTGTGTGTATGTGCGCGTGTGTGTGCATGCGTGCACTCGCGCGTAGCCCATGTGGGTATCAAAGTGGACATGTTGACATCTACCTTCCTCAACTGCTGTCCACCTTATTTTTTGAGACATGGTCTCTCGTCGGACCTGGAGCTACCTCATTTGGCTACCTTTGACTTTGTCTCCCTTCTACCCAGCATTGGGAACACAGGAATGTCACTGGAGTGCACGTGTGTGTGTGTGTGTGTGTGTGTGTGCCAGGTGTGCACAAGTGTTTGTAGATCAGAGGTCAACTTTGGGTTCCTTCCTCTATCTGACTCCACCTTGTTATTGAGACAGAATCTCTTACAGAACTTGGCTAGTCTGCTGACCAGGGAACCCCCAGGCTCTACTTGTCAGATTCACTCCTCACCCAGTGCTGGGATTAGATGCATGTCACATGCTTGGTTTTGCATGGGTTCTGAGGTTTGAAACCAGGTCTCCATGCTTGCACACCCAGAAAGCCCTTTACCGACTGGGGCATCTCACTGGCTCCGTCTGTTTGCTCATGGAGGGACTCCTGTGTGCCCAGGTTCTGGACTTTATGTTTAACGCAGCTTTTTATTGCGGACACAGGCTAGTTCAGCGAACAAGTTCCTTGCTCTGAACTCAAGGAGTGCATAGTTTTGGAACAGTGGCCCCCATCATGGTCCCACATTTTCTCCTCTACAGATAAAGCACATTTTTCCCAGGCTCTCAACCTCAGAGTGTGGTGCCAAGCTTGCTGACCTGTCTGGGTGGATGCGAGTCCAGCTGGAACAGGACCTCAGCTGTAGGGTGCAGTGCTGTGCGGGCAAGGGAGTTCATGGGCTCCTGACTCGATCTCCGTAGTTCACGCACATCTTCTCCTCTCCCACCCCAGCTGTGGTTGAGTCTCCACAGGCCCTTCTCATTACTCCCGCCTTTGAAATGATGGCGGTTATTAGCCCCTCTGGCGAGGCTCGTTATTTAATGTGTTAATAAAGAAACACACACATTTCCAGGTCACAAATCTGTTTTTAATATTGGATTACTGTCAGAGTAATGGGGTTTCTTTGTCATCAAATGCATTTCATATTTTATGCAGGCAAATTTTTATTCTGACTTGGTCCCTGGCTTCCCCCACCTGTCAGAAACGTCTGTGGCAGAAAGGTGGATGAGGGTGCCTGGGCTGGGGACTTTCACAGGTCCCTGGAACTCTGAGGTCTTGGGAAGCTGTAGAGTCTTGGCAACAGCAGTGTCCTCTCCTAGTGCTTGCTGTATAGTTAGGCCATTGTTATTTTTTTGTTGAGGTGTAGTTGCATATGGAGGATCTCTATGATCTGAAGTGCAGACACTGCTGAGGTTTGCCAGGTGTGTCCACTCCTACCAGTGGTGCACTAGTGAAAGCCCTGTCACGCCTCACGATGCTCCTCTATGTCCCTCACTGGCCACTCCTTTCTGGGTAACCTGGGCAAGAGATGGTCACTGCTGTTTGTTTTGTTCTGGTTCTGCCCTTGGGATCACTCACACGTAGAATCCCATTCTATGCACTTCTGCACATGGCTGCTTGACATTGGCACAGTCCCCAGAGGTTCATTCATGCTGTGGGTGCCAATGTTTGATTTGCTTTAGGACTATATAATATTCCAGTGTAGGAATCAGTTGGATATGTAATTAATTTTTTCACACACACATATATTTGCTTACACACATCTTGTCATTGTAAGCACATGGGTGTACCTTTTGGCCACGTGCACGGCAGTAGAGCCTTGACTGGTCGACAACCTGAATGGGAAGGATGGACCACAGCCTCTCTTAGGTCCCCACAGTCTGGTCCACCTGTGAAGGCGACTCTTGTGCGTGGACGAACGCACACAGATTCATCTGGGTTATTGGTTTTTGTTCTGAATGGTTTGGTTTGACCTACCCACTGCTTAAGAAGCAAATAAAGAGAAATTGTCATCCAGGCTACAAGCAAACGTGGTGATGGTTCTCATGAGGTGGAGAGCACCCCTCATTTTATGAGTGAGACCAAAGGGATCCCCCCAGATGATATGTGAACAGAAACCGGAGCTGAAAACTGAATACTTGGGGTCCACAGGTGACAGTGATGGCATATGCTGTCCTCAGGCCTCAGAGGGAGGACCCCAAGTCTGGAGTCCTTACGGAAGCTTCCAGAGGGAGGGGCCATCTGAGCAGGACACTGTTGGTGGAAGGAAGGTGCCGCTTGAAGGGGCAGGTGAGAGACAGAAGCATACCTGTGGATGCATCACAGATGGCCAGTTCGGGACAAGTGTGGGGAAGAAGGTGAGGGGCTGGGATGCTAGGAGCCCTGGGCAGATATCAGACTTCAGCTGCAAGCTGAGAACTTGAGCCCTTCTGAACTCTATGCGGAGATGAAATCTGAGGCGTGCAGAGCAACTCTGGTTTGGGGTGACGCTGTAGCTACTGTGCAGCCACAACCAACCGGGACTAACTGGCTCATGGCTCTGGCAGCTGAGGGGCCAGCCTCAAGATGCCAGCAGCCGGCAAAGTCCTGCTATGTCGTCCCGTGGTGAAGGGCAAGGAGCAAGGAAGAGGGCAGGAAGTTGGACGATTCACAAGGGTGGTGGCTCCCCTCCTTTGAATCCTGCTTCCCCAGGCCCTACCTCACAGCTCCCATAATTCCTGGTCCAATCTCCCCTAGGCCCCACCTCCTTTAGGCTTCACCTCCCCTAGACACTGCCTCCCATTGCTGCTGTTTGGGTTCAGTCTCAGGCTGTCTAGAGGACACACGGCAGCCACACTCAGTTCCTCTAAACAGGACACAGCTCCTAAGGTGGAACACAGGGAACAAAACTTTCACAGAAAAGTGACATATTTCAAAAGTTTTGTGTTTAGCTTGACAAGTGGCTCTTCCTCTGACTACTGTCTATTTCCTGCTTCTTCCACTGAACGGTCCATCAGAAACTTGCTTTTGCACCAGTGACCCTCCAAATATATCTGCTTGGGCAAGCTTTGTGTGCACAGGTACATAGCATGCCCTCTTCTACCTATTTCCCCTTTTCTGACCTTTTGGAAGTGCTATTGGAAGGTGACCAGGGTTGACTAAGGTCATGAGAATGGGAAAGCATTCATGGGTTTTCAAGAGGATGAAGCGCATCCTGAGCTGACCCTTAATGTCTGACCACGTGGTGTTCTCCACCTTGTCACAATGCAGCGCAAGGCCCTTGCCACATGCCAGCACCCCGTTCTTGAGCTGTGCAGCTTCCAGAACCACGAGCCAAAGGCATCACTGTTCTCTGCAACTGCTTGGAGTCCAGGTTTCTGTCACAGCAACATAAAGTAGGCCAAAGTAATGGAGAAGCTGGAGTCTTTTTTTGCAATCTGGAATTTTTTTCTTCTTTCTGTACATGTGGTGTGTGTATGCGTGCTCATGTATGTGGGTTTCCATGTGTATATGCGAGTCACTGAGATGCCTGGGGTGACCTGTCACCAGCAAGCCGTTGAAGCTAACCTTTGGAGAGGAGAAGGGGGAAACCAAGGCAGGCCAGGAGGCCACTGAGGAGAGGGAAGAAGGTTTTTGTGTGTTGTGTAGGAGAGACACACACTGTCCCCTCCCACCCTAGGCATCAGGCTTTCTGGCTCAGCAGTTTTCTGGCTGTCCCCAGATCTCTGGCTGTTCTGTGTAGTGTCTCCCCTTCGGCTCATCCCCTCCACCTTTGCCCTGTGTGTGACTAGAGAAGGGCTTTGCTCCTGGTAGCCATCAGCTCTGGAAAGCCAAGCCAGCATCCCTGTTCTCTCCTTGGAAAATATTGCGGCTACAGGCAGGGCCAGGTGGCTGTTTGGGTCATCCTTAATGACACTAAGTGACACTTTGGAGCTGCCAAATCTTGCCTCTGGAAGATGGCAGCAGGAGACAGCATTGCAGGTGAGGAACAGCAGAGGGTCATTAGAAATGACACACAGGCCCACCTGCCTATTCGTGTGGCTATTCATGAACCTCAGTAGTGTAACCATAAATAGAGGACACCAGCTTGGCTTACCCAGGAACCGGTGACTGCCAGAAGCAGAGCCCCGTTCATGTCACTGACACATAGGGACAGGACAAGCTTGGCTGGAAACCTGTCCTATACCTTGTATGTCATATCAGACAAACCCAGAGGTCCCTAAGCTAAGAGGCATTAAAGCAGTTTACACTACCTGATTAATTTATGGATGGTTGTTTGTTTTACTCAAAGAGTATCATTCTACAATTATTAGGCACTATCTGTTTTCTGTTGAAAATAAAATGGTTTAAGACATCATCCTGCTGTTGGTCAGGGGGAACACGATGTCAGCAACACTGGTGGTCAGTCCCTCACTTACCTGACTGACAGGGTTTGGGTTAATCAATTATGAACCTATATTAATAGAATGGGGGAGGGGGGAGAATCTAGCTCCAGCATTTGATGGGTTCAACATCTGGAAGGAATGTGAATATCAAACATCAAGGCACTTGGCATGCTTCGCAGTCTGGGTCATTGTCCAAGGTCTGTGCCCAAAGTGGACACCCTTGGCCTTCTGTTCGCTCTAGATGGCTCACAGTTCCTCACCATTTAGCCTTCGGATTGGCGTGTGGTAAGTGGCCTTCAATGGATCTCGGGAGCACTCGTGCATGTGAGCAGGTGAAATGCAGCTGTGGGCGTGTCCAGTTCTTGGTGGGCTGTGCACAGACAGGAAGTGGGGTAAAGCAGCTGAGGCCATTTCCTGCATCACCCAGGTTATGGTCTGTGAGGGACCGTGGTGTGTACAGTAGTGATCCCGTAAGGTCCTGTCACCTCAAGCCATCGGTTGCTCGGTGTGTTTGCAGTGACGCTCCCGTGAAGAAACCTGCTGCACACCCATTTGTGTGAAAGTACCTCGGTGATGTGCGGCCGCATGCCCGTTCATAACCCACAGTGCAGATTTCACACGGATTCACAGCCTTCTGTCACTTAGAGTGTACCTACTTACATGCAAAGCTGGCTGTGGCACAGAGTGCTGGCTTTGCCAGAGGCCTCCTCGCCGACCTGGTGTTTACTCATCTTCCTTTACTCATCTTCTGACTGATGCTCATTTTACCCCCTGTGTCTCATGGTGGCTCCTGCTACTTCCTCATCATTGCATGAGCATGTGTGTGTGCATGTGTGTCTATGCCATGTATATACTTTGTGCATGTCTGTGTCTCTGTCATGGGTGTATGTGTGTGTGTGTGTGCATGTGTGTCCGTGTGTGTCTCTATGTGTGTTTATCTCTATGTGTGTGTATGTGTGTGTGCGCATGAGAACCTGTACGTGTGTACACCACACAGCTGCAGTGGCCGGCAGACTGCTCTGCCTTTGTGTAAGCACATTGTCACTGCTTCATGTTCACACAAAGACAAAATTGCCTGATGCGATGCTGCACTTCTCCCACGTGCCCTGTGACTCAGCAGTGCAGGGTTACACACGCACACACACACGCACACACACACACTTGAGCTACAAGTGCTCAGATGTCCATCTCTTATCTGGTATGTAGTCATGAGTGGGAAAACTTATGCTAAAAATTCAAAGTTTTAATTTCTTCTTGGAGTAACAATGCCTGGTAGAGCTAGAAAAGATAGATGACGCGCGTGCGCGCGCACACACACACTGACAGACACATAGACACATATAGACACATACACACACACACACATACACACACTGACAGACACATAGACACATACACACAAACACACGCAGACACATAAGCATAAAGACACACACTCATACACACACAGACACACATATACATACACACACACTGATAGACACATAGACACAGATAGACACACACACAAACATACACAGACACATGAACACACAGACACACACATACCCCACACAGACATACACACTCCACATGGACACACACAGGCACATAGACACATAGGTACACAAACATAAACACACACACATACATGCACAGACACACATACAGACACACAGACACACACATACGGCCAGGGCCGGGCGGGAGGGGGATTAGCTTTAAGGTGTACTCTACTGTCTTGCAAAGCACATTTCCCCTGCTTTTTGGAACAAACACATCTGTTTTCATATTTTTTCTCGGCCCACCAGACCCTGTAGCCCCCTTGGTCAAGCCTCTTGTCGGGACCAAGACACAGAGACATTCAAATACATTCAGGCAGGGCCAGGGTGGGTGAAAGCTCACTCGGTGCTGTGGGCAGAACTGTCGCTGTACTCACCCTGCCACGGTCTGTGGGAAGACGGGACCGGGGAAAGGGACTGCGTCTCTTCCCTCTGGGAGTGGAGCCTCCACGGCTCCATCTGTATCTGGGACATTTCTCTTACGGGCTCAGGCCTGGAGAAGTTCGCTGCCCCCCCTGGCACCACACAGCTCAGCGGCAGAGGAACCGGAACCTGACCCAGATGTCCTGTATCCTGCTCACTGGCATCTTCATCTCATTTATCTTTTCCAAACTCGAGAACAGTGGCTCTCAATCTGTGGGTTGCGACCCATTAAGGGGTCAAATGACCTTTCCACAGGGGTTGCATATCAGATATCCTTCTTATCAGATATTTACATTAAGATTCATAACAGTAGCAAAATTACTATTATGAAGTAGCAATGAAATAATTTTATGGTTGGGAGTCACCACAACTTGAGGAACTGTGTTAAAGGGTCGCAGCGTTAGGAAGGTTAAACCGCTGCCCTAGAGTCATGCAGGCACCTGGTACTTGAGTGTTCAGAAAGGCTGACCTCCTGCTGGGTCTCAGGCCTCCTGAAGCTATGCTAGCTGGGCTAGGTAGGCAGCAAGGTTCAGGCTCTGAGGCTCCTGGGAGCAGACGGGATTGGGTGAGGTGGAATGCTTTCCTCATGTACCGGGTGAAGCCGGCCACGTTCCTGGAGTAATGGCAGAGGTCCTGCATGCACAAAAATCCAGCTCAGGGTTGAATAGCGCCCACTACCCCAGAGCAGGTTCCGGCCTCTAGAGTTGGGGGTCAGTAAACAGCTACACCCAGCTTCATGTGCTCAAGCAGAAATGTGCAGTGTTAGGGGCACCCAACGGAGAACGTTTCTGGAGTTCCCAAGCTTTGGTGTCCGCGTCTGCGCAATGGAAACAATGGAGACACCGGACAAGCTCCACCCACTCAGCTCCTCCGTGGAAGATCACCCTGTCGGAGTGTTGTATCTGACATGGAAAGCCATCAGCATTATCTGCCTAGTGGGCAAAGTTCCCACGAGTGTGGGCCGTTCTGTCTACCTGTGTTTATCACAGATTTCCATTTTAACAGAATCTGGGAGAAGTCCAAGAAAAACTTCATCTATTTCTCCCTCTTCTATCATGGCATGTACTTGGCTCCTTCACTAATTAGACATGATCTTGACTTAATGGTGTCATCTAGGTATCTCAGAGACAGGCTCACTAACAATGTCACCTCTATTTGATCCTGTTCAAGGCTTGAGACATGGCATGCACTTGCTGTGTAATTTTATGAACATGGAGAATGTAATCAGAGACAATAAATAATCTGGCAAGAGATACCCAAGTTTGTGGGCTCCTTACAAAGATTTCTTCTGAGGTTCCCAGTAAGGTTTTCCCTTTTAAAAGTTGTATAGTCGAGAACTTGTAGTCACTGGGAACTTAGTGTCTTACGGGTGAGAAGTTGGGAAAATAATTAGGAAAGCTCAGTCATATCGTAGGAGGTAAAGTCATCAGCAGGGCTGGGGACACAGCTCAGCTCAGGGTTCCATCCCAGAACCCGACAAAACTGGGCATGGTGGGCCGTGTCTATAATGTGTCCTACAGGAAGTAGATGCAGGAGGATCAGAAGTTCAAAGTCTCCCTTCACTACACAGTGAATTAGGGGCTAGCCCAGGCTACGTGAGGCCTAAAACAAAGCAAAACAAAACAATCAAAGCCATAGGGAATTTATCTGAAAACGACTGCACAGAATTCTCACCTACAATGTGGAAATACAATAATGTCTAAACAATCACTTTAAAAGGTTCTGAAGGAATATTCCTGCTGCCTCCTGTTGCCAGATGGAATTTCATATCTGCAGGTAACATTTGAAAACAATGCTGAGAACTGCGCTTAATTGCACTATTTATTTACGTACCTACTTATTTATTTATTAACTAGAAGAGCTGCCTCCTCTTCTAGTTCTCTGTTCTCCTTTCTCCCTTCGGCCCAGGTTGCTTGTTGATCTGTACTACCTGACCCCTCCCTGGATGCCAAAAAGTCAAGGTCATCTGACTTCGTCACAGCCTAGCACACCTAACTGGGAGGAAGGTGACCACATTTCTTTTGTCTGAAGGGAGTTAAAGCAAAACCACCAACACTACAAGCTATCATGCATAGGGAGACACGGCCATCCTGCCAGCCGCAGCTGCCTATCTATCTATTTATTTATTTATTTAATTCCTCGGTGACACCATTTTTTTTTTCTTGAAACCTTACCACCGACAGCATGTTCACCAGCCTGCCGTATCTAGAGTGAGTAAACAATTCAACGCTGCAACTATAACGGGAATCTCCTGATGCATGCTGAGGTGCACGGCATCTTTTGGGATGCAGTGAACTCGGCTGGGTTGAGGTAACTGCCTCATCTCTTTTTGCCGATTTCAACTCCCAGATCCAGTACCCTGGGGATCTTGGTGGTGTTGCTTCTCTGTGGTGTGCAGCGTGTGTGTGTGTGTGTGTGTGTGTGTACTGAGGCTAGAGGGCCAACTCAGGTGTCATATCTCAGGCACCATCCACTTTTTTGAAGCAGGGGTTCTCCTCGACCTGGAACTTGTCAAAAGCTAGGCTGGCTAGACAGCGAGCCCCAGGGATTTCTCTTTCCGCTCCACCTCTCCAGGATTTAAAGTAGGCCGTCATGACCATCCCGTTTTTTTGTTTGTTTTTATTTTTGTTTTTGTTTGTCATAGGTCCTGGGGGATTGAACTCAGGCCCTCATGCACATTACCAACTGAGCCATCTCTACAGCCCTAAAATGTCTTTTTTTTTAGTACACAAAGACACAAGCAAGACATTAATATGCAAAGCAGCAGCAACAGTGACGCAACAACAACAAAGCAAAACAACAAAAAGCAACAACAAAAACAACCCCAAACTCTGCCTGCACCCGTGAGCTTCATCCTTCAACTTGCCAATTTGTTTTCAAGCCATCCTTGAACCCAGAGCAGCTTCTTCTGGATTGTGACTGATGGAATGTCAACAGAAAATGAGGCCTGCCACTGGGCCCGAGAAATGGATGTGGAACTGCAAGAGAGAAGGGAGGGAGGAGGAAGGAACGCAGCCTCCCCTCCCCAGTGTTACACTCGGCAGTTCCTCTCTGCTTTTCATCCGTCACCGCAGCTATACCCCCTAGATCAATGCATTGACTTGTTTGTTTTTCACAATGAAGGGGAACTTCATAGCCTCATCACTCATTCCAGAGTGTGGGGGGAGAAAAAAAAAAAACAAAAAACAACAACAAAAAAAACAAAAGCCAGCCACCGAAATTTGCATGGTGCTCAATTATACATTAGTGAACATCACTTGGCAATCTGTTCATATCAATTTAATTGGATTTTAATACTGCCTCTGATCTTGTTTTCTAATTAACAACAGTGCTTGGAAATAAAGCAGAACCATGCACCCAGCAACACCTTTGATCTCCACCATATGGAGCTCCATCAAGCTCTGGAAAAAAAAACCCTCCCCTGCCTCTGCAGCAGGCCGAGGGAAGCAGGGCCCCCAGATGGCCGGGTACTATGGGTGTCTGCACCCCGTGGATCATCTTGTGCTCCAATTGGTCCCTGTCGCAAAGGCAGAGGACTTGCTTCGTGCACTGCAGGCAAATGTGTGTCCCCAGGGCTGGGAGCTTGGTGGATTTTGCAGCTCAGTTTTGGGGGAGAGAGGACGACAAACATTGGAGTAAACACAACTGACCCCGCCAAGTCCAGTTTAGAATGGAGCCTTACTGTCAGGGCAGAGCAGGTGTGTCGTTGCCTGTAGAGGGGATGGACGCTGAGCTGTACCTCAAAAATGTGCCTTTAGACCCATGGGAATCCCTTCCATCCATCTGGTCTCACCTCAGGGGTCACCTCTTTGCTTTTTATTTTTGAGACAAGGTCTCTTGCAGCCCAGGCAAGCTTTGCGCTTGCTAATCAGCAGAAGATGACCTTGGATTCCTGGGCTTCCTGCCTCCATCTTCCACGTGCTGGGACTTCTAGGCATGTGCCAGCAGAACAGTTTGATATGGCACTAGGGATCAAACCCAGAGCTTCTTGCTTGCTAGATGAACACTCTACCAACTTAGTCACCCCCTCCTCATCCCATGTCTCCTTTGTGCTTCCTGTGTCCTTGGTTTTCTCACATCACCAGCTATTAACACTTGGGTTGGCTTCACGGGTTGATTGGCAATGGACCGGGGACACCCACAAAGGTGAGTGTAGCTGGGGAGATTGGGGAGATGACTGAAGGTCATGTCAGACTTTTTGGGGATCTGCCTTCTGTTCCTATTCAGCTGACACAGATTCACCCCAGGCTGATGGTGCCTGCACTGGGAAGTGTAATTTACCCGTAAGCCTAGAAGGAAGAAAGAGGGCTCTCTCGATGCTCCTGGCCATTCCTCACTGTTCAGGTTGGCAAGGGGCTGTTTTAACTTTTCCTCTGACACGAACCCTTCACCTGTCCCAGGGGAAGGACCCCGAGTGCTCTCCAGCCTCCACACTGAGAGTCAAGCCTGAGCATCTACACCTTTTGATGTCTTTACTCACGGCAGATCCATCTTTTATGGAACAGCTTTCTTGTTTAGATTTGTGAGGGTTCCCCATGTGTCCAGGGGAAGTCCTTCATCAGATATGAAATCTGCGAAGATTCTCTCCCATCTCTGTATCCTCTCTTAAAGCTTCTTGGCAAAGGCATTTGAAGAGTACAATTTGCAAAGTTGAATTTATCATTTATTTCTTTTTCCCCTCTAGGATGCTGTATTTAAGAAATCCTTATCTAAGCCAAGGCCATGTAGGGTTTCCTTCTATATTTTTGCTTAGAACTCAATGTGTTCAAAGTCATGAACTGAAGACTTTTACAGCTCAGCCCTTCAGTCTCAGTGATGAGTAAGAACTTAGTGATCTCCTGGCTGTTGGCGGTGCTCATTCTGAATCAGCAGCTCTGCCCCACGCTTCTCCCTGGCATTGTTCTCAGGACATTTGTGGCCTTTGTTTTCTCTCTCATGAGCTGGGTGGTGCCCTATCAGTGTACTGGCATTCACCTGGGGTTGAAGGACTGAATAAAAATTCTTGACCTGACCCCGGGTCTTGCTGAGTGTCCTGGTAGATTTATTGTTAACTTAACACACCTAGGAAGAGAGAGCCTCAGTTGAAAATTGACTTTATCCAATGGGTCTGTGGGAGTTTTCTTAATTGCTAATTGATATAGGAGAATCCCAGTCCATTGTGGGTGGTGTCATCCCTAGGCTGGTGGTCCTGGGCTGTATAGGAAAGTAGGCTGAGTAAGCCACAAGGAGCAAGCCAATAAGCAGCACTCCTCCATGGCCTCTGCTTCAGTTCTTGTCTCCAGGTTCCTGCTTGAGATCCCAGTGTGGCTTCCACTGATGATGGACTGTAAGCTTTAAGATGAAATAAACCTTTTCCTCTCCAAGTGACTTTTAGATCATGCCATTTACCACAGCAGCAGGAAAGCAGACTGGGCCACTCATCAAACCTTTAAACTTTTTAAAATTTGACATCTTCATGCAAGTGAACAATTAATTTTGGCTATTCTCTTGCCTATTTTGTTCCTCCTTTTCTCCTCCCCACAGGAAATACTCCCTGTTCCCAATAAGACCCCTTTCTACTTTTGTATCAATTTTTGTGATCCATTGACTTTAATCAGTGAATTAGTGTTATATACAGGAGCACTGGCAACTTACCAGTGAGTTCCCCACTGATAAAAATAACCCCTCTCCTGAGGGGGGAAATTTTTTTTTGAGTAGGCAGAACTTAATGCAGGTACTTATAATTGCTTCTCAAACTGTTTGGATTCCCGTTTTTTAACCACTTGGTACTAGAAGCAGTAGATCTTCTAAATTAGAAGTCCCCATGATTTCTGGATTTTTCTACCCCCTTCTATTCTGCTTGCAAACGGGTCAACCCTTCTCTTAGCCTATCTCTTTCATAATTATAATTTCATAATTTACAGTTTTACATTTGGGCTTCAGATGAGCCCAACTGTAGGCCAAATACACAGCTTGTGACTGTTGCATTTTCCCAGCTCTTCCCTAGAGCTGTAAGTTCATATGTGAGTCCATATGACCTGGTGACCCATGAATTAAAAGACAAACCCTATGTCTCCATGTTTCCAGAATGTGGGGGTGGAGCAGAGGCTGAGTCCTTACAGTGAATACGTCCTCGAGGCAGTGACTAGATGGGAGGCAGTCCCTCCTTCAGTCCTTAGTGGTCTTAGGAAGGCTTGCCGCTGCATGACACACATGTTCAGGCAGCTTTGGCTACACCTGTTTGCCCACGTCTTGGCTGAGGAGCTGGCTTCTCTCCCTTGGAACTTTAACTGCTCTGAAGTTCCAGTTCCATACCAGTCAAGATGAGTAACAGCAGCTGCTGGAATGAACAGCCTGACATTGCACCACCTTAACACAGAGTATTCAATAAGTTCCTCTGAAGACTCAGCCCAGGAAGCCATGCTTCTTTCAGCACGGTTACATTCTTTTTCTAGGTCCCTCACCTGCTGCCACACAAGGGAAGCAGAAAGAGAGAATTCAGGGAGGGCCATATGGAAAGTAGGGAGGGATGGACCTAGAAAGGAACACATTCCTTGCACTCATATTTGATCAGTCAAAGCCTGGTTATGTGGTCGGTTTTGATTACATCCCCTGTGCTTGATAATTTTATGTCAATTTGACACAAGCTAGAGTCATCTGAGAGGAGGGAAACCCAACAAAGAAAATCCTTCCTTAAGTTTGGGCTGTAGACAAGCCTGTGGGACATTTTCTTAATAAGTGACTGAAGGGTGTTAAGGTTATTTTTTACAGAATGTGCTTGTTTCTCAATTTTTCTTTTAACCCAGCTATCGTACAAATAATTGTAACTCTGTTACATTATTTTAACAAGCTTCAAAGCACAATCCTGAGCAGTTCCTCATCTATTCTTAACCCTCTAAGCTACTTTGGTTTTCTCCCAGAGTACATGCCAATGATATTTGCACTTTGTAGCTTTCCTTACCTGAGCTCTCTCTCCTAGTCTCTCCTGGACATCTGGCTTAGTCCCCTCCTTCCTTCTCTAACTCTTCCTTCCCTGGGTGGCAGGAAGTCCAGCCCTATTCTCTCCCCTTACTCTGTGATTGGATGTAAGTTGCTTTATTGGAGTAACAGGGAGCAGTGTTGACACAACATTGAAACAGGAGATTCTCAGAACAAGGATTTTGTAACTGTATATGGGGGATATAGAAATCAGCATTTCAATTACACAATAACCTTATACCTACAAGTCAGGGAGGACCCAGCCCATTGTGTGTGTTGCCATTCCTGAGCTAGGTGGTCCTGGGTTCTATAAGAAACTACATATGAGGAACAAGCCAGTAAGCAGCATCCTTTCATGGCCTCTGCATCAGCTCCTGCCTCCAGAAGCTTTCTGCCATGATATTGTGTGGTTACCCATGTGTGTGTGTAGGGGTGCATTGCAGCCCAGAAATGGATATCAGGTGTCTTCCTCAGTTGCTTTCTTCTGAGGCAGGGTCTTGCACTGAACCGGGAACTCACTACTTCAGTTAGAATAGCCAGCAAACACTGGCTATCTTTGTCTCTACTGTGCCCAGTACGGAGGTTCCGGGTGTCCATGGCTGTACACTGCTTTCACACAGGTCCTGGGCAGCCCTTTCTGCCATGTTTGCTAAAATTAATTCCTGTGGGTCATATCCTCAGCTTCCTGTCCAGGATGGGCCTGTGAGATGTCTCTGTCTGCACTGGATGTCTGCTGGTGCTGTCACTGCGCAGGGCTGGTCCAGGTAGCCATATTGTTGGGGTTTCAAGGCTGCAGCTTCCCTGTCATGTCCAGGAGATGCATCTTGCAGTAGGTGTTCTGGTCTTCTGGCTCTTAGCCCTCTCCCTTTTCTATGACGGTCCCTGAGTCTCAAGTGTACAGGGTTTGTTGGTCCCCCATGCTCTCATACTCTGTATTTAGACTGGATGTAGCTTCTTGTAACCATCTCTGCCTGCTACTGAAAGGAGCTTCTTTGCAGAGGGTGAGAACACATCTGCTTGCAAATTCCTAGATTTGCTGTAGCTTGAAGCCTTCACCAAACCCAGGCCCCGAGCCTAGTGCTTTCCCAACCCCAGGGCCAGGGGACAGGACATCTCTGTTCATTATAAACTTCTCAGCTTGTGGGATTGTGCTCCAGCAGAACAAAGCCATGGAGACAATTGCAGCTGTTTTCATGACAAATACCTGCAAACACAGCACTTGTTTAAGGACTGGAGGAGGGTAGGGTAGGGGCCTCTTCGAAGTGAATCCTGGATACAGACTACATCACTGTTAACGGCACTTGAAGGGCCAGTACGGTGACAGATTATAAAAGCTGTAATGAAAACTGGAATCGTCTTTGAGAAGATCTCAATGGTGGGAATCAGAATGTTGGAAGAAATGTGAAGGGAAGAGGCCATTCTTATGAGCCTCAGAGAGGAAGAAGTACCTTAGGATGGCACTTCACTTTTTAATGTAGTCAGCATTAAAAAAAGAAAAAAAAGTGTGTCTGTGTGTGTGTGTGTGTCTGTGTGTATGTCTGTGTGTGCCTGTGTGTGTGCGCGTGTGTCCCTGTGTATATGCGTGTATGTGTTTCTGTGTGTGTCTGTGTGTGTCTCTCTGTGTGTGTGTCTGTGTGTATGTCTCTCTGTGTGTGTGTATGCGTGTATGTGTTTCTGTGTGTGTCTCTGTGTGTGTGTGTCTGTGTGTGTCTGTGTGTGTCTCTGTGTGTGTGTCTCTGTGTGTGTGGTGTGTGTCTGTGTGTGCTTGTGTCTGTGTTTGTGTGGTGTGTGTGTGTCTGTGTTTGTGTGGTGTGTGTGTGTGCATGTGTGTGTGTGTGTGTGTGTGTGTGTGTGTGCACTCGCGCGCGTGCCATGTGCATGCAGATGCCCACAGAAGCCATCAAATGCTCGGAGCCACAGTTACAGGCAGTTGTGAGCCACCCAGTGTGGGTGCTGGGAACTGAATTAAGGTCCTCTGCAAGAGCAGCTTCTCTTAACCACAGAGCCAGGTCTCTGCTGTGCAATGAGCATTTTTAAAGCAATAGAGACTCTAGCTGAATAGGGCTCATGCTCACAGAAGGCAGGAAGCACGCATGTCTTCCTGGGAGGTGAGGATGCTCTAGTTTGCTTCCTACTGCTATGAGAAACAACATGGCCAAAAGCAGCTTGGGAAGGGCCTGGTTCACTTCATCTTATTCTTCGAGGTCACACTCCATCACTGCCCGAAGTCAGGGCAGGAACCTGACACATACACACACACACACACACACACACACACACACACACACACACACATGGTGGGGGCAGAGAAAGAAAGCAAGAGAGAAAGAAAGAAAGAAAGAAAGAAAGAAAGAAAGAAAGAAAGAAAGAAGAAAGAAAAGAGAAAAACAAAATGAAACAAATGAATCTAACCAGGACAAATGCTAACCCATTAGGACTTCTGGGAAATGTAGTCTTTCTGTGGGTTCAAGAAGAGAGGAAACAGTGCATCCATACTAGATCTACTTGGACATGATTTCTCTGGAAAGTAGGGGACCACTTTTGTGGGAACTGTGTGTTAAGTAGATGTTCTATTTAATTCCACTCATTCAGTAATTACTTTGAACAGTTGTTGGTGAGGACCATCAGCTAGGCATAGTGTTAGACATGGAAAGGTGGGCAGGGCAAGGGGTGGTTTTAACACATATTAAGTGGCTGTTCTGCTTAAAGCATTTGAAACGATCATTTATTTTTTTATAAATTTATTTATTTTTATATCAATCACAGGTTAGGTTTTTGCACCCCATGTGTAGCCCCCTCCCTCATTCCTTCCCACCCTCCCCAACCCTCCC
>CM053765.1:9233555-9377063 GCA_028658305.1 Pachyuromys duprasi
CATACCAACCTGGGTCCTCCTTCTTGTATATCTTCCCTAGGTGTGTAGATTTCAGCATGACCTTCCTATCCTATAGGTCTATATAAGTGAGAATATACCGTATGTTTCTTTCTGCTTTGGGGATACCTCACTTAGGATGATCGTAAAATGATCATTTATTAATACTTCTCATTGATCAGGATTTAATTCCACCCTCCCCCAAACGAATGAACAAACTGACTCAGGCTGCCCAAGGCTACAAGGTGGGAACCAGAAATAAGCTCTTAGTCATTTTAAGTTACTTGACTGTATCTATCTATACCAGGGTAAGTCTGTATTTTCCAGCTCACTGGGAGGCAGAGACAAAGACAAATAATTAGGGTGGAGCAAAGGAAGTGGACACAATATTGTCAGAATACTGACTGTTCATGAGTGGCAGAGATATTGGGAAAATGTCAAGATAGAAGGACATTGTCTACCCTACTCTATAAGGTAGACAAGAGACCACCAGATAGAGGAGGGCCACAGTTCCCCACAGTCTTTGTTTCCATACTTTGTCTCTGTGGGAAGACACCTGTTTCAGGCTAAGGCTTCTTATTTTATTTCATGGTGCCCCTAATGAGGGCTTCTGATAGAACATTCTAAAAGAAGTGGTTCTTCTGAGCCTGCTGGCTGTGTCCCCAGAACTTGTAGATGATCTGATAAAGTGTGGTAGTCATGACCTTCCCGAGCTACAGAGATAAGGGTAGATTTGCTGCTGTAAGCACTTCCTGCTGTCTGCTGATTGGCTGGTCTGAGGATCTGCAGCTGGGGCTGCCCTGGTCAGTGAAATGCTGAGGTTGCAGTGTTGGCTCACCCTCTCTCTGGGTCATCTGTCTCAGGGAGATAGCCAGAGATCTCCAGCAATGAATTAGAGCTTAGGTGCTGTAGTTAGCTGTCAGGCTGTATGGTTGCTACTTAGCCATGTGACAGTCTTTTGTCCACCAAGCGTGAGATTCTGTTTTCAGGTTTTATCTCAAAGGATGGTGGTTGAAGAGCAGCCAGCCACAAGCTCCAAGCTGCTTGAGGGTATCCATGTTCAATCAGAGATGGCTCCACTTTCTTCTTCTTCTTCTTCTTCCTCTTCTTCTTCTCTTCCTCCTCCTCCTTTCTTATTCTTAATCATCATGGCCATCACTATCATCATAATTACCATCATGGTCTGATAGCAGCCTCTTCTTAAGGACTGGTTTCTCCCTTCAGTTTCCTGTAGCCCTGTTAGCACCTGCACAGGACTCTTGAGATCTGGATACAAACAGTCCTACAAGGGAATTGGTGATGTCACCAGTCTTCCTCAATGAGAATTCTGGGTTCTTTGGTACCAATGTAGTGAGCTCACCAGGCCCCCAGAAGCTATCCTAGCCTTCATCTGTTGTCATAGCCCTAGTATTCAGGTCTTGATGTAGACAATGATAATGTTAGGCCCAGCATGAGCCTATTAACTGAAGGAATGAAGAGAAGTTGGAACACCGGGGTCTTATCGATGCAATATCACAAGAGGTGTATTTTTACCATTGTGCAATGGGGTCACCCCTGCTGGGCAGCAAAGAGTGGCACTGAGAGACAAAGGCTTTGGGTTCTTAAAGGACAAAGCGAGGGAATTTTCAGGGGGTGCAGTCTTGGCAATCTAGGATTGGATGAGGTATTTAACTTTTAAAATAATTGGTTGGTTCTGGGCACCCTTAGGTCTGGTCAGCCCTGTCATAAATATCTAGTTTGAATATTTCAAGTCAGTTTGGAATTCCCTGCCATGTGAGACATAGCTGCAGTTAAAGTTGGGAGAGTGATTAACTCATTCTGTGTCTGTTCTGAGGGGCTGCAGGCTTTTGGTCAAAGGTCAGGAGCCATTTAGGAGAAAGATCGGGGCCATTTGGGCCAGTTCCCAAAACAAAGTTTATCTCACAGGAGCCAGCCCGGTGATTTTCTCCACCTAGTAGAGACCTCTGCTTGTTTTCTTCCTTATCTCTGCTCTCAAAGATGGCCAATGTCAGGAACTTTTACATTCCTCTGTTCTCTGGAGAAGCACTAAGAGGCTTTAATTAACATGGGCCTAAAACTTGAAAATATAAGTTATAAGGCAATTAAAGGAAACATAGGTTACAAAGTTAGTCTGATTCTTTCAATAAAAGGCCACCCAAGAGTTGGGTATGATAGTGTATACCTGTATAACTCCAGCATTCAGGAAGCTGAGGCAGGAGAATATAAACTTTGAGGTCATCTTGGGAAATTTAGCAAAACCCTGTCTTGAGTTTTGGAAGGTGTCTTATTTGTCCAGTTATTCCTCCTTTCTGCTCTTCCTTTCCTGCCAGATTTTGAATATTTTCACCATAGGTAAGTTAATTTCTGTCTGCAGGGCTGTGGGGTTGGGGTGGGGGGGGGCAGAGCTGTGTGAGGTAGTGGTGTATGGAAGCTATAAGAGTCAGTTTGCTACCTAGAAGGGTGTGGATTCCTTAGGTGTGTCAAGCTCCTCCCTTCTTGGTGTGTCTCTTCTTTCTCCTGAGTTTTGTGGGAGGAGTCTCAGCCTGAGGAAGCCAACAGGCTCCCAAGGAATGAAAGATGAGTTTTCTCCTATTCACCAAGCAATAGCTGCAGGCCTGGCCCTGGGCCCTGCTAGAGGGAACATTCCCACCTATGCTGGAAACTCTGTGGAAATTAACATGCATGCGGTAAATGGGGGCGGGGCTCCACATGAGCTGGGAACAATGCTAAAGACTGCCGGGATAGTAATTGACGGTGCCACATTCATGGAGCAAGGGGGTGGGGGTGAGAGCTTGAAGTGACATGGCGGCAATGCAGATGACTCCACACAGAAGATGTTAAACACCCACAGAGAGGCCACACACTCGCATCCTTTCCTGACAGATTTGCCACAAACATAATTGGCTGTTAGCGTCTTTACAGACAGGAGAGAAGCTGGCGTCTTAGTTTGGACTAAGTCAGAAATTTTAACCCCGCTTAGGAATGCAGGGTGCAGAAAACCAAGTGCCTTCCCCAGGGTCTGACATGACTCTTTGTGAAGTCCCTGGTCAGAACAGAAAGCCATCTCCAGGTCCCTGATATCTCCTCTCCAAGAGTCCTCTTCTCTTGCTCACTCAAGACATAGGTGTCACCTTGGAAGTCTTTGATTCAGTGCTAAGAGTACAATCCAACCCACCTGTTGCCCACCTAGGCTGTGGCCCTCTAGGATTGAGTGGTTACTCTACTTCCAAACCTGATGGTGCTTTTGGGTTTCAACAACCTCTGCTCAAAATAAGCACAGCTTTATGGTCAGACCCGGGTACATGCCTACACTGTTTTACCATCTGATTATGAACAGGGACCTCAGGCCAGTCATGTCAGGTGTCTGCATGCCAGAGGATTAGTCTGCACAGAGAAGACAGGAATCGCATAGGACTGGTGGACATTTCTCTAGTGGGTCTTGACCTCTTGATCCCATTACACACAATTGGATATTTTACTTGGTGGTTTCCAGAAGGACATATGTCACTGAGAATGGGAAGAACCCGTTAGAACCCTCATGGCTATTCACTTCCGCCTATGTGGCAATATATGCATACCTACACTGGCGTCTAATTTATAAGTCGGTGCAGCCAGAACTCCCTTAAGGACAGGTGTGTCCTAGAGAATGAGTTATCAGGTGACTTGTCATTGTGTTAGCACCTCAGAGGGCACTTACCCAAACCATAGTGTACTCACACAGCTTCTGGGTGCAACCAAGGCACAGTGGGTTGCTATTGGCATTAGTGGCATCTTGTGATATAGGGTACTTTTGCATGTCTCTGTGTGAGCAGGTGCATGTGTTTGTTTGAGTGCATCATGTGTGAGCATGCATGTAGAGGCCAGAAAACAACCTTGGGTTGGGTGTTATTTCTCTTTTTTGTATGTGTGTGTCTGTGTTTAGCTGTTTGCTTGGATTTGTCTTTTACTTTTGAAACAGTCCCCCTTTGCAGGCCTTGGACCCCTGATACTTCTGCTTCAGCTTCCTCATTGCTGGGATTTTGAAGCTGAACCACTACTCCTGGCTGCTGCAAGCCTTGCTCTACTTTATTTTATCAGATTTTAGAAGATCGCTTGAATTTTTAGTCTTCTGCACTATCTCTCCCCATCTCAGAAATGGATGTTTTGCCTTGGTCAGATGTTTTCTATGGTCAGATTTTTATAGTGTGAATATGATGAATTACATTGATTATCAAAAGTTAATCTAATCACAAATTCCAAGAAGAAATAACATTTGGTCTTGATAGTCTCTTTCCCCTCCCCAACCTACCCCAGTGCCCTCTAGTCTTTTCGGGTATTATTTCTTTCTTTCTTTCTTTCTTTCTTTTTTTCCTGGAGCTTTCAAGTGTGTTGTTAAGGCACTAATGTGAGATCTCTTTAGTTAGTTTGTGTGTGTGTGTGTGTGTATGGGCACCTAATGCTATGAACTCTTAGAACTGTTTTCATTGTGTCCTGTAGTATTTTGTGTTTTCATTTTCACTCAATTTTGAAAGTTTTTAATTTCCTTCTCAGTTTTTACTTTGACACAATTTTCATTCAGTAGCGAGTTGTTTGTGTTGCATGAGTTTGTTTACTTTCTGCTGATTCTATTGTTCCTGATATGCAGCTTTTATACATGGTAGACAGGTAGGATTCAGGGCGTTATTTCAGTTTTCCTGTATCTGCTTAAACTTTCTTTGTGTTCTAATACGTGGTCAGTTTTGGAGAAAGTTCCATGGGATGTTGAGAAGAAAGTATATTCTTTAGTGTCCGCTTAAAATGTTCTGAAGATGTCTATGAGATCCATTTAATTTATAATATCATTTAACTCCAATGTTTCTCCATTTAATTTTTTGTCTGGATTATCTGTCTATTGGCAAGAGTTGGGTATTGAAGTCATCCGCTATCACAATTGAGTTCAATATGTGATTTAAGATGCATGGTGTTTCTTTTATGAGTTGGGTACCCATATGCTTGGTGCACAAATGTTTAAAATTGGAATATCATTTTGGTAGAGGTTTTTTTTTCTTTAATGAGTATGTAAACTCCTTCCCTAGCTCTTCTGCTTAGTTTTGTTTTAATGTTTATTTTGTCAGATATTAAAATGGCTACACCTGCTTGGTTCTTAGTTCTGTTTTCTTAGAATACTCTTTCTTGCCTTCTTACCTTAAGCTGATGTCTGACCTTGATGGAGAAACGTGTTTGTTGAATGTAACAAAAAGTTGGATCCCATTTTCTAATCCTGTTAGTTGTACTATTGGAGAATTAAAACAATTAATACGGAATTATTGTTGATCAGTGTTTGTTTTTATTATTTATTCAGTTATATTTTTATGAACATTGGTGTTTTGACTACATATATGTGTGTGTAGGGATGTCAGGTCTCCTGGAACAAGAACTACAACTGTTATGAACTGCCGTGTGGGTGCTGGGAATGGAACCCAGGTCCTCTGGAAGAACAGTCTGTTAACAGCTCTTAACCCCTTAGCCACCTCTTCAGTCCTCGATCAGCGTTTATTAATTCTTGTTATTTTGTTCTAGTGGTTTGTTGTTTTTCTCCTCTTTTGATGAACTGTTCTGGGATTATATTTCTTATGTCCTCTTGGGTATAGTTAACCTTCTCTTTAGACTGAAAATTTTCTTCTAGTGCCTTCTTTAAAGCTGCACTGGTAGACAGAAATTGGTTAAATTTGTTTTTATCATGAAATGTTTTTCTTTCTCCTGAGATTGTGATTGATAGTTTTGCTGGGTATAATAGCCTGAGTGCCCATCTGAAGTCTCTCAGAGCTTATCAAACATCTGTCCATGACCTTTGGCTTTCAGTCTCCATTGAAAAGTCAGATGATATTCTAATGGGTGTGCTATTATATGTGACTTGGCTATTTTTTTCCTTTGCAGCTTTTGATATCTTTTTGTTCTGCACATTTAGTATTTTAATTATTTGTGTGGTGATTTTCTTTTCTTGTCCAGTCTGCTTGATGTCCTATGTACTTACTGTACCTTGATATGTACCTCCTTCTTTAGGTTAGGGATGTTTTCTCCTATGATTTTGTTAAAAATATTTTCTGTGCCTTGATTCACTTATTCTCCCACCTTTTTATTCATAAGTTTGGTCTTTTCATAGAGTCCCGTATTTCCTAGATGTTTTCTGCTTGGATATTTTATTTATTGATAGATTGGTTGAGTTAACATTTTCTTTGACTGAACTATCTATTTTTCCTGCCTTGACTTTAAGACCTAAAAATTCTCTTTTCGGTATTGCATTCTATAGGTAAGTCTTACTCTGAACTTTTTGTTTGACTTTGAGAGTTTTTCATTTTGAGTTTTATGTCAGTTTTTCTGTCAGAATTTCTTTAGAAACTCTATTTCTTTGTTAAATGCTATTTTACCTGTCTTGAATTGTTTTTATTATTTCATTTAACTATTTGTGTTTTCATGGTCTTCATTAAGGCATTTATTCATATCTTCCTTAAGGTCCTTGAACATATTAGTAATTGATGTTTTAAAGTTCTTGCCTTGTGTCCTAGCTAAATTACTTTACCCTGGACCTATTAAAACAGGGGTGCTGGATTCTTGAGGACATATATTGTCTCGATAGTTCATGTCTGTGTTTTTGTGCTAGGATCTAGGCATCTGATATTATGGTGTTTGTAATGTTTCTTGGTATAGATATTTGGTATTACCCTTGCTGAGTGTGTGTTCTGTTATTTGGTTACTGTTTTCCCAGTCTGGGTCCTAGCCAAGTGTGGTGGCTTTAGGTTCCCTGGTAGAGAGAGGTTCTTTGGGTTGGTGGACAGTCACAAAAAATGAAGATGGGTTAGAAAAATGGCTGAAGGATCAGGGGTTTGGTGACTGCTTCTGCCTTGTGTACAGCCATGGATGGTTTATTTACCCACAAAAGGCCTTGGCTTCCTCACTTGGAAGACAGGGAACCCCTAAAGTCCCCCACAGAGGGTGTTGTTTATACTGAATCATAGCAGAGTCAATGTCTGCCATTCCTGATTGGCTCATTCATGGAACCAGGGAAGAGCCATATCTATAAAAGACTCTTTCTTGCTGTTGTGCAGTGTCTCTTGGGATATCTATCAGCTTTGCTGTCCTCTATGAGATGCTACTAGTGCTCAGGCTTAGCCCAGAGCTCTAGAGCTCAAAACTGTCCCTGGGTGAAAACAACTCTGAAGCAAGAAGGATACAGCTTTCCAACTCAATGGAGAGATGTCAGCTTGGGGATGAGGTCATGGAGAACCACTCTTGGAAGGAAAGGATAAATTTAGGTTCTAGGGGCTTGGGATAGTTCTCTTAATTAGGTTATTGTTTGGCTAGAAAGATGGTTTAGTGGGTAAAACACTATACCATAGAAGTATAAAGACATGATTTCAGAGTTCACAAATGGAGTAGATTCGCAGATATAGTATGTGCTGGTGAATAAACTTCTTCTTGGTGGTTGGGTGCATAGGTTCACTTGGGTGTTTGTTAATGTGGGCCCTAGAGTGATAGCTCATTAACCACAAGTTCACAAGGGACATATTCAGAATTAGGAAGTGCTCTCTCTTTCACTTTAGTACAGCACTGCCCTAGCTTAGCATAGCTCAGGCCTCAGTTATTTGCTATCCTGAATCCACTAAACTTTAGGCCCCTGCTGTGGCATGATGGATTGAGGGGCTGTAGAGCCACGAGTCAGGAAAGGTTAAAGGGAGATGATTCCTCCCTGGGGTGCCTGGAAAGGGTAGGGAGTAGCTGTGAGTCTCTGAAGGTGGTCTCAGCTATGCTCAGATGGGATGATCTCAGTTGGCCTTACCAACACTGCTTGCTGCCAATCCTTTCTCCTGATGTTCTCCAGAGAAGTGGACTCAAGATGCTTTCTTTTCTTTACTTCCTGTATTTCTCTCTCTCTCTTGAGACAGGGTTTCAATGTGTAGCTCTGGGTATCCTGGATTCACTTTGCAGACCAGGCTGGCCTTGAACTCAGAGAGATCCGCCTGCCTCTGCCTCCCTAAGTGTTGGGATTAAAGGCATGCACTATCCTTCCGGGCTAAGGGCCCAAGATATTTTCAAAGCCGATCTGGACATCTAGATTGATAGATGAGAACATGGTGGTTCAGACAGCCTGTGACTTTCCAGGCGACCCTGGGTACCCTTCTTTTGTGACAATGAATTCTCTGTCTGAGACGTTTCTAAGACACAGGACCAGAGATGGGTGCAGGAGAGAGTGGTGGGCCACATCCTGAGTGACAGCCAGGTGACGCTAATCCCCGAGGCCACACTCTGCTTCTTCAAGGGCCACCCAGTTGGTTTCAGGCTCTCCCTGTGTCTTCTCTCCTCCCTTGGAACCTGGTCTCCCGTCCTGATCTGAACTGAACTTGCTTTTATAAGTTCTAACAAGAACTATTATGCTCAAACTTCTTGTGGCTTCAGGAGATACAAATCTGTGGTAACGTTTCAAATTAAGTGTCGTGAATGAATAATTACTTTCTGAATCAGAGGCGTTTCATTGAATGGGGATCATTATTGTGTGTTAATTAAAATCCCACTGATTATTAAAATTATATTTTGGGGTTTTAATAACTCTATAAGGGACATGCAGATAAAGCTCAGAGATAGGCATTCGTGTGGGCTCTTGTTAAACCCCAATAAATATTGGTATTAATTCAAACATGTACTCATTGATTCACAAAACTAAGATGGGATTTCTACCTGAAACAGGCATGGATGTTGCAATCCTGCTTCTATGAAGCCTGAATGTGGAGATCTTTTTGATCTATATAAAATCTGAGCTTGGGGCAAACTTCCTCAGGGTGCTGTGTGGTGGGGGAAAGTTGAAGAGGGTGGTTTGGATGACTCAAGCAGGCTCCTGTCCAGCAGCTTCTGGGCTTTTCTGAAGACAAGACTAAAGTTGGCATTTGGGCTTTTCTCAGAATCTGATTAGCATTGGGTTGGAGAACCTACTCTCCTGCAGGTAGGAATTCTGGGTCATTTATTCCTCTCTATGGGACTTACATCCTGGCTTCCTTGTTGCTCTGCATCTGGCTGGGTATGTCGGGGCCAGTCCTAGCCTTCAGGTGAAAACAGAATGAAGCCTTCTGTTCCTGCAGAGTCTCCGTTCATCTGAGGGTGGCAAGGATAGCTTGACCCCCTGGGCTACCTTCATCTCTCCTTACTCCAGTGACCAGTGGAGGCAATACCTAGACACTGGCATTGCTCAGCTCAGGAACAGTTGTACATCTCTGCCGTCTGTGGGTGGGCCAGCCTGCCCTTCCCTATGTGATGTCCAGCAGGTCCCAACTTCCTGCTTCTGGAATTTGAGCCATCTGAAACTTCTTAGGTGCCTAGAAATGATTTTTTTCTGAGGATGGAATGGTGTCCTGGAAACTGGGTGGAGAAGCAGCATCACTTAGCTGGGCAAAACAAGGCCTCGCGCCAAGGGCTTCTGGCTAGCTGGTTTTTCTTTTTCTTTTTTTTAACTGTTTGAAAATTTCATGCATGCCTACAGTGCATTTTGACCAACTTCACTCTTCTTTTCCTCCCCTATCTCTCCCCACCTCTTCTCCTTTCTAATTCATGTGCTTCGATGTTGAAAACGTGAAGTAGACCTGAGTCTACTTCATGTTTCCTGTACGTGCACTGGTGTATGTCCGTCCACAGGATCACTGGCAGACTTTCAAGGCCTGCATCCGGAAGAAAACTGACTCTCTCTCCCCATCAGCCATCAGTTGCCAACAGATACTCAGCTGGGAGTGGGACCTCCTGAGGCCTCTCTCAGCCATGCTGGGATTTTGGATACTTTGATCTTGGAAGGTCTTGTGAAAGCAGCCACAGTTGCTGTTACATCGTGGACGCCTTGTCATGCCTTGCAAATACTCTTTTATAGAAAATGTCGATACTTTTGATTCTTAAGATTCTGCCCGTTTCTGTGATGAGCCCTGGGAGAGGGGATGTGATGCAGATGCCTCACTCAGAGCACAGCACTCCACAGCCTCACATCCTGCACAGCAGTCTCTCATGATGTCTGCGCAAATCACCATCTACTACCAAAAATACACAAACAACAACAACAACAACAAACAACCTTCTCTGATGAGGGCTGAGAGATGGATCAACCCATGGGCAGAAACATCAGAGCTTCAGGGTCAGTGTATTACTGTGTCCATCTAGTAAGATAATAGTATTAGATTCTCTTCCAGGGCCTATGACCTCACCAGCCATGGGCTTTATAGCCCAATATATGCTCCAAGCACTGTTTAGTGTGGAGAAAGTCCTACTCAGAAGGAAACAGGGCATACTCAGATGCTGCTGTTAGAAGCCAATGGAGTAGGTAGGCCACCTGCAGAGGAGGATGGGGAGGGAGAGGAGGATCTGGGACTCCTTAGTCAGCCTTCAGTGGGTAGTGTAAGAAGGAGAGTTCCAGATGAGATTGGAGGCAGAGTGGGCTGGAAAAGGGAGACTGCATCAGCTTGATGCATTCCCTCCTTCTGGCCTCTTCCTGGCCAGCTCCAAGGGAAGCTCCAGGGCTTATGGGTTGCACAGAACTGTTCTTTTGGACCCAAGAGGAGTCTTCAGGGATGCTTCAGAAGGAAGAGAAGCAATAAGCAAGGCTCAACCAGGCAATGAGTCACTAGTGACCCATAGTCTTTGCTGAGGACGTGGCCTTGGGTATCCTGGGGACTGGTGGAGTTGGAGGCATCAGACCCAGGACCACAAGGGATAGACGGTCCTCAGGCAAGGGAATGGGGTGTGAATGGGGCTGTGTGTTGGGAAGGAGACCTTGGTGGGTGGTGTGGGCTGGAAAAAGGCCTGCCAGGGCTCTGATAAGTTGTGTCAATTACAAGCTTAACTGAATCTAGAATGGTGTGGGACATGTGCCTTTGGTCATGGCTATCTTGCTTGTGTTGAGATGAGAAGACCTGCCCTCTGTGGGTGGCGCCCTTCCTGGGCTGGAATCTTGGGAGTGTGTAAACAGAGTCGGAGCTGGGCAGCAGCTGACAGTCACCACTCTCTGCTTCATGATTTTGGATGCCACGTGACCAGATGCTTTAAGATTGTCCCACTACACCGCATACCCCACTCCCAATGTTGCACATGTGCTGTCAGCTCACAGACCATAGGCCGGTAGGGAGTCAATCTGGGAGACCGAGGCACCCGCTCACAGGGCTGGGCTCCCATCTGAGTCTGAAGACAGGCCTGTGTTGGGAAGATACATCTTCGTTCTTCTCCGGATGTGGCTACAGTCTGAGTTCTTCTGATTGGTGGTCTCTATTGTCCCCACCCTGGCCTCCTGTCAGGAGCACCCCACTCCCAACTTCCCCTGTAAGTCTGGAAGGCAGCCTTTGTGTCCCACACTCAGGCGAAGTGAACTGTGTTTGGTACCCATGTTATTTGTCTGGTTGGCCTCCTCCTCGGTCAGTGTGAACCCAGCTCATACAGTCAGACCACTCACATTTACAGTGGGGCCTCTCTCCTCAGTTAATCTAATCTAGAGAGTCCCTCATGGGTCCTCTCAGTGGCTTGCCTCCTAGTTGAGTTGAGATTCTGTCCAGTTGACAATGTTCACAGTCACAGAGCCCAAAGGTGCTCTGATGAGGATGGCTGACACGTTTATTTCCCTCCATTCCCTTGCCTGTGGAGAAGGTGGCTTGGGAAACCAAGGCATGAGGTGTCTGGCCTGCCCATCTTCTTGTGGTTGTATCTGAGGACCACATCTGCATCTGGACTCCTGGAGCTTGCGAGGAGGGAGGGAGGCTGCTTTGATCTCCATTCTCTCCTCTCCTGCAGACAGCTCACTGGGAGGTTGGGTCCTTCTGGGTGGGGCAGGCCCCACAGCTAGTGGATGCCTGGGTGCCAGGCCCTTCCTGGTGGCCAAGACCTCAGCAGACAGAGCTGGGAGGAGCGTGGTTGGCCTCAGCAGGCCCTTGCAGAGGGCGCTGGGCTAGGGATGGTGGTAGGGAGCCTCTTGGCCCCACAGCCCAGAGATTCATCCTGAAAGGATCAGGAAAGATGAAATGCATGTGGACCTGCTTTTTTCTTGAGCGCCACAGTGCTGAAGAAAACCTACTCTTCATACCTATCTTTTTTCCTGGATTCTCAACACTCCCCTAGGAAAATGTAGAGTCATAGGCTGCCCACCTGTGACATAGGGACTCAAGGACTAACATGGAAGCTTAGTGTCATAAAGTCAGACACACTTGTTTCACATTCCAGCCTGTGCCCTAGGGTGACAGCTCCTTCCTTCCTTCCTTCCTTCCTTCCTTCCTTCCTTCCTTCCTTCCTTCCTTCCTTCCTTCCTTCCTTCCTTCCTTCCTTCCGTTCTCTCTGTCCTTTCTTCCCTCCGTCTCTCCCCCCCCCCTTTTCTTCTTCCATCCCACTCTTTCTTCCCTTTCTTTTTAGTTGTGGTGTCTGTGTGTTCGTATGCTCATGTGTGTTCAGGTGCATATGTGTGCACATACATGTGGAAGTCACAGGTCAATATTTAGTGTCATCCCTCAGGCACCATAACATTTTTCGTCATGGCAGTTTCTATCACAATCCCTGAGCTTTCTCAGATTGGGCCGGTAGCCAGTGAGCCCCAGGGACTTGCTTGTCTTTGCCTTCCTGGTGCTGGGATTGCTGGGAGATGCTACTACACTTGGCTTTTTTTTATTTTATTTTATTTTATTTTATTTTATTTTAATGTGGATTCTGGGAATTGAACTCAACTCCTCATGCTTGCAAGACAAGTATTTTACCAACGGAGCCACCTCTTTGGCCCCGACAACTATTTTCTTTGCCTTGCAAAGCATGGGTAGCAACACTTACCTGGCCCTTGGTGGGTTTCAATGCCAAGTGAGCCACACCTGCAGCTGACTGCAGGACTGGGCAAAAAACATGTGAAACTACTGTGATCTCAGGTGTATGCCAGGCCTAAAGAGAGGGCCATTTATTGGCTAAGTAAAGGGCTGAGCAAGCGTCTGCTAGGTGTCCCACTGTATGACTTTCTGTGTGTAGAGACAGAAACCCGCCTGGAAGTCTGTAAACAGAGATGCTTGTCCAACCGGTAGGCCTGGTGGACAGGCACCACTGTGTCCCAGGGTTGCAATGGTGTGCAGGAAAAGGAGAGCCTAGCTTCTACCGAGGGAACTGTGCAGGTAGAAGAATCGTTCTAAAGGCTCAGCATCTCCAGTGGCCATGGAGGGAACCAGCATGGGAAGGGGTCCAGTGTCCTGAGAGCTTCATCCCAGGGGATTGAGGCTGTGGCCTTTGGAGTGGGATTTGGAAGGTCAGATGGCAACTTGTTCTTCCTTCTGCTCTTCTCCATCCTTGGGGTGGAGCACAGCCTGAGAAGGCTCCTCTCCAGGCTGCTCTGCTCACCCAGAGCAGGGTGTCCTTGGGCCAGGAGCAAGGGTCTCGCCCTTCAGGTCTCTTTTAGCACAGGTGTTTATATCCGAACAGGACAAAAAGCCAACACTCCCCAGAGGGGAAAGAAGCTTTATCTTGCCCTGGAGTTGCAGAGCAGGGGACAGGAACACAGCATCAGGATGTGTGACAATTCTGGCTTGGCAGATACCCTGTCTTCCATTTCCCAAAATTCACACTCGAAGACACTTCTGTGAGCTGGGCCTTGGCCTCTGGTCTGGAGCAGTGTGAATAAATCATTCTCTTTTCCCAGGGAACCAGTGGCAAAAGATAAGGATGCAGACAGACCCAGGGGTGATCCTGTGGGCTGAAGGCCCTGGGACCTCTGGAGGTGGACACTCCAGCTGCTGTGAGGCCGAGTGGCCATTTTCAACCTTCATCTTGAATACCCCTGTGTTCCTCATTGTAGACAGGATAGTTAATGTCCTGCCCCCTGGATCACATGTTAAGAGAGGAAGTCATTCGCCGGTCTAGGCATCACTAGTAAGACTCAGGGACTCTGGTAGGAGTGACATATTTCCTGGCTGGGAAGGCCACAGCAGAAGTTGGAAGGTAAGAAGGTAGAGCCAGTCCAAGATGGAAGGAATTGTGTACGTGAAAGGCCCGCAACCAGGGAGGGCCATGGTAGTGGGAGTGAGGGCAGAGTGGTACCAGGAGAGACAGAGGGACAACAGGGGACTTTATTTATCACATGCTCATTCAAACAAGTCACAGCTTTTTACCCTTGATGGGTGGGAAAGGTCCAGGCCAGGCCTGTGGCATGACTGTGTAGACAGATGGCTTAGCACACCACGGGTGGACATAACGATGGCAGAGAGGCATGAAGGGCCAAAGAGACATGAAAGGCTGTGTCTGAGTCATGGTAGGGGCCCTGCACCTCCCCTGCATGTTCAGCTGGAGGGAGAGACAAGATTGTATGGCATTTGGGAAAGGTGACTCCTTGCATGCTCTGATTGGAGGGACTGGCAGAAAAGTAATCAGCCCGCTGCAGAAACAGGAAGTGGGTCCTGAGCACAGGATTGCTGTGCCTCTAAGAAAGCCCCAGCGGGGTTTTGTAAACCTGAGGTGTTTTGAGAGTCCTTCAGCTTGTCTATAGATGGCTTTTGGGGCAGAGAATTCTTCACTCACTCTGTCAGGACACAGTGGGAGCGCTGTTTACTTTTCAGCTTATCAGAAACTGGAGTCCAGTGTCCAGGACCGTGCTTGGACCAGTGAATACACACAGACACGAATCAGCCCCCCTCCCCCCAGGCCCCCAGCAAGGCTGCTGGACAGTGTGGCAGGGTGGTGAAACTTTGCTGAAGTCATCTCAGAACTGGTGTTCAGAGTCAGGAAATGCATGCTGCAGAGGGAACAGTAAACTCAGCAGAGAGCAATGATACCTGAGGCCAGTTAGTGGGTAGGTGGTGTTAGGAAGGGAGGGGGGAAGAGGAGGAGGAGCAGGAGGGGTGGAGAGACTCCCCAGCCAAGGTGGGCTGTTTGGAAAAGCCCCGACCCCCCGGCAGGCAGGGAGGATGCATCCTGGGCCTGCTCCAGGCAGAGGGGCGCTTCCCGCAGGTGGCCCTTTGATCTCTCAACAAATAGCCTATTCAACATCTCCAAGACTGGGCTGGCCTCTGGCAGCGAGAGTGGGAAGGTGGGAAAACACAAGAGGATTGTCTGCCCAGGATCAGGGCCGAGAATTGGCTGGGCAAGGCCTACAGCACATGAGGGAGGGAGCTGGCGGGGTAGCCCTGGCATGGGGATGGATGGCTGCTGGCCAAGGACTCCCCTGAAGGCTGCAGGCTGGCCTCAGGGCTGGGACGCCCAGGCTCTGCTGCTTGCCTTTGCAGGTCCTGGGGAGAAGAGGGGCGGGAAAGGATGACATGGACAGTAGCTCCCCAGTCCGGGTGTGTGTGTGTTTGTGTGTGTGACTCTGTGTGTGTATTCATAGTTTGAGGGGAGACAGACCTTTGCACAGGGAGCAGCCCGGCCCTGCCCACCCCAGCCCCAGAAGCCTGCTGGAGACACAGCTGGGCTGGAGGTTGAGTTGGGGGAAGACACTAAGCTGGATCTTGTGGCTTTTAATACTGAAAAACCTTCTCTCCTCCCCCTTTCACCTGCTGTTTAAAATGAAGCTAACATCGAAACCACAGGTGACAATTTTAGTTTAGTTTTTGAAATGATGACAGTTTTTTTCTTTGCTAATTGATTCTGGATGTCTCTCCTTCCCTGTCACATTGGATAGGTGCCTCTCTAGAAGGGGACTGTGACCCTATTTGCAGATTGTCAAGTTCAAGGGAGAAAGCTTGGTGGTGGTGGGCCAAGGGGGCACTTGGGGGGCAGTAGAAAATCATAGTCCTGTATTTCCACACTCCTCTTGTCGTCAAGCTGTATTCCCTCAGGCGACTCAGATGACTACTTTGAGCCTCAGTCTCTTAGTAATAACAACTATTCATTGTGCCCATTTGTCCAGTTCTGGAAGGCCAGTGTGTGGAGAGTGACATACACTAACAGCTCTTCAGGGTGTGCCCCTTTAAGAAAGGAAAAGGAAAAGAAGACCTTCCCTCTCAGTGGACTTGGGGAGGGGCATGCATCTAGAAGGGAGAGGAAGGGAGGGTTTGGGAGGGGAGGAGGGAGTCAGCTACAGGGGGGATACAAAGTGAATAAAGTGTAATTAATAAAAAAATGTTAAAAAAAGAAAGGAAAGTTGGCCTCGGAATAAACTGTCAATTAAAATATTTTTTGTCACTTTAAGACTGGGTCAAAAGGGAAAAACAAAACAAAACAACAACAACAAAAAATGATTTAAAGATTATTTGCTCTGAGTTGCCAAGCCTAGGGATGGCTTCATCCAGTCTGTTTTCTGTCCTCCCCGCCCCCACCCCCTGAGCCTAACCATGGATTCATTTTTGAAAAATCAAATCCACGATTTAAGTTTTCTGGCTCATTTTCTTCTTCGCTCACTCTTTCACTTGCTCTTCAGAGAAGCAGTCAACACCTCCGTGTGAGGTCTGAGGCTGATCCTGGGGACATTGGCAGGAGGGGAGGAAGCTTGGAGCTGAGTAAAGGGCCAAGGCTGGCCCGGTGGGTCCCTGCAATTTACTCCCCTGTGACCTGGGGCAAGTCATTTCAACTCTCCAGCCTTGGTTTCTCATTTGTGTAATCAAGATGATTGTATTTCCTTTATGGGGGTTGTTTTTGAGGATTAGAGAAGACATGGGTAAGATGTTTGGCTTGTGGAGGGCAGAGAACAGCCATTGTTGCTAAGACCAGGTTTCTGTGCCTTGGTGGCCAATGTCTCCAGGTGGTGATAGGAGGATAAGCAGATATGACCCAGAGAGACACGTCACATGGAAGAGTCCATGTTCCCATCTGCTTCTTGGCTCAAGAGGCCTTAATTTCTTTCTCAAAGCTAAGTGAGCTCAGGACCTTCTGTTGGGTGGGCCTTTTATTTTATTTTTTTATCATGACTGTCTGATTCTCCCCAAACAAGACAACTCTTCAAGCAGAGCTTGGAAAGATGCTGCAAAAATCTTGAAGGAGCTGGCTGCTGGGCATGGCTCTTGGGTCATGCTGGAACCCCCCAGGCTAGCGGCGGGCTTTTGGGAGTCTGGGTGTCTGGGTGCTTGGCTTAGACAAGTCAGAAGTCGGAAGCAGTTGTAGGAAAAGGCAGAACTCGTTCCCCTACTGTTTGTTTATCCTGCTTATCTGACCTCAGAGCCCAGCCACCCTAATGGTTTTTAATGACGGTAATGTGGATTCATTGGCCGGAGCTCCCGAATGGCCCCTTTCCCGTATGCTCTGCCTTGTAGGAGCATGTCAGGTGGGACTGCTTTGATGTCATCATGGTGGGCTTTAGCTAGGGTAGAGAGGCTTTCCCCTCAAGGGCCTCTGTAAGGTAGGGTGGAGAAAGCTACCCAGAGAACGTGATTCCTGCCTGGAGATGTGCCATGACCCGAGGGACTCTCAGCAAACTGGCTTGGCCTCCCTGGCCCTTCCTTCCTCAGGAGCTACACCTGGAGCAAATTGCACAATTTACCTGACTGTCACCGGTCAGCACTTCCTGCCCACACCAGCTATCACTTCTTCAGAAACAGCCGCCCTGGGATGGCTTGATTTAGAGATTTCCCAAGAACGGTTTTGATGGCTGTGGCTGCTGCCCACCTGACTAGAGTGGGCGCTTCCGAGCTACGGGCTGCCACCAGAGAAACAGGACAAGGATGTATGGAGACTGGGATCTCCCCTTAACTCCCACGGTGCAATTTCCCCTGGAGATGAGGATTTCTAGGAAGGGAAAACTCCTCAGTTAGTCAGAGCTCCCATCAGCTCAAGGCTTCTGCCTGGAGAGAGTCCCACTCCTGCTTTGCCCTGTTCCACCCTCTTGTGCAGGCCCAGCATCCCAGCCAGCTGAGTCACCCAGCCAGGACTCCAGTGTTTCGTGGCTCTGACCCTGCCGAGCATGGGCTGGCCTCTTCTCCACCTGATGTGTGGGTGGGAGCCCCTTCTCCCTGGCGATATTCTGAGTCTCTCCCATTCTACAGCTGAACCCTAAAAAGGGCTCAGAGCATCCTGGCTAGGAAGCAAGGGAGTGATTTGGACTAGAGTTGGCCCTTTTAGTGAGCAAGCTGGGGGTGTTTGTGACAGGACAGTGCTCCACCCCCTGAGTATGTGTGGTCAGACCTGGACACACGTTAGGGTGGCTAGTGGCTGGGGGCGACCTCTGTGATAGGGTGGCGGTAGCTTCTCGACTCTAGCCTGTAGCACAGCCCCGCGCAGCAACAAGGCGACCCAAGGCTCTCTTACTGTCATCCTCTGATCATCTGTCCTGATTTCTGCCCCAGGGGATGTGATGACACCCGTCCGGGCTCTGTCCCAGGGTGGAACCACATTCTTGGTCTTTAGTGCTGATGTCTATCTGGGGCTATTGTCCCACGTTTGCTTTCCACTCTTGGCAAGAAGTGACATCTGTCCCACCCTCAGCTGAAAGTGAGCGTGCCCCAACCTGAGCTCGTCCTCCGCCTTCCCACCTGATCCTCCTCTGCAGCCCTGCGCCCAGGCTCCATTCCTCCAGCCTCCTCCCTGTCTCTCTACACCCTGCCCTACTTGGTTCACGCCCCTGCTCCTTTTTTGTGTGTGTCCCTTCTTTCTGCTCCTGTCTTGGTTGTGTGTGTGTTTTTTGTTTTATTTTTCAATTTGTCACAAGCTAGAGTCATCTGAGAAGAGAAACATCAGTTGAGAAAATGCATTTATCAGATTGCTGTGGGCAAGTCTGTGTGACATTTTCTTGATTAATGATTGACATGGGAGAGTCCAGCCCTCTGAGGGCAGTGCCACCCCTAGGCATGTGGTCCTGGGTGGTATAAAAGAGCAGGTTGAGCAAGCCGTGGGGAGCAAGCCAGCAAGCAGCATTCTTCCTTGGTCTCTGCTTCGGTTCCTACCTCTGGGCTCCTGTCCTGCTTGAGTTCTGGCCCTCACTTCCCTTCATGACAGACTATGAGCTGTAAAAGGAAATAAACCCTTTTCCCTCTCCAATTTGCTTTTGGTCATAGTGTTTATTATTGCGACAGTAGCCAAACTAAGGCAGTTTCCCGGTTTCCAAGCTCCTTCTGTTCCAACTCCATGGCCCCAGCTAGCTTTCCTCTTTACTATCTGTGAGGGCTTCTCTCTGGTCTAAGAAGATGCCGTCTGATGCCATCCTTTCGGATGCTTCAGGCTGGTTTTCACGAGTGCTGTGGCTGTCCCATATCCCATCTGGGTCCCTTTGCTTACCAGAGTCCAAGGTTGGTGCTTGCTTGTTGATTTCAGCAGGCTGTGCCAGCCATTGGTCAGCATCTTAGTGGTTCTGAATATCCGCTCTGCAGCCAGATCTCCACAGTTATGTCCACAAAGTGGATGGACTCTGCACCTGTTGACCCACAGCTCTTGGTCATAGACTGCTCATTCACACATGAATTTGCTTGTCTGTGAGGGAATTGGAGAATCCGTGAAATGAAATGGATGAATGAGTTCATTCAACTGAGGATTTCTCATCCTTCAGACACTTCAAACATCTTGATAAGATTTTTTTTTTTTCTTTTTCAGTCTTGGAGACTGAACACAGGACCTTATGCGTGCAAAACAAGTGTCCCACCACTGAGCTGCACTCCCAGCCCACAACTTATTATTATTATTATTATTTTGAGACAGGATCTTACAATGTTTCCCAGGCTAGCTTTAAACTTGTTATTCTTCTGCCTCAGCCTCTAGAGCAGCTGCACTGTCAGCCTTGACTATTGTCCTTCTGGAGGTGTCAGATGATGAGAGTCACGGTTTATTAAGTTGGGAACCTAGTAACCAAGGAGCAACATTCAGAAGCAGAATGTCGTAAAGCGGAAAGTGACTTATTCTCTTCCTCTTCTTCTTCCTCTTCTTCAGTGTGCACTGGTGTTTATCCGCACTCCTGTGTGATACAGTATGTCTGTGTGAAGGTGTCAGATCCTGTGGAACTGGATTTACAGAAGGTTGTAAGCCGTCATGTGGGTTCTGGGAATTGAACCTGGGTCCTCTTGAAGAATAGTCAATGTTCTTAACCACTGAGCCATCTCTCCAGCCCCAGGTAACTTATTCGTATGCAGTGTGCTATGAACAGAGGTTAGTGACCCAGCTGGGGGAAGGATCTTCTTGAAGGGACTCCCCAGCAACAGACTAAATCTAGCCTTGCCTCTGGAAGGCCACTGATAGAACTGCTCTCTCTATTTGCCACACAGGTGGGATGGGCCTAGTTTAAGAACATGTGTGAATGGGTAAAGGGAAGAGAGAATTCCCCGGTACCTGGGAGGCCTCCTTTACCAAAAGGGAGGCATGTTAGTCCCAATGTCACATATGGAAAGCTGAAGTCTGTAGAGGCAACTGACAGCCAAGCTGGAGGGGACAGGACACCAAGGTGTCCCTTCCCTCTCCTTGGACCTCTGCACGGCTTGGGGCACACCTTCCTTTCCACTTCTCAGTCTGCCTGAATACAGAGCAGGGATAGTGATGAGCCTACTTCACGAGCTTGTAGTGAAGATTACTTGTGCTGTGCCCTTCCGGTATGCAGACCTGTAAAGCACAAGCTGGCTGGCAACGAGCCTGTGTCACTATTACCATTGGTCCAGGGAGCTTTGACTTTGAACCTGGACTGTCAGCCACTGACCCAAAGGCTGAGATCCTGCTGCAGAGACTTTGGTATCCTGACTGGCCCCAGTAACTTTTCAGCTAGCACGGACTGTATCCCTAGACTCTGTGGTTAGAGTTAAAAAACAGAGGATCATGACGCTGAAGTAAGAGAGGGGCAAGGACCTAGGGGAGCCCCCAGGAACCCTGGCTTTTGACATTTTCCCTGGAGCCTCTTTGGAAATGCTGGCCTGGCACCCCTGTCCCTCTTGCTTCATCTGCCCGGGCATTGCAACATCTGGCATGGCAAGGAACACGGCCCTGTCCTGAGAGCAGCCTGAGTCGTGGGAACCCTGGAAGTGTCCCGGGAGCGTCCAGCAGTTGGGGCAGGGCCTGGATGGTGGGGCCACAGTTAGTCAGGGGCCTGGCAAGGGAAACCCTGGTTGTGCAAGCAGCACTCTGACAGGAGTGTTGCTGGCCTCTGTGGAGACAGGAAGCAGGAAGTGTTGCTCTACCTGTGTAGGGGCACCAGGCACAGCAAAGAATTTTGGGGCCTGTAAACAGGCTGGGAGACATGGAATCACCCTCATTCTGTTTCTCTCTTAGCTTTCTGAATGGACTTGGGCTAGCTAACCAAGTCTGCCAGAGGAAGTGATCGGAGGAGCTTCCAGCCATGCATCTCGGCTTAATATCTGGTTACACCCAGAGTCCAGTGGCTGCAATGAGGGGAACGAATAAACACATACGATTTTGGGATGACCCCACCTCCTTCCAGCCCACAGAATGCAGACAGGAGATCTGTGCTAAGCAGAACCATAGGGCAGAGTCAGCGTCAAATACAGATACTGACAGCCCCTAAGTGCAGATCTTCCCAGAGGAGTCAGGGGATCAGAGCAAACCAATTAAAGGCCTGTGTGTAGTTAGCTTTTCACACTGAAAATGCTTTGGGCGGGGGGGGGATATCCTTTGAACTAACCAAGCACATCTTGTTGGTTAGTGTTAGTATTGTTTTTGGAGGCAGGGCCTGGCTGTGGCAGCCAGAGATGCCGCGCAAAGGCACATTACCCATATGTGAGGTTGTGCCTAATTACCTGAGCTAGCCTCCTCCTCTGGGTGAAAATCAGTTGTCATCAGTCCCGTATTAATTATGGCAAAGGCGGGTTTTCAGCTGGTGACTCAGAGCTGACTCAACGGTGGGGCAGGAGCTTTCCATGGCCTGGAGGTAGGCTCTCCACTCCCCCACCCCCTTTTCCTGGAAACGCCTGAGCTGGCTGACAAACCCCTGGACAACAGCATCAACCTTTTTCTGGGAGGCCCTGCACCCCTAGCTAAGCTCTTTCTCCTGTGTTGTGCACAGGAGATGGGGTGGGGGCCATGACCAGCCTTCAGCTTCCCCACCCCATACCCAGTGGCTACCCCACAGGGAGGCCAGGGCCTGCTTCTCTTGCAGCATAGGAGGAAAACTGAGCATCAGAGGATGGATTTGCACCCAGCATTTCCTGGCTTTGAAATTGCACTATGTATTTTTTTTTAATGCCATGGCTCTTGAGATGTTTCACCCAGCTTACTCAAAGGGAACAAGGGGAGTGTCCCAGAAGCTCAGGTGAGATGGGAAATAGGGTGTCCACACTGCTCAGGACTAACTTGCTCCAGTCCCTTCTCAGGGAAGACAGGTCAATTTCTAAAACAAGGATGATTTCACAGGCTGGGTGGGAAGAAAGGCTTTTGTCCTCAATCCTAGCCTCTCACCTGGGTTGACAGTCATATTTGATGGGTATCTATTTCATGTACCTTCTTCCTGACAACTGTCTACATCTTTCCTGGTTCCCTGACCCTAGAGTGACCACTCAGAGGCTGGGGGCATCCTGAACAAGCTTGTGATGAGGATGCTTTTGAGGCTTTCCAAGTCTCTCCAAACATCTCCCTGCTGGGCACATTGGCTTTCTGAGCTTCCAGTTTGAGTCTCTTGGGAGGGAGGGAGTCATGCTTGATAGACTGGCAAGGAAACTCAGGTTTAAGAAAAAAAGTGAAGGAACCTTTCTTCAGTCTGGATGAGGTGAGAAGTTTGGTCTTTCAGGTCTAGAATTGCCAGTGTCTTTCTGGAAAGAATGAGGTGAGTTGGGTCTAATGGTATACGAAACAGTACCGATTACAATCTTCTCCTGTTCACCAGGTGTCAGGAGGGCGGCCCAGAAGCTTGACCTCCTTTTCTGATGGGTAGCTGGAGGCACAAAGAAAATGAATACATGTCATTCACTACTGTCCAGCTTGATGTGCAGGACAATCTAAGTCAGGGCAGTCTGGCCAAGAATGTGAGCCATGCCTCCCTGGCTCCCTGGCTCTGCAAAGAGCCCAAGGCAGTGGTTACCTGCCACATGGCAGAAGCTCTGCTTGGGCTCCAAAGGTCTGAGCGACAACCACTCTTAAGGCATGTGGCCAGGGTTTCATGGTCAGGAATCCCATGGGTGAGGTAGCTGTTGTTCGCATGGCAAAGAGCTGACTGGTTGGGAAAGAGTGGACTCAGTCAACTCTCCAGCTCCCCAAATGACCTTCCTCCCCTCTCCTCTCTTTCCCTCCTCTCCATTCCTTCCCCTTTGCTGCCCCTCCTCTCTCCCACTCCTCCTGTCCCCTCCTCTGTCCCTCCCCCTGTGTCCTCCCTCTCTTGTGTTCTGGCTTCTGAATCTCTTGTGTCTCTTCTTCTTCTGTATCTCTGAGTCACTGAAGGGGTAGTGGGTAGTAGATCAGTTTCAACACCTTTGTTCCTGTACCTGCTTTAGGCCTGATAAGATAGGACTCTTGCTGCCTCTCACTCTGAAGGGTAACTTGGCACCAAGGTCCTTGCCCTCCTAGGTTCCAGTAGCAGGGGCTTGGGAACTATCCTGTTGAAGGAGGTGTTCAGCCTGGATCAGGGCTCTGTGTCCCACTGTGCACTGTGTGCCTCCTGCAGAAACTGGGCTGCAACTGTCCTTTCCCCTCGGCTTGTGCAGAGTGCGGAGCAGGTTGGCCTTTGATCAGCTCTGTTCCCCCTTTGACGTAAACCACGGTCAGGAAGAGAGGTGGTAAAAGGAGCAAAAGGTAAGCTCACGGGAACTGACTCTGGGTCATGTGGTCATTTTGTCTGTGCTTCAAGTTGCTGTTCCTCTTTGGGCCAAGATCAAGGACCATGCTAATAGCCAGCACGTGGGGAGGCTCCACGGACTGAACACAGCAGACTGTGTGTACTCCTGTTATTCTGCTTTCACAGCAGAGGACCTGAGAGGACAGAGATGTTGATGAACTTTATCACTGGCACACAACGGAACCAGAAACGAGACCTACCCACTGTGTCGCCAGGATATTTACAGGCATGCAACTCTACCTGCACCCAACTGTCATAGCTGCTGGGGAGAGAAGCAGATGGAGGGGCAGGGGTTGGGGGTGGGCACGAAGGTGCCGCTCCTACAGACATCAATGCCAGCATCTATAGTATCTGTTTTTTTCTCATACTGGAGTTGAACCCAGGGTGTCATATAATCTAGGCAATGCTCTACCATTAAGCTTTTCTCTAAACATAGTGCCAGTGGAAATAATACTCTCCCTTCTCATGCCTCCAGAGCCTAGAGTAGGATTCCCTACTCTCAGATCAAGGGTGATGGGGTAGATGTTTTTCTATTCCCACCCTGCTTTGAGACACACAGGAAGAGGCTCACAGATCTGACAGTGGTTGGGGACAGCCCATCATCAGCTGTATCTGCTGCTCTGGTTGCTAATCCTTAGCAAAGGAACTGTGGTGGTTGATGTCAGGGCTTGTCGAATACCTAAGCGTGGGACATATTCAGCATGGCGCCCTACGTCTTCCCTGCTCCACGGGGAGTTTTTGACTTTTATTCATTTGCATTTGCTGGTCTGAGTTCCTGGGCAGCTGCCAATGTTATCCCTGCCTGTGATCTTGGCCTACAGGTCCAGTAACTGACAGGGGCGGGAACTCTAAAGGCAGTGAGTGGCCAGATGAGTGGCTCCCAGCCAGCCCTGTGGCTGAAACCAGTGTCCCTATTTCTGTCTGTATTCCTCTGTGGTTCTGGGTGTGAAGACTCTCACTTATCGCTCCTTTCTCTTCTCTTCTCTGGGGTCCTCAAAGCAGCACAGGGCGGGTGAAAAGCGTGGAGCTTCTTAAACAGCAACTACCTTCTGCACAGCTTCTGTCCCACCATGACTCTTGCCAAGTTCCACGTTCCTGTGGCCTCTGAGGGTGCTGAGGTGGGGAGAGAGTGCAGCAGCCTGTTTGGAGGTGAAATCCAGTTTTCTTCTGGAAAAAGGCTACTTCCTGATTGCTAGAGAAATCGAAGAAGGTCTTTAGAAGGCTCCAGCATTCCCGCTGGCCTCCAAACTGTCGGCCTCCAACATTTTGATGATTTAAGTGTTGATGGATTAAAAACATGTGGCTTGTGTTCCCCCAACCCCAAATTCAAACACACACTGAACTTAAAGGAAAATTAAAGAAAGGGAAAGGATTCAGAAAAGCAGGTTGGGTTTTATTTACTCACTGCCCTGACTTGGGAAACTTGGCTTAAGTTACTTCTGGGTACACCTCCAAACGGCCTCTCTCAGGCCTCCGGAAATGTCTGCACTTGGCTGAGAGGCAGAATGGATTTGTTCCTGAGGTTGGGACAGAGGTGGGGGCCTTTTTCCCCCAACTGCTCAGCTGGACCCAAGCCAACTATATGCTCCCTTGGGCAGGGGGAAAAGCCTACATTTTTCAAATGATAAGCTTCAACTTCCTGTCTTCCTAAGGGATGCTCCTCACCCTGCATCATGCCCCATTCTGATTTTATCCAAAGATTCTAACACTCAGTCAACATTTACTGAGTAGGTACTAGGTGCTGTTCTTGGTGAATTCCTGTGGAGGGTGAAACTTCTATAGCTGCAGGCCCACAGACTGCTTCAACCCAACATGGGGATCTGTGCAGCAGACTCACCCCATACTCTCCAGCTTCCTCCCTCTCCTCCCTGAGAGTCACCTTCATCTGACATAAAGGCTGGAGGCTAAGCCCTCTCAACTATCTTCCGGGTCTTTTGGTCAAGCTGAGGAGTCAGTAAGTTTGTAGAAAGAGCCCTGGTTGCAGCAGGGTCTGTACACAAGGCCTGATAAGAAATATCTCCTGCAGCCAGAGAGGAGTAAGTCCTGCTGTTCCCTCTCCAAGGGAACTGCACTGTCCAGAAGTTCTTGCCTACAGTTTGGACTGTACCTCTCAAAAGTTTGTGGGTGATCCGGCTGAAATTTTCCATTGAAGCCAAAGATCTGATATTAGTAGAGACTTCTGTGTGCATGGCCCTGGGACAGACATTTAGATAGATCTCCCCATTAAACACCCAGGCATCCAAACAATCAGCATCGTCCCCTCCACAGATGAGACATGAAGGCTCAGAATGGGCAGGAGCGTGGGAGGCAGGTCATGAGCAATGAGTTGATGGGAGGCCAAGCTGTGAGCTGCTGGCCTTGGAGTTCCTGGCCCTTCACTTCCCTCCCTGGCTCGGCCATCCCACAACCACACTGCAAGATCATTTTTTAATTTTTTGTAAGACTTGTGCTTTCTCTTGGTAATATAAATAACACATGTTCCTTTTCATTCAGGAAAGTAGGGGAATTTTAAACCACATTTAAAAAATTAGACTCACCCATGTCTTCACCATCTAGAAACTCTGAGTATGTTTTGTTTATATTCTTCTTATGTTGAGGGACATAGATGGACACATAAGAGAAGGCCTGATAGACACTCAGGAAAATGTGTGAGCAGTTTGTGTGTGTGTGTGTGTGCGCGCGCGCACATGCTCTGTCTCTCTGTGTGTGACTGTGTCTATGTACGTTTCTCTGCGTTTGTCATTTATGTGTTGGTGTATGTGCATGTCTCTCTGTGTGTGACTGTGTGTCCATGTGTGTATCGTCTGTGAGTGTGTGTAGGTCTGACTTCAACTCTGGGTTTCTTCTATTGGTCTCAACCTTATTTTTTGTGACAGGGTCTCTCACAAAACCTGACACTCAGCATCTCAACTCATATTACTGGCCTGTGAGGTTCTGGGATGCACCTGTCTCCCCAAGCCCTGTCTTCATAGGCAAACTCTTCCTAGCCTTGATTTTTACATGGGTGCTAAGAAACTAAACTCAAGTCCTCATGCTGGACCATAAGCCAATTGCAAATTGAGCCTTCTCCCCAGGTGGGATAAGCATTTTGATTTTCTAAGAGTAGATTCTTTTTCACAGAGTGCTTCAGTCACTAGCTGTTAAGGGTGCTGTTGCCAGTCTGTTTTTCTCTGGAGATTTAAGTCTCAAGGAGGGAGATGATGCCCCTCCACGAATACAGGGAAACATAGCTGATTTCCTCCCTGCTACCTCTAGAACCCATGTTCTCCAACATGGGTCACAGAAGCAGGTGTCCTGCTGCCTTCAGAGCCAGCCACAAAACCTTCTCTGTGGAAGTCGCTCATTCTCTCATCGCAGAGGCTTCCCCTACACCTGTGAAGGAGGAAGGCAACAGGGAGAGGCCCAGGACGGTCTTCACAGGCAGCTTCACTGGCTTCCCTCCACTTGTCATCATCTGGCCACACTGTCTGTGTCAATCATGTTTCCATGTTAAAGGGGTGGACATCCAAGACTGGAACCCAACCCAAGACACAACCGCCCAAATTTCAACATATGTTAATGTACAATGGGCAGGCAGAAAAGAGAAATAAGAAAAGATGATTGGTGTTCTTTACAAGGAGATCAGAACAAAACCTACAGAAAAATATTACATGATAGAATTGAAGAAAACTTGACTGGAACAAAGACTTTTTCTAGGCCTTGGATCTTCACCTCCAAAACTTCTTTGTCATGTCAGACTTGGATTTGGTCAACTGTGTCTGCCATGGTCCTTATGAGGGGAAAGTAGAACCATTATACGTTTTACCATGTGCTGGTCAACTTCAGACACTCACAACTAAAGCCTAACCCTTCTTTGCTAAGCCTTTACTCAAAGAAAATGGCCTGGGTGAAAGACATCCTCAAGAATCCATAATTACCATGAAAGCATCTGGGACAGGAGTGGGCAAGGTTCCTGTGGAGACCCAGTGTGATACGCTGCACTGATGGTATAAAAGACTTAAACTGAGTAAGCCCCTCCCACTGAAAAACCAGAATGCAGTGAGTGAGAGAATGTGGTGAGGGGCGTGATGGCCAGGCTGAGTCTAGAAGGTCTCCTGGGCTCTCAGGACAACCCAGTTCATAAAAACCCAGATTCTTACTTATTAGAAGGCACTTAGGATCCTTAACACTACCCCAAAGATATCAGTTAATATCCTCCCTAAACGATGTTATGTCACCTAGAACTATTCCCCCATTTTCATGTATGTCGATACAAAATTGTGATGAAGGTGACATCTAGTAGATGAAAAACAGAAATAAGTGAGATTGCCAGTGTTCTTTACAAGGAGATTGAAAAAAATGAAACAGAAAAATATTGCATGATATAGCAAAAGAAAACTTCACTGAAATAAAGGCTGACTCAAAGGAAAATGTGATTCAGAAAGTGACACCCATGTTCACTTTGAAGAAACTGAATTCCAAGAGTAAGAAATAAATTTCTTATAAGCCAACAAGCTTGTAAGAGAGATACACAATTTTAGGTATAAAAGAGTCAAAAATGCCAAGGTGACCTTCTGGCCTGCTGAGGCTACAATCAGTGCCAGAGGACTAGTAATTGTCAGTGGCAGGAATGAAAGGAATGCTTCCAGAGTTTTAAGACAAATTATATTGTTACTTTGGAGATACATATCCTAGAAGTATTGATCAACAGGCAAAAATGTATATACACATTCAGGGAAAACTGAGCCTCTTTCATCATTTAGTTTTGTCTTTAAAATTTAGAGAACGCAGGGGTGAGCTGAAAATAAATGATGCAGGAGTGATGTCATATTAGTCTGATGTTTGCACAGTCATGAAAACTCATGTTTATACACTAGCCACAACTGAAAGAGGCCAAGAGAGAGGCAAGTGAGGCTCACTTCTTCTTCACAGTGAGGAGCTACTCTAACATTAAAGCAATGAGAACTCCAAATAAATTTGTGCTCCAACTTCTTTCCTTAATTGAGAAAGATATGGGAAGAAAACCAAATCCCATAAATTGAAGAAAATTCATTTGAGAACATGTCTCGGTCTTTGCTTCAGCTTCTTCGTTGCTCAGCTCTGATGTGCATATGGTCCTGATTTCTCCCATCATCTGCCTTTATGACACCATCACCGTGCTTTTGTCCGTTTTAACATAGAGAACCACGCTGTAGTGAGTTGAGTGAGAAATGTCCTCCACAGGCTCAGGCGTTGAAGTACTCAGTCCCCAGTTGCTAATGCTGAGTCAGGAGGTCCAGGAGGTGTGGCCTTGCTGGCAGAAGCATGTCCCAGGGTGCAGGAGGAGGGGATGCTTTGACTGTTTACTGACTCACCCTATGTCCAGTCCAGTCTCTTGTTCCATGCTTGCATGTGAAGGTGTGAGTTCTCAGCTTCCTGCTGCCATGCCTGCTGTTGGCGCCATGCCTCCCTGGCAAAACAGACTCCTATTCCTCTGGAACTGTAAGCCAAAACAAATTCTTCTTTACGCTGCTTGTGGTAGTGGCATTTTATCACAGCAGCAGAAAAGAAACTATTACAAATGCCCATGGCAATGCTTAGCAAATACTCATGACCACATAGTTAATCTTGGAATTTATTTTGTGTATATATGTTTTATATTGTTGGAGTATTTCACAATGAATGTCTATGATATTTACAAAGCATATGAAGGCAAAGGTCAGTGTCCTGAAAAGTGTGAAAACAGGCCCTCACAATGGAAGAGTGGGGTAAGTTTCTGGGTTTTACTGTTGAGGGAAGCCCTCTTTGGGCTAGGCCTTGTTGACACTCAGCTTCTGAAATTGCCCTTGCTTATTGTCAACATTTTTTTTCTAAGAATATCTGAAGAGTTAAAAAAATAAAACAAAACAAAACAAAACAAGAAGCAAATCCTCAGACAACATCTAGGTCTCAAACAAAACCCAAACAATCAGTCAAACAGGAATCACACTGTGAAGCAAGCTGAGGTGTGCCTATGTGGTAGACACAGTCATTAGCTGCGGTGAGGAGTTATAATACGTTCTAGTGTCCCTTTTCTTGAGAGCTTTTCTTGGGTGTAGAAGTAGGAGCCTAACATGAAATCGTGCATGTTGTACTTGGTGCTGATGAGGTACTGTGTGTTTGATGCCCGTCCATAACAATGATGTACTATTACCTAAATCTAGGGGTATGTAGTGCTTTTCCTTAAACATAGTAAATATGTTCTCATTGTATGCCAACCTATCCGAAAGGCGGTACCGCACCCACTGCACCAACTAAGAGCCATAAGTTCACGGAAATTCAAATTACTTGCTGGAGAAATACAATTTTGAGGCAGAATTTTCCAGCAAGATCTAGAATGTGTAGGGTGCAGGACGCCAGGAGCAGAGTTTGGGTTGCATTTCATAAGCCAGTGGTTTGTTAGTTTGTAAAACTTCAACAACTGTATGTTCTTAATTTTTTAATTATTTGTTTTAAAATTATGGTTTCAACATGTTTCTGTGTGTATGTGGATGTGCAAGCAGTTTCCACAGAGGCCAGAAGGGGGCATCAGGTTCCCTGGAGCTGAAGTTAGGTGTCTGTGAGATGCTTGGTGTGGATGCTGGGAACTGAACTTGGGTCTTTTGGAAGAGAATTAAGTGTTCTTAAGCACTAGGTCATCTCTTCACCTAAAATTTTTCATTCTAAATAAAAAGATTACTTAATTTTGGCTCTGGAGAGGTGGCTCAGTGTTTAAGAGCAGGCCGTGTTCTTGATAGGACCTAAGTTCAATTCCTAGCATCTATGCATCTCTGACAAGAGGCTCTTCACTGCCTCTAGCTCTAGCTCCAGGGCAACTAACGCACCTGCACCCTCTTGACCTCCACCAGCACCGTTCTCATGTGCACATATCTCCTGCATGTGCACATGTGCACATAATTAAAAGTACAATAAATATTAAGTTATTTTATTAGTGTGTATGTGTGTTTAGGTCAGAAAACAATCTTACAGAATTGGTTCTCTCCTCCCACCTATTTGTGGAATCAAGTGGGCAAACTTAGGTCACTAGGCTTTTATAGCAAGTACCTTTTCCCTCTGAAGTCTGTCACCAGCCTCAGCCCTGTTAACGCCTGCATAGGTGTTATTGCCAGCCATTCCTTTTGGATGGGGCTTACATCAGTCTATGAATTCAATTTTGTCTACAGGTGACCTGGCCACCTTGGTTAACTAACCAAGGGATTGGTAATGACTCCAGATGACCATCAGTATATGTACAAGGGCTTTTTCTGCTCTAACTGAAAAACGTGGACTCAGTTTTCACTTTATTTTAGTTTTCCAATGATTTCATGCACACACACAATGTGTTGTGATGGGGCTAGATTTTCAGTGCACACATCATGGTACAGAGGACCTCAGCAAACCCTTCTTAAGGACTGCCACAGAGAGCCTAAGGCAGGGCCAAAGAGTGAAGTGATTTCCATGCAATTTACCAGTAATTTACCGGCCACACCAAAGTCTAACCACCATGGACTTTGGGAGTACACATAGGACAATAACTCTGAATCTCTAGTCCTCTGGAGATGAGGGTGGACTTGTGGAAGGGAATGCCTTGCTTACTCTATGTACCCCTCTCTCAGGAATGACTGTCCCTGTGAAAATTACCAGAGCAGATGGATGAACTAAAGCTGAAAGGTTGTCACTTGGGAAAATGTGTTTCAAATGATCCAAATTAGAGGAATGACTTTGTCTTCAATGTGTATATAAAATCACCACGCTTTTACGCTGAGCAAGCTAGCTTCTATTTGAATTATCAGAAGCACAAAACAAGTGATGTTTTTTTTTTTTAATTCAAAATGTTTTCTATCACAGAGTATGTGAAATTAAATGAAACTCTTCCTCCTGGAAGGTGTGGAAGGCTGCTCTTCTTTTGTTGGATCTTTTCACAGTTTTGACACAATTTTCTTGTCTTATAAACAAAAGTGGCTTACCCTTGGCCAAATGAAGCCCAGACGAGCCACTCACAAACTCTGTGTGGAGACAAAGAAGAAACAGTGAGATGTTTAGAAGAAAAGTTATAAATGCAATGATGGGAAGAGCATGTGGTTCACATTAATTCAGAAAGGACCCTTTATTGGATCGTGATCTGATTGTGTTTACAAATATATAGCCAGAGGCTTTTAATTTTGGGGCAATTTCATTGTTCATAGATATATATCCAGCTACAGATATACATCTATGAAATTATGTGCTTATGTGTTTTAAATGAGATACGGCCTCTCTCCTGTAATGTAATAATCTTCCTACTTTATGATCTACAGTTGCCCAAAGTTGGGGCAATTTCATAACAACCTTATTTGAAATACCATAATAGATGGAAGATGTAAATATGTGATGTTTAGAGACCCGGCTGAAATTTGAATTCATTGGAATTTAGCAACCGCGGGAGCTAACAAGGACAGACTTTATTAAATTGCACACATAGGCTTCTTGCACGTCTAGCTACCTCTTTGCCTCTTTGCTGTTTATTTTTCTTTTAAGCCCAAGTTCAATAAATAAACCCAGCTAACAATTAAAAAGTCCCCAAATGATTCTAGATTGAAAAATGCAAAAACAGCCTGGCTCCAGCTCCTTTGCAGTGGAGTTTGATTAACCTCTCTGATTGCATTTGGAGGGGTGGGGTGTGGGCCCACAAGGCGCTGAGGCTTTTAGTGAGCGCTGCCTATGAAAAAAAAAAACCTCAATTATCGCCAAGAGTGGAAAATGTTCATAACAGATAAATGCTCTTCTGGTGGAGAGCTGCCTTTTCAATGCAGCACAACTGATTTGGGAGAGACACCATTCTATGGCCCCTTTCTTCTCTGCCCTAAGACCGGCAGCTGTCACTTGGCTGTAGGTGAGCTCCTTGGCCTGCAGCCAGCTCAGCTAAAACAGCTTTCTCTAACTCCTGATGCTGGGTGTTCTACACCGATGAAGAAGAGACCAGAAAGCTGTGTGGAGAAGTAAAACCAAGATGGAGGAAGGTCTGCCCTTGGTTGGGATCTGCTGTGAGAGGCAGGTGACCCTGAGAAGTCACAGCACAGAAAACAGCCTCCCCACAGTGTGCTTGTGTGTGCGTACATATGTGTGGCTTATGCATATGTTTGTGTTTCTGTGGAGGCCAGAGATTGACCCCAGTTACTGTCTTCCTTACTTTTTGAGACAAAAGTCTCTCACTCAACACAGAGCCTGACCACTGAAGTAGGCCGGCTGGCCAGTGGACTCTGGACATCATCTTGCCTCCACCTCCCCAGTGCTCTGCCCACAGGTTCTCTAGGTTGCGTCCAGCTTTTTATGAAGATGCTGGGGGATCTGAACTCAAGTCCTAATGATTGTGTACATGTTTTCAGGTAACCCATCTCCACAGACCCAGGGAATACCCATCTTTAAACACTGCCATGAATCAATGTGCCTTGACCTTCTGATAAGATGAACCTACGTTCAGAGGTTACCTCAGAGAAGCTTCTGCTTGCCCTGTCCTTACTGTATTGCCTCTACCATGGCACAGTTTGCTTCCACACAGTCACAGCTTTCCTCTGGGCAGAACCCATGTTTGTGCTTTCCTTGCTAAGCTCAGGATTGGCTCCTTGTTGGCTCCCAAAGCACAGAGCCATGCCCCATCCCCCTTGATTCTGGCTCCTCCACTGTGTCTCCTTTTTTTGCAGGGGCTGGGAGCTTTAGAATCACACAGGCCTGGGCTACAATCCTGTCCTGCTATCTGAACATGGAGCTTCAGCCTTGGGGTTTTGTTTTCCATTTGGAAGACAAGGATAAGTCTATCCACCCCTAACATTGCTGTGGAAGGTTAATGGAAGCACAAGAGAGGAAGACAGCTGGCAGGACATACAATGGACACTTTACTGGAACAGGACAGCTAAGGGCCTTTCTGCCTTTAAAAAAATAACTTATTCGTTGATAGTTTCATATTAGTATCACCCTTTGCATATTATATCACCCGTATCCATCCACTCTTTGTTATTCCTCCTCCCAAGCCTTCTGCCCTCAATCCTTTTCATGCCAAGCTGCCAGCCAACTTTGAAGTCTTTTAGTTTGGTTACTTTTGCTCCGTGACCCACTGGATTCCCAGGAGGGTACTCCTACCAGTGCAGGTGTGACCACTATATATTGTAGCTCAAAGTAACTCGCCAGTGAGTGCATCACTCAAGATAACGACTTCCTCCTCTTCAGTAGCCCCTACTGCCGTTAGCTCCCTTGGGCAGAGAGAGGCTCTTAGTTACTTTTCTATTGCTGTAATAAAACACCATGAAGCAGGACAACTTATAAAAGGAGCCTTGAATTTGGTTTAGTATGGTTTCAGGGGGGTGAATCCCATGGTGGTGGAGCAACCATTAAACAAAGAGAAGAGAGACCCTGAAAATGGTGTCAGTCTTTCCAAACCTCAAAGCCTATTGGACACACCTCCTCCAACAAGACTACAACCCTTAATCCTTCCCAAACAGTTCCATCAACTGGGGACCAACTATTCACATATATGAACCTCTGGATGCATCCTCACTTAAACCACTATGGCCTCTCTCTCTCCTATGACCCTCTGTGGCTTAGTCTTGTGCAGGCTCTGTGCAGGCGAGCACAGCTGTTGTGAGTTTGCAGGTGCCACAGTTATCATTCTGCTTTTAGGTTCTTCTGGTCCCTGTTCTGTGAGGGGGAGGTGTGGGTTTCCTGTTCAATGCTGAGTCCTCAGTGGCCACTTGTCAGCACCTTAGCTACCCATGAATCTCTGTACTGATCAGTGTTTGCTGCAAAGAGAAGTTTCTTTGATCAAAGCTGAGGACAGCACTACTCTAGGACTATGAACACAAATATTTAAAGCAGCTTGACAACATGTTCAATCAACAAGACAAATGCAGTAGGTTTAATACTAGTTCCTATTAGCTCTTCAGCTGCAGGCCTGATCAAGACCCACAGTGCTGGTCAGGAAATCTCTCCTACAGGGCAGGCTTCAGAATCACATTGAGAATTGGTTACCCATGTTCGTCATGCCACTATAGTATCAGTAGGTACCTCTTATCTGGCAAATTGTTATTTCAGCTGGCAAGGTTTAAAGCCAGAGAAGACAATTTCTGGTTTTTCTCCCCAGCTCCTTATATAGTAAGCTTCAAAACTATGAAAGCTAGACATCAGGATGGAGTGTCTAGCTCAGTTTTAGTATAATTTCACTGAATTGCCATCTCATTTTGATGGACATCCAATGGTGATGGCCATAACCTGTATGGTTTTAGAAGCCTCTGGAGCTAGGGAGGTGCCCCACACCTTACACTGGGTGTCTCACTTAATAACCTGTAGTTCCTGAATAAGCATTATTCAGCCGTGCGTGACACCTCCATTCAAAGTCTCATTCTAAAATATATTTTAATAAACTCACAGAGCAGTGCATTTCTACATAACTTCTCCATACATCCTCAGGTTTGGCTGACCCTCTCCCTATACCCCACTTCTGTCTCTACTCCCATCTCTATTTAAACGTCACTACTTCCGGTCTCTCCTCTTATCAGAGCATGTGGTCTCCCCACCGTCAAGTCCCCTGCTCTCCCCCTCATCACGATGCCATTCCCGGTAGCAGCACTTCCACAGACATCTTAATTTTGACAAACACATCTGAAAGACTAAAGCTATGACCCGCATAAGAGACCGTGCAGTGTTAGACCGTTGGGGGCCAGTTTGCTTTACTCCTTAGTTTTTCTAGTTCTATCACTTTACCTGTAAACTCCATTTTCGTTTACAGCAGCATAAAATTCCATTGTGTGCATATGCCAAGTTTTCTGACCAGCTCATCATAATTGCCAGCACTTAATGAACGTAGCTATGCAATGAGCATGTCAGGGAGCCTTTCTAAGAACTATGGTAGAAGGAGGCTTTTTGTGTGTGAAGATCAGGGTGTGCTTACCCACTCATGATGAATGTGTTTTGATGTTGACCATTGGCTCTGGGCTCTGCACTGAGTGCCTGTCACTCACCGGGACACCTACAGTTTTATGTCCTTAAGCTTTCCTCCCTCCCTCTGGCCTCCGTTGTCACAGCCCTAGGCTTCTTTCCTTCTCCCTATGAAGTCTCTTGAAGAGGAGAGCCCAGGCTTGCTTCCTGTCCCTGGCTTCACCCAGGCTTGCTCTTTGATTGGCTCATCTGGTAATTAAGCAAGTAAAGGTCTTTCCCAGATTTAGATCTTGCCTGATGCAATACCAACCTTCCTGATAAGAGGAGCTCAGTGGTGCAATAGTGGCAAGCCTGCTGTTCAAGCTCTCCCTCTGCTCAACCCTTCGTCTTTAGACCTGGAAATTTTGTTTGTTTGTTTGTTTTTGGAAGCCTTCTGCAAATAAATTCCAATCCCCAGTCTGTTATGCAGGAACCCAGTAAATAGCTGATGGCGCTGCAGAGGCTTTGGGATGCAGACTCTAGACAGGACTCTGGTTTTGGAGGTGCTGCTGGCCCAGTGTCAAGGAGGACCCCATCACTAGGAACAGGCACTGGATGAGCAGGCCCTGGCATACTATAACAATGGTGCGATTCAACCTTCGGCTAGGAGTGAAGTGTGATGGGGAACTGGAGAGAGGGCTGCACTGCAGGTACCATGTCTCAGGTGAGGAGGAGGGGACAGCAATTAGCTACAGTGGAAGTGACGCTGGGGGCAACTGATGCATGGCAGAGAGCAATTAGTCACCAAGTAAGGCTGAAGTGTGAGAGCCGGAGGGTAGCATGGAAAGATTCACACCTTATCTCCTGGCAGAAGAGAGTTTGAGGATCAGGTCATAATTAAGAGTAATAGAAAGTCAGGAGTCCCAGAGCCTGCAGGTTTGTAATGGCAAGGCTAGTTCTCAAATGGAGAAGGCGTGGTTGGGTGATGGTTCGGTGAGTCCCTTTGAACAGCCTCACCTCCCTTATGCTTTTGAGTTAGAATTTCCCAGTAGTCAAGTGGGTGGGCCATCCTGCTGGCAACCATTTGAGTTGAGATGCTGATCTCCACAGGGGAGGGGGTGCATGGTAGCCTTGACGGGGCTATGGCACTAGGGTAGCAGTAGCTCTCATGTTGCTCACAGACCCATCCTCTTTTAATTTATCTTGCCCAAGAGACCTGGAGCTTCTGCACCAAGATGGACCAAATTTAGAGCCAGCAGCTGGTTCAGGTGCAGAAGGCATGGACACTCGTGGATGCTGTTAAAAGCCCCGTAGGATGGCACCGGCAGGGTCGGCTGCATCAGCACCATCCGTCATCAAAAGATACTCTTTTTCTTAGGGTCTCAGCTCACTTGCCCCAATGTCAACTTAATGCTACAGTGTGAGTGCCCAGATTCTTTGGCCTTTTGTTGGGCATCTCTGAAGGTTGCTGTTCACAGCAAGGTTCCCACGAGCTGCAATGCCCGCCTGAAATGGATTATAGTTTGGCTTCTCTTTGGGTCAAGTCCTCCCTCCCACAGCCACCCCTCCAGCTCTCCTGCAGTGTTTTTGCAAAAACACTCCGCAAAGGTTCCTCCTGTCTTTCAGAGGCTCACTTTCTGTTTCTCAGAGAACCTGACTTTATGTAAACACAGTAAAATCCAGGGACTGTCCTCCCTACCTCTCTCTGGGTTAATCTTCAAATATAGGTCCTCATTCACTGCTCCAAGCCTCCCAGAGGGTTGCCAGTGTGGCCTTGTGCCTGGCACTCTGTACCCTGGATTGGCTTCCCCAACCTTTGTTAATTTCTAAGCGCCTCCTCCAGTCTTCTTACCTGGCCCCGTCCAACCACAGATCAAGTCCAGGTCTTTGAGGGGAGTGGAGAGGAAGCAGTCACTTGCTGATAGAGAATGTGCAAAGAGGCTCAGTCGAGTCCAAATGCATGAAGCCTCCCTTCCCTGCTATTTATGAATCACTCGCCTTCCAAAGACTCTGGAGATGTGATCCCACTATGAGGGCTGCTGTCTCCCTTTGCTTTCTAAAGGGGAGGGTGTCACTCATTACACTGACATCTGATCTTTGGAACATTTCCTGTAGACACCCAGAGTCCACTTTGAACTGCAGAGTAGGTTGCTAGGAGGCCAGGCCACAGCTAAACATCCTTTCAAGTGCTTGGGCTTGGCAAAGACCTCAGTGTGCGTGTGTGTGCATGTGTGTATGTGTGTGTTCTCTTTCCTTACCTCCGGTTCTGCTCGTTTCCAAGAAATGAAGGAGTCTTATTCAGCATGATTTGGACTGTCATGCATCTCGTTCAAGTGCTATCTAGAAAGAAAGATTTACTGTCTGAATATCTTTTATTGACTGCTTGGAGCCTCTTCCTTGACCAGGTGACTTAAGCCCTACTAATAGGGATAGGACTGTCTCATGTGCCCTTAAAAGAGGTCAGACTGTCTGAGAACTCAGAGCTGGCTCGGGAATCCTTTACTAGCCTAATAATTTCCATGCTCAACCTTTCATGAGAAGGAGGAATGTTCTGGGTGGGGGAACAGCCTTTCTTCCTCTCCTCCTTGTTGCTGTAAAGGCCTGCATGATGAAAAGAAAGCAGAGGCCACTAATTGTCTCCTCAGCCTGTGGCTTTGCTGCAAAGGCCTCTGGGAAACCCTTTTCTAGGTGCCTCGCTGTTCTGGCCAACCACATCCTGCGACCAGCTTTGCTCACAGAGCTTAACTCAGGGCAGCGGAGGACCCAATTTGTTTCTCCATGGGACACGCTGGTTGGTCTGTCTCAGAGGCCAGGGGAAGCCAGGGCAGGAGCAGCTGTAGGGAGGACTCTGATAAGCATCCCTTTAGTGCTCCTGAAAGCACGGAGCTGTGGGCACCTGTGTGCCTTTTAACAGACAGGGGAGGTAAGATTGCACAGGCGTGCCTGGAGACTCCAAGGTCCCTTCCTTCCTCCTCCTAATGTCTTGCTTGAGAGTATTGTACTGTTTTTGAAATGGAGTAGGATAATTCGACCAAGAGGGCCACATCCAGGTTTACCGTGCTCTAGACATAAAGTGACTGTGTTCTGGGAAAACAAACAAACAAACAAAAAAAAAACCCCAAAACCCCTGAACTTGGTCTTAGGAAAACCACCTTAGCTCACAAAATGTGGTTGTTGTAAAACCATGAAAAAGGCCAGTGACATGCTTGGCACATGCCTGCTGCCATGTAGTAAGGGGTGCTGGAGCCCATTGCTGCTGGGACAGCCCCCTTTCCAGGGGGCCTTGGGATCTACTGTTATCTCTGTATCTTACCAGGGACTTTCAGTCCAGCTGCACAGAGAGGCTGCATGAGAACAAGTCTGGGCCCCTCTCGGATGTGGGTGGAGAGTACGGTGGTCTCTGCACTTGCACCCTGAGAGGGAGGGTGAAGGTGTGGAAAGTGGGAGCCTAAGGAAAGATGCTTACCTCCGGATGAACTGGTCTGGCCTTCCTGACTGAGATGCTAACGCATAACTCTCCAGGGGCTGCTCACTGGAGACAGACTTGAAGCCTGAGCTGAGTCACTGGTGCGACTGTGGCATGTGTTGTGTGTGTAAATTTTCATGTGCACAGGTACATGTGTGCACAGAGGAGAGTCCAGGAGACGCAGGGAGAAACAACATTTGGGTTGGCAAGACCCCCAGTTGCTTCTCAGGATAGACTCTAGGGTAATGATCCTCCTTTCTCTCTCCTTCCTTCTCTCCCTTTCTTCTCCCCTTCCTCCCTCCCTCCCTCCCTCCCTCCCTCCCTCCCTCCCTCCCTCTTTTGCTTCCTTTCTTCCTTCTCTGTCATTTCCTCCCTTCTCTCTTATTTCCTTTCCCTCTTTCCCTCCCTTTCACCTTTTCTTCCTTCATTTGTCTTTCCTTCTCTTCTTTCTATGCCTCTTCTTCCCTCATTTTCACTCCCCATCCCTTCCTTCCTGTCTCTTCCCTCTCCTCCTCTCCGCTTCCCTTCTTTTTTTCCCTTTAGGAAGGCATGCCTTTCCCATGTGGGCTATCTTAGCTATTTCTGTCCGCCAGGAGAGGGAAGTTACCTAGTTAGACAGAGACCTGCTGTCCTGAGTGAGACCTCACAGGCCCGAGGGCTGCGAGGCTACCTGAGAGATCACCTATCCTGAACCCTCTGCTCACCCAGGAGGTAGCTGATGAATACAGGAAGCAAGGGATTGTGGGTCAGGACATCAGTATTTGTTGGCAGCCACTATGGGATATGAACCTAGAAGTTTTTAGTGTTACGTGGAATTTTTAATCCCTTACCTCAACTCCTGTGCTTTACTTATATTAGGTATTTATGTAGTCATTCCGACTGCCCTGAAAGTTCTAGATACTTTTTTAAATTAATTTTTTTTATAATTTATTCACTTTACATACTGATTGTGGCCCCCTCCCTGGTCCCTCCCTCCCTCCCTCCCTTCCTCTTCTCTTCCCTGTCCCCTAGTAGGGGAGCTCTCCTTCCCTACCATCTGACCCCAGCCTATCAAGTCTCATCAGGACTGCCTGCATTTATTTCCTCTGTGGCCAGTTAAGGCCACCCTGCCAGGGGGAGGGGGAGTGATAAAAAAATATGGAACGCTTCACCAATTTGCATGCTATCTTTGAATAGGGGCCATGCTAATCTTCTCTGTATCATTCCAATTTCAGTAGCTGAAGCGAGCACAGTTCTAGATACTTTAAAAACACTGAACTTAGAGATAAGCCTATGGTCTCCAGCCGTGTCCCTAGACCACTGTTCTCATTCCCTTCACACCTACAGTAGTGATTCATATGCATTTAATGTCCTTCTTACAGAAAGCTTAAATTATATATTTATTTATACACACCAAATTCATATTGTTTTGTGCTGGAAATTTGCATAAATAGTAGGTACCAGGTGCCTCGTGGTACAGAGCACTCAGTACCTAGCTTCCATCCCTCGCATGCTGTTAAAAAGACTGGGTGATAGGTAAGCAGAGAGTTCATTTCCCTGGGTGGTGGGACTGTCCTGTCATGCCTCATACACCCACATGCCTGTAGATCACCACCAGGCTATGGCATTTGCTATCTCACAAACTTCAGAACAAGGAATCTGGAAGTGGGAAGGACTGCTGCCCATGGCCTCAAATCACAGTGGGACCTTACGCCAAACCATTTCTCCATTCCACATCTCAGCTTCCTTACCCGTTGAATAGTCACACCTGGTAAAGGACTGCGTGGGATAGTTTGGATTTTCACCAGAGCTCTGAATACCCCTGCATCTGCAGTACAACAATCAAAGCTCTGTCCACACATGTGATATACTGGGCATGAGATAACTTCACTTTACCCCACCTTTCTCCATTCCTGTGTGTGAGACTGGCCTGTGTGCTGTATAGTCTATCAAGACATGAAACATGTGTATGGAGAAGTCATTCCAAGGAGTGGCTAAGGAGGGATCCTCCTTAAAAGAGGAGGTAGTTTACATACCACCATCCTTGGGAACAGGTGGATAAAGATCTATCTAAAAAAATAGAAGCAGCCCTGGGAAGATGTGGTCATAAAGAAGTGTGGTGTCTCTCTGGCAGCTTGACAGAGGGTGGGTCATGGGTAGCTGAATATAGAGAGGGAACTTTTCTAAGATCAAAATGTGACTTTGAGAACAACCCCCCAAATCAAAACTAAGACTCAGTGAGCTGCCTATAGAATCAGTCTCAACTGATGGTAGAATTTGGGGACAGCAAAAAGAATGCAGTAACAGGGGAAAGAAAATGAAGCGGGCTCAGGTAGTTGTGGGCACCTTCATTGGTTTTCAAGTGACATACACAAAGATTTGAACTATAAATGTGAGTTTCTCTGGGGAAATAGGGGAAAGGCCATTCCAAGCAAAAAGACAGGTCAAAGGTGTGTGGCCATAAAGCAAACCAGGTAGAACCGTGGAATGAGAAATTGTTCCACAGGTATGGGAGATGGGGAAGGTGGGAAGATAGATAGATACTATTTCAAAAATTTGCTAAGTATTGTACCATAGCTGAGAACAAAGGAACAAATGAGATATTTGTGTCCCAGGAAGATGGATAGGATAAGAAGGAACACAGCTTGAGGCAGAGGAGGAACAGTAGTACCAATAGAAGTGCTAGCTGGGGCTGAGGGGAGAGTTGGGAGGCTTTGAGGGAGTGAGGGGGAAAGAGAAAGATGCAGAGTTATCAGCTGATCATGAAGAACATACATCAAATAACATATTTTTGCAGTAACTCCTTGACTGAGTAATTATATTATACACCTGAGGTAAAAAAAAATCTTCACAAATCCTATACACCTGTGGAAATCCAGAATCAGCTTGCGGAAGACAGACAACCCCTTCTGTAACTGTGAGGATGCCTTTGGGCATCTGCCTAAAGAGTAGTAGAGCAGACACCCTTCGTGCTGTAGAAACCCAGCCCCTTGTCTTGTGGCTGAGAGTGATCATGTGACTCTCTCTAGCCAATGGGTTATGAGACAAGCTGACCTGGGTCACTGCTAGGCTGAGGTATTTGATAATTGGTGAGAGGTCCTTCACCTCTCTGCTTCTCTTGTTTTGGTGGCCATGGAAGTGCATGTTGAGACTCCACCAGCTCAGGCACCTTAGGAACTTTGGGGTTCAAGAAGGTACCTGCCCAGCTGCACAGCTATGGAGTGTGGTGGGGAGCAGCCCTGTGTTAGGCTGCAAATATCTAGGCTTGCTTGCACCTGAAACAGAACACTGCACACCGGGCTGACAAGGTTGATGGGATTCCACTAGTGGGGAGCATGATGGATGCAGAGTAGGTGGATGGGAGGAAGAAAACACTCTGTGTGGATTTGGGAGAACCAAGCTGAGGCAGGGCATCATTATGAAAGGAGAGCATAGTGAAAGGGTCTTGTTAGTTTTCCTCTATTAGAAATGGAGAGAAATGTGATCACCACTTCATTGGTCCATTAGGATGATTGAGCTGACATACAGGGTATACCTCAAAATGTGAGTCTGCTGAGCCATTCTGTTCTATGTGCAAGTGATGGCTATTGCTCTTGAAGGATGTGTGTGTGTGTGTGTGTGTGTGTGTGTGTGAGAGAGAGAGAGAGAGAGAGAGAGAGAGAGAGAGAGAGAGAGAGAGAGAGAGAGAGAGAGAGAGAGAGAGAAAGAGAGAGAGAAAGAGGTAGTAGTGGGTGGTTTAGGCTTTGAGATCATGGACACAGCTTCTGTCTTGCTCACCTGCTATTGAAAGGTGATTGGATCATGAGGACACTAACTTACTAATGATGAATTAATGGCTGAACAAGCTATGAAGAGGTGGGGTTAAGCTAGGAGAAGGAGGCTCCTAAGCTTGCCTTTGAAGGGTGTGTCTTTCCATATAACCAGGTGTTTCTATTCTCTCTGATTCCTGGCCACCAAGATGTAAGCAGCTTTGTTCTACCACTCCCTTGTTTGAGGCTAAGGAACAATGGAGTCAATAACTGTGGACTGAGACTTCTCAAACTGTGAGCCAAAATAAAACTTTCCTTAACTTGGGTTTCTAGCGCATATTGTCATATCAGTACAGAGTAATTCAGTTGATTTTCTAAAAGCAGTGTGTAGGTGGGATAGTATCATTTTATGTTCATCAGATAAGTAAGAGTTATGGTAATCATTTGCATATTATACCTTTTCTCTGCTAGCACAAGCTAAGGACCTCTTGGATGGGAAAGCCCTACATGCAATGCATTCATGATCTCATCTGATTCCTCCTTGCCCGGGGAATGTCCGTTCTCAGGACTTATTTCCTTGAGAGCATGAGTCACCTTGGCTTGAGAAATCAACAGAGCTGTGGGTCATGTCTCCCTAATACATCAATGCCTTGCTTTTTCAGGGAACCCCAAATCCACCCACCCAGCTGGACTCTAACCCTAACTCCTGGGACCCTTCAGTGCCCAGGAGCACCTCAGGAATTCTACCCATGGAAGTGTTATCTGGGATACATGTGAAATCCAGCCCAGCACCTTGTTGTCAGATCCCACCATCTCCCCATGCACAGATCCCACCTTGCAGGGCAGGCAGGAGTGGGTCTGCCATTTCTTCTTCCCAGGCAGACTTGTGTGGAGAAAGACTGTTTATAGACAACGCCTTGCTGTAGCCAGAGGTGGTGGCTTAACAGCAGCAGAAACGCCCTCATTGCCTCACAGGTTTCTAAGATGCGCCCGTGGCCTCAGCGGGCAGATAAGCACCTGCGCTGGAGAGGGAGCCCTTGATCAAGGGCTGATAAGCTCAGGAAAGGAGAAGAAAAACACCCCAATACCAACAAGAAAAAGCCAAGCGACCCGCTGTCGGAGGCTTTTTCATGTACGCTTGGGTGTGTGCCGTGTCTTCGTCAGCGCCCAGGGTGGTGCAAAAGCTCTGATTTTAATTTAATTTGGTGGTCACGCAATCATGGAATGAGAGCAAGTCAGAGCTGGAAGGGACTGTGGGCATTGTCTGGTTGAACCCTTTAATCTTCCAGGTGAGGACACTGAGGGCCAGGGAGCTGCTGGGACTTGTTTGGAATCATCCAACACAGCTTGGATAGAGGGAGAGCCACGCCCTGGGTCTCAGACCCCAGGGCCCCAGATCTTCCCACCTCACAGGATCACCCCCACCCCCAGCTTGCTCAGGTGTGGGCTGCCAGTAGCACCCTGCCTGAACAGTCCCTTCCAATGTCACTCATTTACCTCTTCTGCCTTCGGAGTCCGGAGGGGCCCTCACTCCTACCTGCTGCCGTGTGTGTGTGTGTGTGTGTGTGTGTGTGTGTGTGTGTGTGTGTGTTGATCAGTTACCCCTGGGGGCATTCAGAGCTGAAACCTGTCACCCCAAATATTCAGAGCCTGCTTTTTCACAATCGGAAAAAGTGAGGCTCAGCTAAGAGAGGAGGATTACTTAGGTGAGACATCTAAAGAAAGCGAAAGATGTGGGTCTTAAAGTGGCAAAGTCTCCACAGCCTGTGGACTGAAGGGTTGGCGTGGGTCAGGATGTGCTGAAACACAGTGACCCTCAGAAGCCAGGGAGAGTCCCTCAAGGTTCCTCCAGGATGGAAGTGGAGTCCAGCAAGCCTGTGTGATACTGAAAGTGGAGTCCAGCAAGCCTGTGTGATACTGAAAGCATTCTCCCTCTTAGCAGGCCTGTGATAAACAATGGCTGGGAGAATGGATGAATCCTTAAGGCCTGCCTGTGGGTGGGGAGTCATGGCCTAGAAGGTACTCTCCCAAGGCTGGTGACTCACATTTCTCTGAATAATTTGCCCCCTGGGTTTGATCTGTGAACAGAATGAAATAGAACAATCTAGACTTCGGTTTAAAATAGCTTCTAGATGATAAGCAACTGCCATATCATCCGCCCCGGAACAGGCTTGGCACCCCAAGAAGCCTAAATGTGACTGGCAAGTCTCCATCTTTTTTTCTAAATTTATTTTTATTTTCATGTGTGTCCATGTGCAGCACATATGTGTAATGCCCGTGGAAACCAGAAGAGAATGTTGAATTGCCTGGAAGGACAGTAGATGGTTGTGTCCTGCCATGTGGGTCCTGAGAAGCAAACTTGGGTCTACTGGAAGAGCAGCCAGAGCTTCTGTCCTGCCCCTCCTGTGCCCCAATCTTACTTACATGTGAATACACTACAAAGTCAAATTCAGCTCAACCGGTGGCTAAAAATGTTTGCTATTAAAGAATGGCATGTGTTTAAAGTGTCATGTGGTAGATATAGCTTTTATATTTTATTGTGTGTGTATGTGTGTATACATGCATGTGTGCTACTGTGCACAAATGGAGATCTTGTTTTGCTTGCTTTTATTTAGTAAAGATAATTAACTTTGTGCATCTATATGGCATGTTAATGATGTCATTATTGATCAAGTTTGAACATCACACACTGACCTCTGGTAATAAACTGAGTTTATTAATTTGCACAGACACTTCTATCTTTTTCTTCTTTTTCTTTTCTGTATACAACTCATTACACACATGTGGACACACAGACACCATCTCACCCTCCTCCCCACAACACACTCACACACTCACAAACACAGACACACTCACACACATACACATGGACACACATACACTCACACACACCCATTCTTTCATTAACTCTGTTTGCAAATTGTAATCACCTATACAGTTTTTATCCCTTTATCTATGACAGTATTTGACCCACAGTTTGAGGTGACCATACTACCTTCCATCACGTCTCTTTCTTCCCCTTGTGATTCTATTCCCCATTTTTAGCAGCTGTGCAATTGATTTCATATTGCCAAGGCCAGGGGCACATAACTTGAGTATAACATGGCTCTTCCATAAGGTGAGTCTAAAAGTCAAATGTCCATAGAACAAATCACCCTGATTTTATTATGACTCGGTAAGTAAGTGTGGTGGTTCACAGCCAAGTAGGTACTGAAATTAATACTCCTAAGAGGCTTCAGACTTTTAACAGTAAATTCAAAAACCTAGAATCCTATCTCTATTTTGCACTCTCTCCGTCTCATCCTCTGCTCTGTTCTCACCTAGACCAACAACTCTGGGTTTTACTGAGCTGGCATTCTGGAATGCTCCTTTAAGAGGGCCTTGCATTTATTTTACCCCTATGTTGCTTGATCTACACTTTACTGTGAATGTTGATATGTGTGGTAACAATTTTCTTCTTTGCCCAGATTTTATTCTGCTCCCACCCTTTGGTGATAGCTTAGCAGGGTATAGAATTCTGTGTTGGCACTTTTAGAATTTTGGAGGGATTTCACCATGGTATTCTTAGATCCACTTGTGCAAACAACAGGTATGAGGTTGGGTATATTTCCTTTCTTTCAGCAATGACTGATGAGTGACTAATTTTTTTTTCATTTTTTAAAACTTTGTTCTCTAAAATTTTATAGTCATATACTTAATTGTAGATTTTTTAAAAAAATGACTAATTTTTTATTTATGTGTATATGTATTTAGTGTCTATGTGTAGGTATATGTACATGCCCTCAGAGGCTAGAAGATGGTGTGTGATCCCCTGGAGTTGGAACTGTAGGTGGTTGTCAGCCACCTAATGTAGGTGCTAGGAAAATGAATGCAAGTCCTCTGGAAGAAGAGTAAATGCTCATAGCTGCAGAGACATCCCCTTAGCCCCTTACTTATACATAAAAAAAAATACAAAAAATGGATTGATTGGGAGACAAAATTCTTTCTTTATTCTATGTTGACAGTTTTCTTTCTGAGATTACTTAATTTTTTTAACCATGTGTATGTATGTGTTATGTGCCTGCCTGTATATATGCATGTTCTTGTGTGTGTTGGTACATATGTGCATTTGTACACAAATATGGACACCCACAGTATACATCAGAAATCTTTTTTGATGGTAATATGTTTTATCCATTGAGACAGAGTCTCTCAGTCAAACCCAGAATTTGCCAATATGGCTAGTCTAACTAGCCAGCTTGACCTAGGTAACTCTTTCTTCTGCCTTTTGGGGGTTGGGAACTGTAGACAGGTCACTAGGCTTTCCTGGCTCTTACATGGGTTCTGGGGATCTGAACTCTGGTCCTCATGCTTGAGTGATAAGCACTTTAAACTCACCTGTGACTGATATTCCAGACCCTATTCCTGGAACTTTCATTAGATGGTTGTGGGATCTGCCCAACCTCTCTTATGTCTCACTCCCACTCATGCCTTCCAAGGTTCTTTTCTCTGTAAAAATTCATTACCATTACTTCCCAAATCTTTTACTGGCTTTTTTTTCCTGCTTCATTCAACTTTCTAGGACTTTCTAGGTCACCTGACTATCCCCTTTGCATTGTAAAATGCAGCATTATCTTCTCTTGCACCCCCCCCCCAGTCTCCCAGAATCCAAGATGCTTATGTTTGTTTTCTCCAAAACCCACCTTTTCCATTCTGGATATTTTGGTTGCTTTGTTAAGTTCAAACCTCCCCCAGACATCTGCTGATCCTGGGCAATCTCACGACTAGGAAGTGAGATGCTGAGGCCTTGCATCACTGTGGACTTAGGGAATACTTGTCAGCAGGCCTCCCTTGGATGAGAAGAGGCTGGAGGGAGGGATGCTCACCTGAAGATCTTGTTGCACCCCACAGGTCTTAGCTCTCAGGCTCAGGCAGCTCCACCAGCACTCCTAAGTTCTTTTTTTTTTTTTTTTCTCTTCTCTTAAAGCTTCAGTGTGTATGTTCGTGTATGTGATGCTGTTACACAGGGACGTTTTCATAGATGTATGTGTGCTCATCATATTTCCTCCTGTACTCCATCTCTCTGCTGTGAATTCCCTTCTTCTCCCTTGATGACTTTGCTTCCACTTACATGCTATGCATACATACATACTTACAGAATTTTATGTATCTACATAAAACCTAGACCCACACATGAAAGAAAACATCCAGTGTCTTTCTGAGACTGAGTTAATTCAGTTAATATGATTATCTCCATGTTATATCCATTATATCACATCCATTTTCCTGAAGGTGAAATGACCGCACCCTTCTTCATGGCTGAAATAATTTCCCTGTGTCTCTATATTACATCTTCTTCACCCATCCCTCTGTCTTTGGCCATTTGGGATCGACTCTATAGCTCAGCTTTGGTGAACAGTAGTGACCCTGCGGACACTGAAGATCCTGGGTCTGGTCCAGAACGTGTAGCTGCGTGACTCAGGACTGGGCTCCACACCCCGACTTTCTCTCCTTGCCTTTTTCAAGTAAAAGGTGTGGAATGCAGAGTGCAGGATCTGTCAGTTAAAAGAGGATGTGAGGGTTGAGGCCACAGGACACTGGAGTGGACTCTACACTGGGGAACTTAAACTTTCCCTTCTTGTGTCGAATCAGAAGTGGGGTACGATGCCCTCACCCCAACTCTGACAAATGAGTTACTCAGGGACAACTTTTCCTGCAGGCCTTTCCATGAAGGGGCGGGTAGGAGTGCAGGGAGTGAGCTGAAGAAAGGCAGGCAGGAAGATGGGAGCCAGCAGACCTGGCCCTCGACACTGGAGGCTTAACATCAAATGCGGGGAGAAATCCATTTCCACGGCTCTATTGGCCATCCCGGACGCCTCATTTCAAAGGGAAAGATTTGAATTCAGAGACATCGCACTCCCTTTGTTCTCTTGCCCTCCAGCCTTTGGTGCCAGTATGGACGGTACCACAGGGAGAGGGTGAGATCAAACCCCCTCTCCACTCTGCTACCTGCCCCCAGAGCTGGCCCTTGGCATGCCTAATGAAATCAGCTTGGCTATAGGTTGACAATGCCCTGTCAATTATAATCATTTATCTTGGCAAGCGGAGTATCTGAACACTTGAAAGAGCAGGGGTTCAGCAGACCCAGCGAAACCGGGATAAAATTATACTGCATGGTAATCAGAGCGAGAGTATATTGCTCACATAAAATTTTACTTCAGCTGTCAGAAGGGCCGATATGATCTTACGTCTCATTTTCTGCCTTTAGGCTGTCCATGGTTCCATTTGGGTCTCTTCCCACTGACAGGGATGTAGGGGCGATTTTCACAGACCCCTGTGTGAGTGGAGGAGGGAAACTGCCTGGAGCATAGGCAGAGCTCGTGGAGTCTGCTTTTGCTGTTTGTTTGGGAGGGGGAAATCTCTCCTGTGAGTGTGCAAATCAGGGTGACACAGGCAGGGGGCTTGAGAGGACCTTGTCCTCCACTTTGTGACTGTGTGGGATCAGACAAATGGTTCCCTCTGGCAGGGTTTCATTACACCCTTTAGATTGTGAAGGACATAGAAAATGCCTCCCGTAGCCAGCTCCTGAGGTAGGGCCCACATGGTCTTGTTTTAGATCCCTGTACAGTGTCAGTGTGAATCCTGATGGGAGCCAGCTGTGTGTACCCAGAGCCCGCTCCTGCCCTCTCTCTGAGATGGGTTTGAGGAAAGACAAGGGAACAGCAAACCCAGGCTACCGAAAGGGCCAGCAGCAGGAACCTGGGTGTTGCACCCCTGCATGGGATCTGGTGGGAGGAGGGGACCCTAGCTGCTGCTGTGGCAGGATCAGTCCTCTGAGGGAGCTCTGAGCCGCAGTCCACAGCCTTCGGGACACTCTGACCTAGTCCGAGGGATAGGGAGGCCGGGAGAGGGTCAGGACCCTCGGCGTGGTGGAGCTTGTGACTGAAGAACAAATGTGGAGGGAGTCAGCTGTGGTTCTCAAAAATCTGGAGGGACACTGGGGACCATGGTGAACACTGTCCACTCTCCTCCAAAACTAGGGTATTGCCTGTTTCTCCTCCACTTCCTGTGTGGAAAAGGAGACCAGAGATTGGAAATCACAGGGCATTTCCTAAAAGGAGCCCCTGGAGGAGAAGGCTAGTTCTCAGGAGTGGGCAGAGCATGGCCTATGAATACACACACACACACACACATGTTTGCTGCACCTGCCTGTGGGCCTTCTGCTGCTCCCTATCTGTGGCAGGGCAGGAGATCCAGCCCTTCTGGGATGGTCATTCAATCCATGCTGGATGTGTGCTGGAAACTGGCACAACCATCTTAGAAAGCCAGAGCTCCCACCCATGTTTAGGAAGGAGGGTAGAAGAGAGAAGTATGCACATTGCTTAGGCCTGGGGGCCGGGTTGGCAGGGCAGGCCACAGGACAGAACCTGAGGCACAGGGGTTGGGGGTGGGCAAGGCCTGGACTTCTGAAGGGACCCAGCCAAGGATGCGTTCTCACAAAGCCTTGCCCTGGGCTATCTTGTCTCTGTCACCTTGTCTCCTCTCCACCTCCATGTGACAGGAGGGGAGATGACCATCTGTATTTCTCAGTTGGGGAAACCGAGGCTAATGAGGTCCCAATCATCCCTTCCTGCTCCACAAAGCCCTGGCCCTGGGTAGCTAGGGAATTGTGCCAACAGGCTACAACACTGAGAACATGGGCAGCTGTGGCCAGCTGCTTTAGACAGGATCTATATGGTGGGGGTGGAGGGCTTGGGCTGCTCAGCCTTGCTGGATTTCTTTGCTTGTGCTTTTGCTCACCAAGATCCCTGGTAACTGAAGCCAGGAACGATGTAGTTGTGGGGCTGCTTAGCCCTGCTCTCTTCCCAGATGGAGCCCAGGAGGTGGGTCTGGCTCCGTGTCTTGGCCCCGAAGGAAGCTTCCTGTATTAATTATGGCTGCAATGACTCCCGATTCACAGGGTCACGGCAGTGGTGAGCAGAGGTGCTATTTGGTGAATAATGATGCCCAGAGAAGTAAGTCCCTTGCCCCAAATCACATAGTACTCTGGGAGCCTAGACCAGTTAGAGCTCACCCTGGCCCAATTATCTCCTCTTTCCTTTATGCGTACTTTCTCTGTCCCCAGCCTGGGAGCAGCTACTCTCTAGGTCCTTCCGAGTAGCTTTTCTTTTCTCTAATTCATATAGCACAAGTGCATGCCATAGTGAAAAGTGGATCACCCAGCACTGGAAAGGAATGAAGAATCGTGAAGGTCGTGAGGTCAGGAACTCAAGTGAGCCTCAGTTTTTCCCTTCTGGAGTGGGAAAGGCCTTTCCATGTGTCCTGTAGCCAGGGGAGAGAATGCAGGTGCCTGGTGGGATCGGGATCCTCTGAGAGGTGAATTGGAGCTTGAGGGCTGGTGCCCGTTGCTTCCCCAAGACTGCAGGAAGCTGGCTGAGGACAGGTACCTGAGCGGGCCATACTGGCCACTGCGGGGGCTTTGGTGTAAGTCTGCATGCTAGTATTTCCCACATCTTTTCTCCCCCTTCCTCTCTTTCTCCCTTACAGCTCCTTTTATTTGTTATGCTGCAGATACATGCTGTGTATCTTGTTAGAGATGTGACCAACTGGGGATCACATCGAAGACACTGGGGTCCTGGATTGATCTGCCTCGGACTCCTCGGATCCTGCCTTCCCTTACAGTCCTCCAGACTTTGGCTTTCATAGAGGACAGTCTAAGCATCTTTCTCTGAATTTGTTGGATGGGATGGACCTGGCTGGGTGTGTACAGGAGGCTCATGTATAATCGGTGACATGACTTTCCCAGGGTTCCTTATGATACATGGCTTCTGCTTGGAAGCTGTTCCTGGGTGGGTGGAAGGGAGACATATTCTGAGAGCAGGAGAGGCAGGCACAAAGGAGTATTAGGCAGAGAACTATGCTATTTTTGACCTGTGGAGGTAGAACTTGAACAAACTCCCAATAATCCCCAGTGATCCTCTCCCTGTCCTCTTCTGGAGCTCTGCGGTAGTGTTCATGACTCTGTGTCAGCCCTTTTAAGGGTCTTACTATTTGTGGGTATTTGTGGACACCTGGGGATGGCGTTGGGCAGGGCCTCGGTGTGATTTTCAGCTTGCCTTAGCTCCACTGCCTCTTTCTTGATAGGGATCCCTCATGCAGCACGTTCTGAGTGTGTGCTCTGTTCCAGGAGCCTGTGGACCAAGGATCCACACAGCACCACTGAGGAGGGTGCTCCCGCCAGTCTCCTTCTCTTCCAGAGGAGGAGACCTAAGCTAAGAGCTCATGTAGCTGCTCTGAGCACAGTTGGCTCTTCTCAAGGACACCCCCAAAAGCAGAATCTGTGCTCACAATCCAGATAGTGCCTCTTGCATGTGGATCTGTGATTTGAAAACAACAAGGAGAACCCTAGGGAAGACACTTAATCCTCATTCAGAAGGGCAAACAGGATAGACATAAGAAGTAGGAGAAGACAAGGAACCTGACAGGAGTGTTCCACAGAGGACATCTAAGGGACTCTATCCACCAAGGTATTGAAGGAGATACTGAGACTTATAGCCAAACTTTGGGCAGAGTGTCAGAATCCTTACAGAATAAGAGGGAGATAGAAAGACCTGGAGGGGACAGGAACTCCACAAAAAGATCAACAGAGACAAAATACCTGGGCCCAGGGGGGCCTTCAGAGACAAGATACTCCAACTAAGGACCATGCACGGAGAGGACCTAGCCCCCCTGTTCAAAGGAAGCCCATTGGCTGCTCAGTTTCCAAGCAGGTTCCCTAGTAAGAGGTTCAGAGACTATCTCTGACATGAACTCAGTGGCCGGCTCTCTGATCACCTCTGCTTGGGGGGCCAGCCTTGCCAGGTCACAGAGGAAAATGATGCAGCCAGCCTTGATGAGACCTGATAAGCTAGGGTCAGATAGAAGGGGTCTCTATCAGGGGACTAGGGAAAGGGGATGGGGGAGGAAAAGGGAGGGAGGGACTAGGAGGAGACAAGGGAGGGGGCTGCAGTGGGGATACAAAGTGAATACATTGTAATAAATAAATACATGAATAAAATTAAAAAGAAAAAAAATAATCAACTATGTGCAGGGCAAGGAGAAAGTCCAGCTGACAGCAGGTGGTTTTTCTCTCTCCCTGCTGTCCCTTCTGGCTTGGTGGCACCTTTCCTCCCTACTTCCTTTCAGTCCCCAGCACAGTAGGAGTTGCTTTTGGTAGCAGATATTGAGGGTAAGTGAAGGTTATTTGGAGGTATTTAGGGGGTGATACTCTTCTGGGCTCCATTAGCCACCCGTGTCCTGGCATTAGGGAAAGTACAAAGGCATCATGGGAAGATTGAGTTAGGAATATCCTCTCTGTGATTCATTTGACTGTAGTCATATGATACCAGGTTGCTGAGTAAGCCTGGAGGAAGCTGTTCAAACTATCCCTTTTTTAGTGCTGCCTAAAGAAAAAGATTTGATTATGAACTTTGTAGCTTTTCAGCTGAATATACGCCACACTCCCTTTGGGAGGTGGGGTCAGTAGAATGCTTGGCTAACATGTGTGAAGCCCTGGATTTGATCTCAGCACTGTATAAACCGGGCATATAAACAGGATTCTCTTGCTACTAGGAGTCACTGCTTGAATCCCTCTCATGTCTTCCCAGGAGCCTACCCTGACTTAGGTCTCTGGCTTGTCACAGAGATACTCCCACAATCCCATCATGAAGGAACAATCAAGGAGAGGAGGCAGGCGTGCTTGGTTTGACTTAAGCATTATGTAATATGTCAAAATATACTATGCTAGCCCATAAAATACGTAGAAGTTTTTGTTTTCATGAATTAGTTAACATAGATTTACATTTTAAAGGCTCTTGGATCCAGCCTCATCCATTCTGCACATCCTGTGACATATCAATGTCCTTCTGGTGCTGGACAACACAGCCATTGCCAACAGAGCCCGTATTTGACCATTGTGCAGAAGGGAGACATACTTGATGTAAATTTTTTATTAAATTTTAGAAATAACATTTTACAATAAACAAATAATTTTATAATAAATACACAAATTCGTAAAACTTCATAACAAATAAATAATTTTATAAATCTCATAATAAATAACTAAATTTATAAAATTTTATAAGAAATAAATTTAGAAATAATTTTTTTGGTTAATTTTTGTTGTTGTTATTACACGTGGAGATGAGATGACAACTTGCAGGAGTCCGTTCTCTCCTCCCACTATGTGGGTCCCGGGGTTTGAACTCATGTTGTCAGGTTTGGTACAAAGTGCCTTAAAGCAGTCAGCCATCTTGCCAGCCCCGACTATAGCTTGCTGGGATTATGGGAACACGAAGCACCTTGGTGGGAGCCCTGCCCCAAGTGCATTCCCTTCGTAAATGCACTGCGCACACTGAGGTGTGAGCGGAGCTGAGCTAGTGGAGATCCATGGACCAGTGCAGGGAGAAGAAGATGGGCTTACCTCCCTGTTGCACCAAGGCGGCACTGGACGTCCACTCTGAGCTCTGAGTGTTGGAGTGACATTCCATGATACAGTTTCAGAAACAGACTCAGAGGTGGCTCCAACTTGTTCGGAGTCACACAGCACGATGTGGCTGGGTGGGGTGTCAGCATTCACATCTGTCAGGCCCTAAAATGGGATTATATCTGACCAAAAGATGGGGCGGGACATTAGGCTCTGAAGGCTGTTAATCACTGGTGTTCTGTCTCCCAAAGCTCCGTGTATGGTGAGTCTGTAGGCAGAATATCTAAGCACTGAAGACACACATGCTGAAGCGCAGAGGACTAGCTTCCTCAGACTCCCATCTCTCATCTTCATAATTTCCTGTTGATTCTATGAAAATATTTACTTTGTAATCCTATACCAAATGAAGACTACATCACCATGGAAACCACCAACCACAAACACCTCGCTAATGACTTTTGCTCTACTTTTATGCTTGTGAGAACTGCTAGAGAATGCCCTCTCTGTCCCTATTCACCTCATCTCCACATGAAAAAACAGCAGCCCTTCAAGGCTCATGTCCCCTTCTTCAGTATGTCACCCTTATCTAGAGTTCAATTCCGTTGATTAATTTGTGATGTTCTTTCTTCTAACCTTTAGTAAAGCCCTTTGGATCATCAAGATTCATTTGTTTATTTATCTAAACATATATCTATCCATACATGCGCTTGCCCACCCATCTGTCCACCCAACCACCTGTCTCTTATCCACTCATTTATCCATGTACTGTCCATCCATCCACCCATCCATATCTATCTATTTATCCATGCATTAACTTACCATCTTAGTCAATGTTCTATTGCTGTGAAGAGACACTTTGACACTATGACTCTTATTTTAAAAAAAGAAAGTATCTAATTGATGCTGGTTTATGCTTTCAGAGGTTTAGTCCATTATCATCATGACAAGGGGCATGGTGTCACTCAGGAAGACATGGTACTAGAATTAGCTTAGAGTTCTGTATCTGAATCCACAGTCAGCAGGGAGATGACTCTGGGCTTGGAACGGGGTTTTTGAAATCTCAAAATTAATTCCCCAGTGACATACTTTCTCCAATAAGGCCACAGCTCCTAATCCTTTCAAATAATGCCACTCCCTGGTGACCAAGTATTCAAATCTATGAGCCCATGGGGTCATTCTCATTTAAATCACCACCCACACCAAGCTATTCATCCATCTATCATCCACCCATCAATTTATCCATCCATCCATCCATCCAACCACCCACCCATCTGTCTATCTATCCAAGAGACATCTACTCAGCACATATTCTGTTCTAGGCCTTCTGTATGATGCTGAGGACATCATCATGGTCATAATCATCCTACTCAATCCTGCTCTCAAATGGGTTATGGTCTGACGGTAGAAACATTGATCCAAACAAGCATCTAGAATCTGGGTTCAGTGGGGCTCTAACAGGGCATGACACAGATCAGAGAGCAGCCAGCTCCATTTGTGGGGTCTTGGGAAAGGCTTACAGATGAGAGGCCTCTGGGCTGACACTACTGGATGAGGACATTCTTGCAGGACAGTTTGAGTGGTCCATGGGTCTGCCATTGGCTTTGCAATGCTTGTGTGTAGCTTGTAGAAAGTTACGTGTTTCTGGGAGTCAACACATATAACACTACTTGCTGGCCCTTCAGGTCACTCCCTCTCCTCTGTTATTCCTAAGCACATGTCCCAACTTCTTTGCAGTACATCCCTCCCCCAACCCACGTGCTCTTTCTTGCCTATTAGAGGGTGCCCCAACCCCAAGGACATGAGTGTTACTATGCACCACACAGACACCATATGAGAAGTCCTGAAGAATTCTGGAATGTTTTTTTTTTTTAACACCAGGGAATTTCATATAACATATGGTGGCTTCTCAATTTCAAGCCAAGGACTCATTACTTCAGAAACATCTGGGGAGAATTTTAAAAGATACACATAACATATAGTTCCTACCATTGGGAAAAGGGTCAAAGTGGGTACCTGGCAGGCACAGAGGGTCACAAGGTCTTACACAGGGTCAAGTGATGCTGTTTCACCTGTAGACCCTTCAGATGATAAACAAGGCGGGTGAAATAGATGAGGCAGGTACTACTGTGATCTTGGGTTCATGGTTAGGAGACCCAAGGAGAGGGTGAGGTATGTGGGGTCATCTAGCCAGGTGGCAGAGCCCAGGGATCCCAGCATGGTAGAGACTGGGAGACTAGGGGACACTGATTCATGGTGATGCCATTGTCACAGCCTTCAGCTTGCCCAATATAGAGTGGGAATGCATTCTTCAAGGTTTGTACAGTGTCACCCCCCAAGGTTCTGTTGACTCTGAACTCCTAGAGACTCTGTCCGGGTGATCAAGACTGGTGGCCATAAAGTTCATCCCGCTATCATGTCGAGCTCTGTGGGACTTCCTCATGTGTGATGTCTGGTCTTAATGCCCTTGAGAGGACTAAGACCCGGGATAGGAGAACTCACACCCAGGGACAGTTCACAGTAGTTAGGGACATTTTGGGTCGGGGGTAGGGGAGCTGGTAGCTTCATCCAATGGGCCAGAGACCAGATGTGGCAACAGCATCCACCTCTCTAAAGGCTCACAGTGTTGAGACTCAGAGCTACTTTAGGCTAGTTTCCTGGCCTGGGTCTCCAAAGGGTGGCTCTTCAGGGTGCAATTTCACTGCTGTTGCCTCCAGCTAATTTTCCAGCCTCTAATTTCCCCATTCGCCTTGAGTGGTCCCAACTGGCCTTTCCTACCCACTGTTGTTCCCCATACAGAGTGCAGGAGTCCTCAGACCAGGAGGCCTGCTCTAGACTACAGAAGTTCTTGCTCAACATTGACTGAGAGGCCCTACTGGGGCCATTTGTCATCCTGGGCTGTGTTGCACATCCTGCTATTTCTTCTTCTCCTAAATGGCTGAATGTGGTAGCTTGCTTCAGGGTTGAGGACAGTGACAGGAGATAAGTGACATGGGGGAATTTTGTTAATTAATTAGTTCCTGGTATGATTTCCTGCTTGTCACTGCCCTGGGTTGGGGCTGGAGGTCTGGCACCTCTTTCTTACCCATTTTCCCACACATGTAGGCTGATCCAGCAGGTCAGAGGAGAACCGGGTGGGCTCAGGAGGTAGGGGCAGAATAGATGGATGCACTTACCTCCATGCTCAGCCCCACAGCACAGGGCCTACTGCCTCCTGGGTGGGGTGGTAGGGATCAGACCTGCCACACTTTAATTTGGAACCAGTGCCTCAGGGAGAATTTGTCAGCTTGCTTTGTACAAATAACTTGCCTTCCTGGACAGCTGTCAGGGAGAGTCCTGGAGAAGTCTCCTGGGTCCCTCCCCTGCCGAGGAGGCAGGGTGAGGTGAGGGCTGGGCACCAAGCCAGGCCCTGTACCCAGGGGCCCTTCTTCCCTGTAGCCACCAGGAAGACCAGCTTGTGGGGGCTCCTGCAGAGACAGAAGCAAACCAAGGCAGGGGAAGATATAGCATAGAACACCCCAGCTTGGGTCTGGGCCAGGTTTGCAACTTGTCTCATGTTCCCTCTGTCCATGGTGGCCTTGATTGGGTGTAGGGACACACATGTAAGCTTATAGTCTGGAACACAGTAAGTAGTCAACTAAAATGATTGCAGATCTGCGTAGATGGCTCAGGTGGAAAAGCGTTTGCCTAGCAATTGTGAGGGCCTGAGTGAAATTCCCAGAATAGGTATAAGCCTCTGGAGATATTGATGTGTGGGGTTTCTTTTTTTCTTTTTTCTTTTTCTTTTTTTGATTGGTTATTTGTTCTGTTTTTTGAGACAGGATTTCTCTGTGTAATAGCTATAATAGCTGGCTGTCCTGGACTTGCTTTGAAGACTAGGCTAGCCTTGAACTCACAGAAATTCACCTGCTTCTGCCTCCCAAGCGCTGGGATTAAAGGGCTGTGCCACCACACCTGGCCCAGGATGTGTGTTTTTAACCCCAGCGATGGTGAAATGGTGAAAGGGTGAAATGGAGACAGGTGGTCCTGGCACTCAATGGTCAGACTCTCTCAAAGTGAAAATAGAAGGTGCCTGGGGAACGTGTGGACGCTTGAGGTTGTCTGGCCACCCTACATGTATAAGCACACACATGCATAAGACATACATACCACACCCCCCACAGACATATACACACAGCACACCACACAGACATACCGACACCCCCCTCACAGAGAGGGACTTTTAAAGATGCAGATTAAAATTGAAGGAGAACAGACAAAAGACAAAGAATAGTAATAATAACAACAATAATAATAACAATAATAAACACCTCACAAGATGGAGAGACTTGGGACATTCTTTTCCCTGTAATTTCTTTCAGTTGTTTTACTGCATCAGATGCAGCCCAGAGCTGTTTTTATCCTCTGTCACAGGGGAGAGCAGTAATTGCTTTACCCAGGGCTAGAGCAACACTCAGAGCCAAGGTAATGGAATGACCTGGAGAGCCCCACTGGCCCCAGGGTTGGGTCTGCCCATCTGCCCTGGACCCTTGTTCACTTCATGTCTGGGGGAGACCTGCTGTCTTCTGGGCAGGCTGGGAAGGACATCAGATGGATGGTAAGGCCGGCTCCTTCTCCATATTCCTACCTGAGGCAGTGTTTTCTGTAATGGCGCCTATCTTGTGCTGCCTTTGAGTTGGGACACTGTTTTAAACACCAGGAAATGAGGGCTTCGTTGGGCACTCATGTTGATGTTAGGACCCAGGCTACATTTGTCACATGAGACCTTAGGTCCTTTGCTCCTGCCACTCAGTTTCCCATCTGTAGGCTGGGTAGAGTTAGAGAGAAACCTCACATATAGGGGCCATAGGTGAAGGGCAGCTCCTGGTAAGGCACTGGATAAATGTCCCTCTACTGAAGGCAGTGGGTGCCACTCCTGTGGCGGCCCCCCATGACTGTGGTCCTCTGGGTGAGGGGTCTACACAGGGGCTTCTGTACAGTGCACTCTTCATGTGTCACAGCCCTGCCTCCACGCAGCATAGTTTCAAAGGGTTTCTACACAGCGGTAGAGGAAAGCCCAGCTGTCCTGGGCACAGAACACCCACCAGGCTGTTCGTGTCCATCAGGAGCAGGCAAGAGAGTGCTTGGCCCAGTGCCGAGGAGCCTTCAGAAGCAGCAAAGAATGCTGGCATGCAGACAGGGTGACTGTCCGTCAGCCCCACCCACTGTTCTCTGCCTGGGGTACTTGGCAGCCCAAGTCAACCACAAGACAAGTTTTATCATCTGTTAAACCTGTCGTTTGGAAACAAAAATGACTTCAATAAAATATTTCAACAATTATAGTCCCTTTTAATGAGGTGTGTACCACATAATTACAGATTAAAAAAAATGTATAGAGTTTCAAAATCCAGCACCTCGGCCTGTGGAGTTAGCTCTCCCCCACTCCCCCACCCGGGATTTCCAGCTGCAGTCTCCACCTGAGGGGACCTGGCATACCTGTGGAGGTATGCTTCTCTCCCTTCCCCCACAGGCCTTGGCCCAGACAGCCATTCTTTCCACTTCTACCTGGACTCCTAGAATGCTCCAGGCAGCAGTGAACCTGCCTATATAGGAGGGGCCTAAGGCAGGGGCATCCTGGAGGGCATTTTACTTTACTCATTTTATTTTTTGCACGTGTATGTAGTGTACATGTGTATGTGTGCATGCAGGAAGAAGAGCAAAATAGGTGTTGAGCATCTTCCTCATTTGCTCTCCGCTGTATTTGTCTCTCACTGAACTGGGAGCTTGCCAGTTTCGGATACTCTAACTAGCTGGCTTGCCCCAAGGTCTCTCCTGTCTGCTGCCTTCCCGAGTTCTGTGATTGCATGGGCAGTCACACTGGCTTTTAAGTGGGTTCTGGGGATCCAAACTCTGGTTCTCCTGCCTGTGAAACAGTTTATGCACCTACAGAGCCACTTCTCAGCTGCTCAGTTGCTTACTTTTTAAAAACTAGAGAATTAGAATTGTCTAAAAATGTTTGAGAAGCCAACCCACTTTTAATTTTAATTTTCTGCAACATTTTTCTTTATTTAACTGATCCATAGGACAAAGGTTGTTTATGCTTATGGTCCAACATACGATGTTTCAGTACACACATTGCATCATGCAATGTTTAAGTTGGGTTAAAAACACACACTGCAGACCCATCCCATGTGAGAGAGCCAACCCCTGACACTATTAATAATATTCTGTCATGCTCACAGACAGGAGCCTAGGATAGCTGTCCTCTGAGAGGCGCTACCCAGCAGTGGATCAAAACAGATGCTGAGACTCACAGACAAACATTTGGCAAAGTGTAGAGAGTCTTGTGGAATAGTGGGGAGAAGGATAGCAGGACCTGGAGGTGACAGAGCTCCACAGAAGACCAACAGAGCCAACTAACCAGGGCCCAGAGGGGCTTGCAGAGACTAAAACACTAACCAAGGACCATGTGTAGACTGCACCTAGACCCCCTACACAGATGTAGCTGATGGACAGCTTAGCCTTCATGTGGCTTCCCTAGTAAGGGGAACAGGTGCTGTCTCTGACATGGGCTCTGTTGCCTGCTTTTTGATCACTTCCCCCTGGTGGGTTTGCCTTGCCAGGCCACAGGGGAAGAGGGTATGCTCATTCCTGATGCAAGTTTGATGAGCTGGGGTGTAGGTGGCTGGGTGGGGGCTGCCCTTTTCTGAAGAATATGGGAAGAGAGAGGGAGGAAGATGAAGGGAGGAGGAACTGGGAAGAGAGGAGAGAAGGGGATGCGATCAGGATGTAAAGTGATTAAATACATCTCCTCATACCTGTCATTTCATTATGATGAGAACATTGGGCATCATCTAGATTTTTGACATCTAGATTTTTGACAGTATTACAAGAATCCTCATGCTTCTAAGGCAAGATACTAACAGACCAGGCCACCTCCCCAGCCCGGTTGCCTGTCTTTTCAGTTTGACTTCCTTTTCTGATGTTGATACTTTAGGGTCCCTTACATGTTCTGGATATTCATTTCTTGACTAGTTTGCACATCAGTTCTCATCCTGCAGACCGTCTCTCTGCACTGTCACTTGATGGCTTTCTTCTGTGCAGATGCTTTTGAACTTCATGCCCTCCTCCTTTTCAAGTGAAAATGTGAAAGAAAACCTCAATGTATGGTTTTAAAGACAGGTGCCTAGACCAAGGAGGATAGGGCCCTAAACCTCCAAGGGGCAGCCTGTAGCTCCTGTGAGATGTCTCAGTGGGTAGAGGCACTTGCCACCAAGGTTGATAACCTGAGTTCCCTAGGATATACACAGTGAAAGGAGAAAACTAACTCTCTCAGGTTGCCCTTTGACCTCCACGTGTCGTGCACGCATGCACCCTACCTCTCCACACCTCATTTAAAAAAGGTAGCATGTGGGCAAGTCACTTCTAAGCCCCCTTTTAACTCATCTAGTTAAACTGAGCATCCACAGTAGCCAGAGTAGAGCTGGCTCTGGAGAAGCAGCACAGAACAAGGCTGGCCCAGTCCCTTGTCTAGGGCCACAGGGGACCTTACCGTCTTGTGGGGTATGAACAATGGCCTGTCCACAATGGCCCGAGGAGCGTTTACATACTCCATGGAGGCTTCAGCGTAACTCTGAGATGGGGCATCATGAGTCGCTCACACGTGGACTTCACTCAGGCTCGGAAAGTCCCCTAGGGTCGTACACCTCCTCAAAGTAGCTCCAGAACAGAGTCTAGGTCTTGTAGCTGCAAGATTCTATTACCGTCTTCACCCACATCTGGTGATGTGGCACCATCCAGGTGCCTGCTCAAAGTCTGAGCAAGCCGTCTTTCCCATCTGCTTTACCCGTGGGAAAATTCTGCATCCTCAGGAGAGCTCTCTGGGTGGCTGCCCTCCACAAAGTAACTTCTGTATTTGGTGCACCACCGAATCTTGGACTTGGCTCACCTTTCACACCTTGTTCCTCGTGGTAGGATTCCTCCAGCTGATTTACGGTGGGGCTGGCTCTAACAGCTGTAACTGTTCTCTCACAGCATATATGTACTCTCGACAGGGAGGGAGCTATTTTCTCATGAATGCCTGTGTGGGTGAGGAAATAAAGAAAGCCATGGGGTAACAGACAATGGCGAAGGCGTTCCCAAACCATTAGTGTGCTCACCCTTTCTCCGTGCTGTTGCTTCCTACATATCCAATTGCCTGTGGAAAGCGTTGTTCCAAAAATATCAAATGGAAAACCACAGAAATAAAAAATTCATAATTTTAACTCGCAAAGTCTATTACACGATGTGGTCATAGCTTTTACTAGAGTATATTGTAATCGTTCTAATTCAGTTAGTTATAATTACTATCTTTTGATTCATGATTATTAATCTCTTGCTATGTCTAATTTATGAACTAAACTTTATCATAGGTATTGTGTGCTGTATAAGGAAGGACATAACACTTACAATGCGTTTGGTACTGTCTGTGGTTTCTGGTTTCCAGGAGCCTGTGAGGGAAGAATGGCCCAGTGGATAAGTGAGGTATGGTATGTAATGTGAGTCAGTGTATCAATGAAAGGGCTGCTGAACGGATAAACAGAGGATGGATGGGTTAATGTGAGTATGCAAACGAGAAGACACAGATTTGCATCTGTGTGTGGATCTTTGTATGAACTGATGTTTCTCTGAGAGAGAGTGAGTGACTGACGGGGAGAGTGAGGCAGCAGAGAGAGATGCAAACGGGAGGATAGTGGGATAACAGACAGGGAGTGTCTGGGTCAATGCTGGACTCCCTGTTGTTCTGGGCTCACAAGCAAGCCAGGTTCTCTCAAGCTTGTAATGGCAGCCCTTTCTATGCCTGCAAGTAGAAGATGAGTCCTTTCCCCTAACCCTGAGGGCCTGTTGTAGGCAAGCAAGTGACCAGTGGGTGGGCAAGCTAATCTAAGTGGGGACCTTTGCTGTGTAGGCCAGTGACTCATAGCTGAAGCTTTCCAGGAGGCACTGAGCTGTGTGCCTGAAGCAGCTCTGTGGACAACGGGAGATGCCACTGCCTGCAGCAGGGCCACCTGCCTGGTTTGGGACAGGCTTGGGGGGTGGTGCATGTTGCTGGATAGCTTTTGCCACTACCCCGCCAGAAGGACCCAAGTGACTTCCTGAAAATTCTACGACAAATGTTTGCCTTGAGGCTCAGGACTCTGGTGCCAAATTTCAGGCCGACAGAATAGAACGATTCTGAGCTTGGGGGGCACAGGAAGAAGGTGGAGGGAAGAGAAAGAGGTGGAATGGGAGGGAGAGAGAGGGAGTGGGGAGATGGAAATAGACAGTGACCATTGAAGACTGTGAACCCACAGTTGGCACCTGACAAGAGGCCACTGTGTTGGAATTGAACAAAGGTCCGAGGGTTGTGGGCCAGGCAGGATCGTCTCCCTGTGACGGGGTATGACGGCGGTGGTGGTGGGGAGTCTGGCTACTGAATACATCACATGCCCCCACGGTGCCTGGTGGTTGTGTAGTGTTCAGCTGCTGTTAGTGTGTTACGCTAGCCAGTGCCAGGCATGCTCAAGGATTCTGGAGACTACCTGTGAGGAAGAAGGGTTGCCCAGAGCTGCAGAAGAGCTTTAGCAGGGCATGAGAGGAGACTGAGACACTGGCTGTTGTTGTTAGAGCTTTGGAGCTCTGGTGAGTTCAGGGGACAATTTAGACACCTCATGTTCCAAAGGTTGTGTGATCCAGGAGGGCTTTGGAGGCAGATAGCTTAGGAACTCTGATGGTGGCTGGTCAGGGGACTGAGGAGCTCTGGCTGTGGGTGGCTGCTGTGGGAAGAATGGCAGGGGCCCCTGCGGGAGACTTTGTAGGGTGAGGTGCAAGAGTATAGGATACCTAGGGATCTCTGGCAACTAGGCTAGGGGTACTGATGCTACCACTGGCTCTGAGACCGGAAACAAGGCTACTGGTTTGGCAAGGAAGACAAGGACCTTAGAGAAGGGCAATGCGGTTCGCTTCCTCCTTCCGGTTAATCTCTTGCCCACAAAGATACCAGGAAGACCTGCTGCAGCTCCTGGGACCCACTCTCCCTGCTCCACGCCTGCTCTACCCAGACATGTACTGCTTCCAGCTCAGTGCCTACAGGGAATAGAAAGGGAGGGCCAGGGCCAGAGCCTGCATGTGGCTTCAGCCTCTACCCCAAGGTCATCAGGTGGCCTCTCCCCCAGTGAAAAGGGAGATGATGCAACTGGAGGCAATGCTGTGTCCCTGGGGCTGCGGAGGGCACTTTGTCAGGTGCCCGTGAAATAGGAGCCACTGGCCCGGCTGCCATCTGCTTTGCTAATGATCGAGGGATCTGGGAGGCCCTGTTATTGCGGAATGACAAGGGATCGGCTTTGTTTTCCTGAGAGGAATGACATCCTTGGAGCAGGAGGCACGCACCTCTGCCTCTGTTTCATAGGCCTGGGAGAGACTTCAGTGTGATGGCTTTCTTCCTTCCTTCCTTCCTTCCTTCCTTCCTTCCTTCCTTCCTTCCTTCCTTCCTTCCTTCCTTCTTTGTTTCCTTTCCTCCCTTATTCACTGGCATAGCAGACAAACCTGCCCAAGCTTGTACTAGGGTCAGGTACTGTGTACCTGTTGGGATGGGCAGGGTGTTAAGTTTTGTAGGCAAAGCTGGGGCTACCCAGGGAAGTCCAGCCAGGCTCTGAATAGGATGTGCAACTTTGGGGGAAGTCTCCAGGCTGTGTTTCCTTCTCCATAAATGGCACCACCAGTGCTGTAGGGTGTGGAGATCTTTAGGATAGGGAGCGAGGGAGTGATTGCTGCCAGTGTTTCCAGCTTCCGGTTGCCAATCAAGAAAGAATTCTGAGACGAGTCAAAGCAGGGCATTGGGAGGAAGTTTATCACGGGGTGGGGTCACACTCAACTGGCAGTGTGGGCTTCTTGTTTTTTGCTGTGAGGACCTTTGCCAGCTTTGTTTTATAGGCAGACTTTAATGAAGGGAGGGGGAATTATTTATAAGCTACGGTGAGGGATCCCACAAATGGGTCAGGATTTCTCAAACTCTGTTTTCTTCCCAATCCTGTCCTTTGGGGGTTTTCCACTTGATGTATGATGGGAGAGGACAGTTTTGCAAGGGTGACAGTTTGCAGATGTTGATACAATGAAGCAAAGGATAGTTAGTCCCAGAAGGTTGGGGTGGTCTCTGTCTTAATGCTTGGAGTTGAGACAGAGCTCACATTTGCTAGGGATGGGTCTCCACAGCTCCATCACCCTCTGGCCTGTATGAAGTCTGCCCTTCCATACCTGTCTAACCAATGGTCGGACCAATGGGTGGGCTTTAGAGGCTTTTGGGTAGCCAGGGAGGTTGCATGCCCTAGCAGTGTCTGATGTGCTCATGTCCAGCAGAGGGCCAGATGCCTGACCCTTGCTGTACCATCTGGGAAGCTCCAGAAGGAAGGAATGATGAGGGAGTGGCATCAGAGTACAGGCACATTCTCACTGCCTAGGAAAACCAGGCACAGATTCAAGAGATATGACTGCAGGTGTTATAGAACATTAAGCTGGACAGAACCTTCTGGAATCTAGATATAGGGCAAGGCAGAGCTCAAGGAGAGGGCTACAGTGAGGTGTCTCCCTAACCACCTGACTGAAGATTAGCCCACTGCCCACCCCAAGTTCTGACAGTAAGCAAGATGGACCCCAGGGCTTTGGGAGAGTACCTTACCAGTGAGCCTCACCCCTTAGCCCCTCTCATCATCTTCTAAAGCTTATAGCTTGTTGTTTCTTCCTTGGAGGGTTCATACCTAGTGGCTTAGCCTGAAAAATGCCGGTCAGTATTTCCACTATAGCTTAGAGGAGAAAAAGACCAGGGTGGATTCTTCAGTGGGCAGAGCAGAGTCAGCTCTGGCATCCAAGGTCTTGGGAGAGAGCCCCCCGGCTGTCCGATCTACTTTGTAGATGGCAAAGTGGATCAGTTTCTCCCGTGAAAGCTACAGCAGCTATGAGCCTCTCATTGCAGCTGGGAGGTCCAAGGGAGACGTAACCCAAGAGAGGCTTTGTCAGTTCCAAAGTCTGTCTAAATCCTGGCTGCTATGAGAGGTGTTTGTAAATCTACTAAGTGCCTAATGATTGCGGGACTGTTATTATTATTACCATTATTATTACTGCTGCCATGTTACAATTTCATCCCTGGGGCTGTTCTACTTTCTGCAAAACTGTATGGCACCACCCGCTGCAGCCAGCAGTAATTATCTAGAGGCTTGTAACCGCAATGCATTCTTCGTTCTCTCCAGTGAAATACCAGACTCAGAGCAGATCCGAAGCGATTCCACCCCTGCGAGTGGGGGCTGCATAGCCTTTATTCAGAGAGTCATCCTTTCAGGCTCTCTTTGCAGAGAGGCCTGCCACCCTGTAGAGCAGACGTGCTGACCACTCCCCTCACCCCTCAGCTTCACACACGAAGACAGTGTGGCTCAAAGAGGTCCAGAGCTAGCTAGGCAGGGTGGAGCTGGGACAGAGGAGCCAGAGGTAGGAGGGATCTGACCTTGGTTGAGTTAATTCATCCATGGTGGGGGCAGAGAGGGGCACACCCCAATGGGAAAAGCGAGAAATCCACACAAGTAGTGGATGTGCACTAGACCTCGAGATGGAAGAGTACCACTTCTCTCAAAATGCCAGGCTGGTCCAATGTCAAATTCATACTTAGTCTCTTTCTAGCCAGCCAACAATGGGTAGGCTGTGGGTGGGGCTTGTCAGCCATGGCCTGTAGGCCAAGCTCAGGCCCAGCCTACTCTGTGCTTTGGTAAATAGGGTCTCTCTGGAGCATGGCCACAGCCATTCATTTATGCCTTTCGCAGGGCTGTGTTTTCACCACTTGTTCGAAACATGGGTGGTTTGACTATTTAGAGCTTGCATCTCTCAGGGAAGATGTCCTCTGAGTTTATCATTATAGGTTTGCTTGTAAATGGCTGGCTATGGAGTAGATGTTTAAGAGTCTCTGAGTTTTCTGGCCCTCCACTGGTGCTGGTTGCCTCCAAGATGGAGGCATGGGGAGGTGGTGGAAAAAGACTGTGTTGTAGGAATCAGGATGGAAGAGTGGTTTTGGCAAGCTAGCTCTAGAAAGGTCGGCTGAGAAGGCAAGACACCTAACTCTGTTTCCAGTGGCTTTGTGACCTTGGCCAAGCTATTTCAACTTCCATCTTTGCTGTTTGTAATAATATATTTGGGGCATCTGCCAAGATTCTATAAATTAATTCATAAAAAATATCTCTTGGCAGTAGTGAGAAATCACAGACAATAATAAGTGTTGACAAAGGCGCCAAACAATGGCCACTCTCATCTATTATTGGTGGAGGCATGAAACACTGTAGACATCTCAAGGAATATTTTGCCAGTTTCTTCCAATGTTCAATGTAAGTTTAAAAAACAGCAATTACTCTTCTATGTACCTACCCAGAAAAACCAAAACCCAAACCAAACCAAAACAACAACAACAAAAACACAGCACAGGTGTTTACATAAAGGCACATATTTGAATGCCTGTAGGAATATCATCCCTGACAGTTCTGTTGTCACTGGCTTTGTCTTGTTCTCCAAAGGCCAGATTCTTAAAGACTTGGTCCCCAGCCCACGGTGCTATTGGAAGATGATGGGAGTCTTTAAATGGTAGGACCTAGTAGGGCCTTTTAGGTCACTGGGAATTGTGCCCTCAAAGGGACTATGAGATGGTGGCTCCTCTCTCTCTCTCTCTCTCTCTCTCTGTGTGTGTGTGTGTGTGTGTGTGTGTGTGTGCTGTCCATGCAGTGAGTGGCTTCCCTATACCACATGCTCCCACCATAGTAAACCTTTCCTGGGTATAAGTTGACAGTGTTGGGCATTTGTCGCTGTAATGAAAACTGACAAATACAAGCATCTTCATAGATGAGTAGATGAACAAGGACTCTTATGAGGTAAAGTACAAGGAGTGTTGTGTGTATTCTGTGGACTCTGAGGTATGAAGCTTTGATTAGGCTTCAAAGGGTGGTGTGGGCACTTGGATCAGAAATGCCCCGCACAGGCTCATAGTTAACACTTGGTCACCAGTTTGGTGGTGCTGTTTGGGAAGGTTATGGTGGAGTCTTGCTAGAGGAAGTGAATCTGAAGGGCACTGAGAGTTTGTAGCCTTATCCCACTTTCTGTCGACTGTCTCTGCTCCTGTATGTAGACAAATGTGATCAGCCAGCTTCCTGCTCCTGCCTGTTTGACATATCTTCCTGACTGCAATGGACTCTAACCCTCTGGAACCATAAAACACTCAGATGCATCTTTCGTAAGTTGCTTCTGATCATAGTGTTTTATCATCATTATGGAAAAGTAACAAACACAGGTGGCATTCACAAACAACCTACCAAGTGAAAGAAGCCAGACACAAGTGTTCATGAAGGGCAGGCATCTGTAAACTATACCAGAAGACAAAGGTAAATTTGTTGGGGAAGAGGGTAGGAAAGTTACTGCAAACTGAACTGCAGGGCATTTTGGGGGTAATAGGGAGGCCCCGAGACTAGACTGTGATGATGATTACGTGACTAATGTTTTCCTAAACGTCCCTTAATTATGGTTTTTATGCTGTGTGAAAGAAACTGTTGAAAGAGCCAACTCCTGGCGCCATGCTCAGTAGACCCTGTGACCATCAGTGGAGATAACTTCTCATTTTCTCTCTGATTGGGGTGGCACGTCAAGAAACAGGAAGTGTGGCCCTAGATCTGGTAGTTCAAGTGTTGGATATCACAAATGTGAATACACCCACACCTGGCTATTGCCACTGATGCCACCTGGGTGACCTGGCCAACTGTGGCATTTCTTAACATGTGGAGATGGTTTCTAATGTCCACTCATTCATTTATGTATCGCCACTGGTTGGTTGTGGCTCATGGATTTATATGTTGAAGACCCAATCTTCAATTTGATAGGATTTGGAACAGAGTCTTTGGGAAGTGATGAGGTTTGGATGATATTTGGGGACACAGCTCTACTGAAGGTTGGTGCCCTGTAAGAGGGTGTCACACCTTTAGAGCAGGAATCTGGTTATTACCAAGAACCAGCCTTGCCACCTCTGTGATCTTGGAGCATCTTGGGTACCCAGCACAAAACACAATGTCCATCAGCTGGGCAACATGGGTGGTGAAAGCTGGTAAGTGCTTCCTTGTCTAGTTCTTCCTTCCACATTAGTGTGTCAGTCAGTGCTGTCCATGTTCAGGTATTGTCTGGGCAGCTACACTGAAAAGCTACTGACTTCAGGTGGCTTCTCTGCCTGTTCTAGGAGACACACTCTCACAGCAGACTTGCCTATCTTCTGGCTCTCCCTGTCTTCCCACCCCCTCTTCTCTGCTGTTCCCTGAACCTTAGGTCCTTGAGTTCTATTGTAGATTCATCCAATGGGGCCAGACACCTCAGTCAGTTGTTCTCTAGCAACTGATGACTGTCAAGAAAGGAAGAATTAGTCTTCTCCAGGGATGAGCTCAATTAACCAATTACCAAGTGGTCAGCCCTGAAATCATACATATATAAGCAACACTAAATGGACTCAGCAGTTGTATTTATGCATTTACACATATGTGTAACAATAATGATCAGAGAAAAAGAGCTCATGAATTTGAACATGAGGAAGTTGGGGAGATAATAAAAAAGTTATAGGGGTTGGACATGCGAGGGGTTGGAGGGAGGAAAAAGGGGGGAAATGATGTAATTATGTTTTAATTAAAATAAAATAAAATATTATGGAAAAAATACATAAAGTGCAGGAGGGTCTCACCAGATGAATGAACCCATGCATGCCATGGTCATGGGATTATATTTTCTTTTAGCCGATGCCAGTCTTCTATTTGTGGCTGGATTTTGAGTGGACCATTGAAGCATCACATTTAACTGCAAAAGACCAGAGATAGACTCTTAAATCTAGCCCTGCCGCTGGCCAGCTGTGAGAGATTCCCTCTGTGCCTTCATGGTGACCAGGGCTCCTGACTGCCTGTCTGCTATGACAGCCTCTGAGGACACTCAATGAGAAGCTCACACTGTACCCTTGCCATCTGCATGGGCACCAGGTAACAAGGTGGACCTTCTCTGCCCAGGAGACAGGGATGTCAGAATGTCTGCTTGTGAATAGAACTTTATCAGCTATGAGTCTGGCAGTGGATGGTTATGCAAAAGCTAGCCAAACCCTGGCATCACAGAGCTAAGCAGAGATGGAATGAACAGGCCTGAGATAGCTGGTGGCTGGTTTTGACGGTGCGTTCTGGAGAGGAGGCCATACACTGGGCCCAGAGTCACAAGACCTTCTGTCATTTCTGCTCCTGGGCTCTGTGGGCTGACCTCAGGCTACATCCTGTAGTTCCTGGAGCTTCACTCACTTCTCTGTTCTATTTTACGCCTTTCCTCCTCCTCCTCCTCCTCATCTCACACTGGGTTTGCAGTTGGCAAGATGCTTGCTTGTAGCATGGGGGCCTAAGTACCATACCCAGCATCTGTATAAAAAAAGCCAAGATGTGGTGCACATTTGAAACCCCAGAGATAAAGAGAGCCAGAGATCAGCAACCCCTGTGCTGTCAGTCTGTTGTCCAAGTGTACTTGGTGAGTGGCAGGCCAATAAAAGGTCCTGTCTCAGCCTGTCTCAGCCATATAAAAGTGGGGGTTGGCAAGATGGCTCAGCCGCAAAGTGTTTGCTGTCAGGTCTGACAGAAATGAGCCCTCTCAGTCCTCTGAGGTTCATCTTGTACTGCCCTGGATGGAGAGGCCAGTCAGGACATGTCCACCAGAGGCTGGGGGAAGAGAATGCACTCCAGGAAGCCATGGAGAACACGTGCTAGACTGTGCCCCTGGCCTTCCAAGACTTGGATGGTTGGTTGCTTTTTGTCTCTGTCTTCAGCTGTAAAATGAACTGAAGTGAAAGACAGGTGCTGTTTCCAGGTCCGGCCATGGATGTTCTACATGATCTCAGGGTAAAGCCTCTTGCCCCAGACTGCTGAGAGTCGGCACTCCAGGGATTTAGTGTTTTAAACTTGAAGCTTTCCTTACTAGGCGGTCCTTGCTGATGTCTACATAAAGGATGCCTAACTGACAGCAGACGTTCCATCTAATGGTATCTTTGTCTTGTTCATATAGAGTTTGACACTCTAAGACAGTGTGTGTCTCTCCAGGCATAAAAACGTGCTCACTCAGAAAACAATCTCATAAAGGCCTGGTTGGGTTGTATACTTAGGAAAGTCTGCTTATGGACATGAGCAGGCACGCTGCCCAGAAAGCCCCAACAGCCTTAGGCTCTGTTCACACTTTGCTGCAGAGTCCCCCACTGTGTTGACCCATCACACCTGGTGACTCAGGGGTGCCTTTTTTCTGTTCTATTAGTGCTAAAAGGAGGGGTTGCCTGATGAGGTGATATTACCCCCATCACCTGTTCTCACCTTGGCATGGTCTCATTCCAAGCTCACCTTCCCTTTGCTAGCTGCCTGCCTAGGGATGCACACACCGGTCTCTGTACAAGAGAAGCCACAATGTCACACCAGAAGGCTTTCATCCATCCTGGCATCCGTGGTCACAGGCCCGGCTCTGGCTTGTGTTACATGATCTCAACCAAGTTATCCTATCCCTTGGAGATCCATTTTCTCACCTGTAAAGTTCTTGATCTGAAAGAGAAAGGGAAAGAATTTATCTTCTCATTCACTGGTTTCTCTATGTTGGCCAAGCATCAGACAAGTGCCTCCCTGGCTAGTGTAGCTTTGTTTAAGTTGTTGTGATAAACACTGTGATCAAAAGTGACTTGAGGAAGAAAGGGTTTGTCTCAGCTTCTATTTTACAGTCCATCACTGAGGGAAGCCAAGGTGGGAAGCCAAGACAGGAAGGAACCCGGAGGCAGGGTTTAGCTGAAGTAGAGACCACAGAGGAACTCTGCTTCCTGGTCTGCTCAGCCTGCTTTCTTTTTCCTCTTTTTCTTTCTTTGTTCATTATATACCCTAATTATATCCCACTCCCTCAGCTCTACCCAGTCCTACCCTCCCTCCCTCCTCACCCCATCCCCTTCCCCTAGTCCACTGAAATGGGGAGTTCTGCCAATAGCTTGTTAAATCTCATCAGGACTGCCTGGATCTTCTTTCTCAGTAACCTGGCAAGGCCACATCACCAGGGGCAAGTGATCAAAAAGCAGTCAACTGAGTTTGTGATAGAGGCAGCCCCTCCTCCCCTTGCTCTGAGATCCACATGGAGACTGAGCTGCCAATCGGCCACATGTGAGCAGGGGGTCTAGGGTCTCTCCATGCAAGGTCCTCCATCAGTCTCTGTAGGACCCCCTGGGCTCAGATCTTTTAGTTTTGTTGGTTTCCTTGTGGGGCTCCTGTCCCCTGCATGTCACTCTATTCCCACCTCTCTCTTCCTCCATAAGACTCCCTGTGCTCTGCCCAAAGTTTGAGTATCAGCATCTGCTCTGATCCTTTCAGAGGACCCTCTATAGTAGGCTCCCATCCTGTTTCCTCTCTTCTACTGCTTCTCGTGTCTATCTCGTTCAGCCTACTTTCTTATTCAATCCAGGACCATCTTCCCAGGAACAGCAGCAGGAATAGTAGGCTGGACCCTCTAACATCAATCAGTAAACAAGAAAATTCCCCATGGACATGCCACAAACTGACCTGACAGAGGTAGTTCCTCAACTGAGGCTTCCTCTTGTGTCAACTGACAACCAGTATTTGGCATGAATTGGTACCATCTAATTTGGCCCTCCAGATAAGCATCACTCGTTCCTCACCTTGGAGTCCTGGGGAATAACATTGTGGTACCTGTACATGAATGTCACATCCTTTGGAGGATTCATGGTGTGCTTGTGGTACAGTTAAGATCAGAAGCCTGGTGGGTGCCCTAGAGCCAGATGCTCACAAAGCTAAAGGTGCAAATGGCAGAAGATTAGTAGGTTGTATTTGCTCCTGTTCACTGCCTCAGTGGTAAGTCTATGAGCTCCTACACAGATGTGCTCAGAGACTTGTCTCCAGGCAATTCCTGATCCTGCCAAGTTGAGAGCATTAATCACCACAGAATACCCCTCATCAAAGCCAGTGGGCAGGACTCACAGGAATGGAGAGGGCACCAGGGCCCTTAACCTGTCTCTAAGATGATGCACAGGGAGATGGGAGAGGTGGGCAGGGAGGCCAGCTCACCTGCGACCTACCAGGCCCCTCAGCCCATGCTAAATATAAAGCAAGGCACAGCCACACCCAGCCCTTTAAATGCTGATAGCTACTGGGGCCTCAGTGTAGAGTGTGGACGCATTGCTGGGTGGTGACTATAGGCTGTGACCTCAGTTCTCTTTAGGCTTTTCAGGATGGGTTCCCAGAGCCGTTGTGGAAATCCTGGTCTGTCTGCTCCCCCCTGGCCTGGATGACTTTGATTTGAACCATTGCACACAGCATAGACTTCTTCGTGCTTCTCCCTAGGAAATAAGCTCCTTTAGAGCCTGTGCTGTCAGTTCAGAATGGGTGGGGCTCCTCTAAGCACACCCTTGCCAGTTGCTGCAGTAGCATTGACGTGGTCCAAAAGCAGAGGCTCAAAACACTTCTGCTTTCTTCCTTACCCACACAGAGGCAGCAGAAGGCAACTCTCCCTGCTCACCTTCCAATCTACTTCACGGGATAGGAGGTCCTGATCGTGTTCACCACTGGTATCCTTTGGGGGGTGGGGAAAGGAAGCTTTGGTGTTTTTCTCTTGAAAGGGGCATATTGTGTTGACCAGCCACACATTTCCAAACGGTTTTAAGAGAACAAGCCCCTTTCTTTTCTGTGTTGTCTCTGACTTCTGGAAAAGTGAGATAGTATGGCTGACCCAGCTATTTCATTTCAATTTTTCTTTTGAGATGGGTCTCATTTAGTCCAGGCTAGCCTCAAATTGCCTAATTGATCTCCTGTGCCTCCTCCCTTTGCTTCCAGAGTTGCTGGGATTACAGGTGTGTGCCAACACACCTCCCGTGGCACCGGGGTGGAACCCAAGGCTGTGTGTCCGCTAGGCATGTGTGCGTCTTAGGCGAGCAGCTGGCCCTGTAGTGAATGTGGTCCACTCAGTTGCATGAAGCATTCCAATGTATGCTTTTTCATTAAAACAAAACCCAGTAAATGCTACTTGGGGCCAAGGGACTTTCTTACTCACAAGCATGGGAAGGGAGTAATTGTGTATAAGAAACCCTTCACTTTGGGGCTAAGCTTAGTGATGGGCTCCTGGTCCCTTCCATCATGGGACTGTGGCAGGAGAATGTCCTGTCCTACTCCAAGAAAGACAGAATTGGGCGTTTTATTTATTCTGTTGATATTACTTATTTTGTCTCTACCATATGCTTCATGCTTGTCAGTGAGAGGAACCTTGGCTTCTTAAACAGTAGACACAGTTACCCTGCACACAAGTGCCCCCTCATCAAGCACTGCTATGGGATGCAGAGAATGGTTGTCAAGACCATCACTCTAGCTTTTCCAAGTTCCCGCCACAGCAGAGAGCCCCACTGTCAGCCTTTTGTTGTTGTAACGACTATCTGAGGCAAACACTTTGATGGAGAGATGATTTGCTGTGGCTTACGGTTTCAGGACGTGGCTGGCTGGCTGTGGGTCTTCTGCTCCACAGTGGAAAGAAAATCACAGAGATGAGGAGGCAAAGTATAACCAGGGAGGGCCAGGGCCCGCCCCAGTGGCCCACCTCCTCAATACAGTTCTGCTAGGCTGACCACCTCCCAGTAATACCATCAAGGTATGGATCCCTTAGGGTGGGACCCATTCATGAAATCAGAGCCCCGGTATCTAGTCACCTCTGTGGTTGGAGCCAAGGTTTTCCCAAAGAAGTCCCCAAAGCACCCCTTTTCCTGTCTATACAAATAGATCAATGGACAAGCTGTAACTGGTAACCCCTCAAACAAAGCTGCAAAGATCCCCCTGTTTCATGGACAGCCCTTATGTTCCTATCTCTTCTCGACAAGGAGTCAGATGTCTGGAATCCACACTGGAGGGGCGGAGATCACTGTATCAACACAGCTTGTAGGAAAGCCCCATGTCTACAAAGCCTGTCTCACATCCAAAGAGACTTTGAGCCCTACCACACTAACATAAGACTCAGCCTTATCTGTGATGTCCCCTCTGGGTCCCCCGGCCCCTGGGCAGGGTGCGGCTCTGGACTGCTCTCAGGGTGGGGCAGGAGACTAGCTGACGAAGCACAGTCGCCTGAAGTCTACAGCTGTGTCTGGCTCTGCCTTCTCTGAGATTTCTGCACTGTGACTGCAGTGGGATTTTGAACAGGAAAAAGAAAGAAAATGAAGAGGAAGAGAGAAGGAAAGAAGGAAGGAAGAGGTAAAGGAAGAGAGGGGGGGAGGGAGGAATTGACCAGTGGAAAGAACAGAGGGACGCCCCCGCTCCCCAAATGCCCTTTGTGCCGTACCTTTGTGCTTCCCTCCATTCTCAACGTGTGGGATTCTCCCAGGGTCACGTTACCCCATCAGGCTCCAAATGGGCTTGGAGGTCATTTTCTTTGCTTTGGTCCTTAAGCCTCAGGAGCTTCAGTTTCCCCGGGTATAAGACAGTGCAACGCTGAGAGCACACACTTCCACGATGCTCTCTCAAGCCTCTCGTGTAAACCAACCCCGTCATCTCTGCAGGGGCTACGCCAGTCTTACAGAGGAGTAAAGTGAGGCACAGAAAGGTTCAGAGAAGCAGCCAGCCACTCAGCAGCCATTTGATATCAGGGCCCCTAGCACCCTCAGCTTCCAGCCACCTGTGCCCCTTCCAGTCTCCTCAGCCTCCTGGCTGAGCCAACACAGCTGTGACATGGGGACTGACATTGGCCTCAGGTCCTCAGGCCTCTGCTCACATAGAGGAGACTGACTAACTGGGCTGTGGCCAGAGGAGGCGTCATGGTCAGTTTGTGTGCTTCAGTGACCTTATGCAGGCGCAGACCCCTGGCTGCTGAGGATAGGAGCCCCCACTCCCATGACATCATCCATTTTCTTGGCCACCTTCTTCCACTCTTCCCCAAACAGCTTCCATCTCTCTCTCATGGCTAGGCCTACTGTGCTGGATAGTTTTGTGTCAATTTGACACAAGCTAGAGTCAGCTGAGAGGAGAAAATTGAGAAAATGTCCCTATAAGATCAGTCTGTAAGCACGCCTGTAGGACATTATCTTAATTAGAGATTTATTGGGCAGGACCCAGCCCATTTTGGGTGGTGCTATCCCTGGGCTGGTGGTCCTGGGTTCTATAAGAAAGCAGGTTGAGCAAGCCATGGGGCGAAAGCCAGTAACCAGCAACCCTCCATGGCCTCTGCATCATCTCCCGCCTCCAGCTTCCTGGCCTGTTTGAGTCCCTGTCCTCACTTCCTTCAATAATGGACTACTGTGTAGACGTATGAGCCGAGTAATTTCTTTCCTCTCCAACTTGCTTTTTGCTCATGGTGTTTTGTCACAGCGATAGTGACCTTAGCTAGGATACCTGCCTCCAACATGTCCATCTCTGCAGCGGTCTGATCAGCCTACTTCCCTACCCGGGCTCCTGGCTACCTTCTCTATGTAGCTCTCCACACACTGGGAGGCAGAGGCATTGGACCAGCCTGTGGGATCCTCTGCCTTTCTGTGGCCCTCACAGATGTTTGCCTTGTTGGTTGACTTAGCCCTCTCCCTTCTGTGTCCCTTCCAGAATCTTCTGCCCTTTAAGAGAGGAAGGAAGAAGGAAGAGGCTAGGTACAGGGGCTCTCTGTCCCCTGCAGGGGTTCAGAGCATGGCCATCCTGTGGCTCTGTCTTTCCAGGGATGTGTGCTGTGGTGTTGCTGACTTGGCGGCCAGAGCCTCAGCGTGCTGCCGAGCTGTTTCCTCTGTGGCCATTGTCAGTGGCCACTGCATGCCTAGAGCAGCTTGCCCTGCAGCCTGTGGCTGCCCAGGGGCGTGGACATGTGTTAGGAGGCAGCTTTGACCATCCCACAGATGACTGGTCTACCTGCCGCAAGGCTGGACCATGGCTGCTTGTGCCCATTTGGGTGTGGTTTGGTCAGCCACCCCTCTCCATCCATCTCACGTTAGCAAGAAAAAGACTCACTTTTTCTCAGGCATCCCACATGCCTAAGGCAAACAGTGATGTGTTCCTGAGTTATGGCAGGAACAGCCCCGTTCCCCTCTTCTTCCCTGCACCACCAAATGGATGTGCAGCTGTCAATCAAAGACTAGGGAGGGACATAGAACAGGCCTCATTGGAAGTCTCTCTGGTGCTCGCTTGAGATAGCATTTCTAAAAGCTTTCCTCTTAAGCACAGTCTCCCACATTCCAGGGGTATACAGCCTCTAAGCCTCCTTGCTAAAGGTCAACTTCAGAGGTCCAAACTGGTTAATACACACACACACACACACACACACACACACACACACACACTGTGGATTAAAAGAGGGCCCCATGCATGCCCCACAGGCACTTTATCATTGAACCATATCCCCAGCCCACTCTCTGTGTTTTATTTTGAGACAGAGTCTTATTAAGTTTAATAAAGCCCCATTTCCCCAAAAGAGCATCATAGGAAATTACACCCTTGCCTTAGCAGTGACATAGACCAGTTGATCCTGGAATGGTTCTTCAGAATTATCTCATGTTCTACTCTGGTCCTGACTTCTCCTCTCAGGGACCTGACTCTGGAGCTGCTGTGACAGAGTGTGAAGTCCCTTCCTGGCTGTGGTTGGCATCTTTTGAGGCTCCCTGCCTCAAGTGGAGCCACAGATGAATGATTGGCAGAGGCGAGGTGTGTGAGTAAGCAAACCTTCCTCACAGAGCCAGGTGAGGGGGGAAAGGCAGGGGCCAGCCCACACATGTCAGGGAAAATGGATTGCATTTAAGAGTAGTGGAGAGCGAGGGCAGGATGGAAGATAGGGCAGTGTGGCCAGAGAGGGGACCATGGCTTGACTCGGGGGAGAGGATGGGTCAGGAGGGGGAAGGTGGGAATAAAAAAATGTTCTAGGGATTGGCCTGTGTGGCATCTTCTAGCTTGAAAGTGTAAGATGCAGAAGGGGGACCTCTTTGTCCACCTGGTCATCTGGTTGAGCAATAAAGCCTTATGTCCTTCTGTGCCACCCGCCTGGAATTTCTTCCTAGGATTTCTTCCCTGGAAGAGAGTATCCCTGAGATTGGTGGCCACCACAAAGAGCCTCACTTTACCTCTCTGATGTTTCCTTTCCCCCTGCTGTGGGCAGAGTGTCTGCACGTGGTGTGGCCTCAGATCCGCAGGCCCCAGGCCCCTCATGACTGCTGACAGAGAGATTCTGTTCAAAGATTTTGCTTTTCCATCTGAAGAAAGTCTTTCCATTTATCTCTGATCTAGACCAGATTGGCTTAATATGAAACAAAAGTCTCTTGGTGGCCCAGGGCTGAAGCTTACTGGGCCGTCCCCAGGCAGTGGGGGCTGGTGGTGCTCAAGTCTGGCCCCTGTTAGTGTGTGCATGCGTGCGTGCGTGTGTGTGTGTGTGTGCGCGTGTGTGTGTGTGTGTGCGTGTGTGTGTGTGTAGAACATTTCCCTTTTGCTGTAAGTGCTCAGGGATTTTGGAGATCTGCTGTGGAGCAGATGGAAGGCATGTGGGCAACAGCTGACCACTGTTGGCAGTGAGGTGACATTGGACCCTCTGTGGTTTCAGGCCTCCCTCTTGACACCATAGCCTTTGCTACGTGGGAGGGCCTGCTGGGAAGTCTCCAGCCATGGAGTCACAGGGCTTGGGTGTCTTCCAGGGCTTGACTCTTGCAAGCCATGTGACCCTGGGCAAGCCTGCCACTCCTCTAAACTTACTCCGTGAAAAACGGCCCAGGGCCTTCTTGGTAGAGTGGCTGTCTCCTTCTCTGAAGGCAAAATGTGTGTGGAAAGGACAGATCCCTCTGTGATCTTCTGTAGAGACTTGGGAACTTCTGGGCTCGTTTCCAGCTGCACGTTCAGGTGGTGACGCGTTTAGTGCAACAACTGTCCTTCTGAGACAAGGGAAGCACGAGGGACAGCTTGCTCACCACGCTGAAAACTCACATGTCCAAGGCACCAGGCAAGCGGAACAAAGGGGCCCCCCCGACAGAAGGAAGTGTCCTGTCCTGTCTGAAGTACAGTGATTTTTTTTTCACTCCAATTGACTGGGGTCACACAGGTTCCAGGGTTCCAGACCTTACCTCTGTAAGAGTTTGTGTGCGTAGGCACACACATGTGTGTATAGGTGTGCATGCACCTGTGTGTGGAGGTCAGAGGTCAACTTCTGGTATTGTTCCTCAAATGCTGTCTTCTGTGCCCTTTGATACATGATCTCTTTTTTTAAATTTATTTTTTATATTAATTACTGAGTATACACTTTCTATCCCAGCTGTAGCCCTCTCCCTCATTCCTCTCAATCCCACCCTCCTCCCTTATCTCCTCCTATGCCCCTCTCCAAGTCCACTGATAGGGGAGGTCCTCCTCCCCTTCCAGGTTATCGGGTCTCATCAGGACTGGCTGCATTGTCCTCCTCTGTGGCCTGGCAAGGCTGCTCCCTCTCAGGGGGAGATGATCAAAGAGGCAGCCCCTGAGTTCGGATATGTGATCTCTTACTGACCTGGAGCTCGCTAAGTAGCCCAGATGGGCTGGTCAGCCAGCCCCAGCCTCTCACTGGCTGGCCACGGAGTCCGGGGTCCTCCTGCCTCTGCCTCCCTAACCCTGAGGCTGCAGGTAGACATCATGGCGCCTGGCTCTGCCTGGGTCCTGGGGATTGAACTCAAGTGCTCTTTCTTGTGTGTCCATCAGTCTACTGATGGAGTCATATTCTTAGTTCTGAACTGTGAAGATTGTCACTGGGTGAGGTGACAGGTGACAGGGCATTTCTACCTTTTAGAGATGGTCATAGCTTCCTGTGTTTTTGGTACATGTAGCATGACCTTACTGATTAAACAATGTCTCCTCTCAATGCTTTTGGGTGTCGTCTGCAGTATAGATGCTGTGGCTTTCCTGGGAGAAAGAACATTTAGGATCTGGGTATATGTTCAGGGAGCAAGTAGGTTGTCATCATGAAACTGCCTGGGTCTGGAGCCTCACACTGCCCTGACTTACAGCCTGGTTGACTTAAAGCAGGAGGAAATATCATGATGAGAATTTGAGTCCTAGCTGGAGAGAGTGGGATTCACATGCGACCTTGCATGAGGGGCTCCAACTCTGTCCAACTCTTCTCAGCTGTGAAATGAAACCAACAGTGGTGGCAGCAGCTGCCATGGTCGAGACCCTTCGGTACCCAGTCTCAGCCCTCATGAGTGGCTCAGGCATGTGCTGTGGGCTCCACAGGACGTCAGGAACCCTAAGCTTTATTTGGTAGAGGAAGGGCTAATGGTTCAGGGATCCAAGGTCTCAAAGCTGCAGAGACAAGAGTGAATCTAACCATGTTCTGGTTACCGCCAACATACTGCATTGCATCTGGATCCCATGGTCAGGCAGGTCACAGGACCCAGGGGGACATCCAGCACTGGTGTTTGGCTATATAGATATGAAACATTTCTGTTTATAATACAGATCAGTGCTGCCCACAGCCTTCGTAAAAGAAACTTCATCTTGCACTGGGCAACAGTGAGTTCAGATTCATAGTCAGTCAAAGTGTTGAGAGTAATTGGCTACTGAGTGCTCAGCCCTACACAGAACATTTTTATCAGCTTTCTCTCCTCAAGGCTCAGGGAACATCACAGAAGAGAGAGGAGAAAGGCTGTAAGAGCCAGGAGCATTGCCTTATGGGCAGGACACGGCTATAGCACCCCTGATCTCACTGGAACTATGGTCACGTGCCCAAGATCTGCAGAGATTGGATCCAGTGACATTTCATCCTAGAAGGGGAAGGGGCTCAAGAGCCCCTTCCCCTCCCCAGGGGGAGGATCTCAAGAGGCCCTGCCCACCCCGGAACTATTGGCACCAATGGTTGCTGAGGAAGAGGGAGTCATACTCCTCAGCGGTGTAGGCGCCCGTAAGTTGACTTGCTTAACTAACAGCTCCCCAGCCTTGCTCACGAAGGTGATGCTGCTTAAGCTCGGCAGTTGTACAGGCCCAAGAGGGGTGGTCCTGCTGCCCTGGAGTCAGCTGTGACCAGAACACATGGAAGGACACACAGGTGCTCACCACGTACCACCCACAAAGGCAACCGGCCCTGCTGGGGCCACACTGGATGGGCTCCCCAGGTCTCACCCTCTCCACCCAGTAAGTGATGAGGTCTGTTTTTAAGTTCTTGGCTCCAGAAGCTTCCATGGGGACCTCTGACCTCTTGCCATGTAGTTGGAAAGGAGTGAGATGGAATGTGGGTAGGCTCCGCTCTTTGCCCTGTTGGGGACCCCCAGAAGTGTACGTTCAGGTGCCTTCCATGACACAATCAGGATGGCAGGTTTTCAATTGGGAGCCGAAAGTCTTCAATATCACCCTAGTGTGATGTTGTGAAGACAGTGAGGACTGTGCATGCCTGGCTCTGCCCACTTGTATTTTAAATTTGCACCCCAAATATTTGTGTCAGCTATTTCTTCCTCAGTGTCACTGTAGCACCCCACTCTCATCTCCTTCTCCATGTCTGTCTGTGCAAATGAATGCATTATCAGATTTGGTTGCAAGATTTTTGTATAAATCTCAGCTTCTGTCCCCATTACTGCTAATTTCTTTTTTAAAAGGATTTATTTAAAAATTGTATACACACACACACACACACACACACACACACACACACACATGCACCCATGTATGTGTACCAAGTGAGTGCAGATACCCTTAAAGGAGTACAGAAGGGGGCATTGCGTTCCCTGGAACTGGAGTTACAGGCTGTTGTGAGCCACCATGTGGGTGCTGGGGATAGCACCCATGTTCCCAATGAGTGCTCTTAGCTGCTGAGCTATCCCACCAGCTCCTGACTACTGTTATTTTCTCTGAACTCTGTCTGAAGCATGTGTGTGTGGACTCTCCCTCCCATCCCACCGCCACTCTGCAAAGCCAGGAACACGTGAGCCTGAGGTCTTATGAGTTGGCATAAGGAGAAATGCACCCTCTATGCTTGCAAACACCCCTGTGAAGTGTCTCCCAGCAGGCACATGCCTGGAGCGCTTGGCCCCCTGATAGTGGTGCTAGTGTGGGAGGTTCCAGAAACCTTAGGAGGTGTGGCCTAATTGGAGGAAGAAGCTTGCTGGGAGAGAAGGTTGCTGCTCTACACCTGTGCACCAAGGTGAAGAACTTTCTTTTCCACAAGCTGCTGTCTCCGCAATGCTCGGCCCAAGCACATGGAATCATCTGGTCATGGATGAAGCCCTCTGAAACCAAGAGCCCAAATTAGTTTTCCCTCCCGAAAGTTGTCCTCTTAGGTACTTGGTCACAGTACCAAAAAAGACTGAGTTGACACAATTCCCCCTCAACTCAAAACCAAACAAAGCAAAAAGAAGACAGAAACATCTATCTTCTGATCAAAAGCAATCAGGTTGTGTCTCAGCTCTACCATCACTGTATGACCACCATGTCATGACTCTTGCCCTGTGACCTTTGTCATGCTGCCTTGGTTGCTTCTAAAGACCTCATCTGACATAGGAAGCTTGTGGGCTCTTCGTCAGCCCTGACCTTCTTCAACACATAATGTTCCCTAGACATGTGGTGAATTGTCCCCCTCACCTGCCCTGAGAGGACTCTTGCCAATACCCAGGAGGATCTGGCCTGAGAACCAGAGGCTTGTTGCATCAACAGAGCTTTAAGACCACAGTCAAACCCTCCCGGTGGGCCACCAGCCACCTTGTACAAAGGTGTGAGTTGATATCTTCCCACCTGAGGTCGAGGAAGGTGAAAGAAATTCTAGGCTTCCTCGTCCCTTCATGGCCTGGGCAGGTCTGTCTGACCTTATAATTGCTTGTAGCCTTCCTTCCTGGAGTCTCTGGATGGTAATGATCCCCTCGATGTCACATAGCTTGTGGGGCCACATGTTACTTGGGAGCAGCACTAATACATCTATCACATGGATCTCTGTCTTTCAAGCCTCTCCACGGTGTCTCAAAAGTGCTGGATCTGGCTGGAGCCATGGAATGGGTAACCTCAGCAAGGTGGCTTTTCCCGGGAATGGCCTCAGTACAGCCCACCCTGTCTCTGAGCTCTGATTCTAGCCCTCCTGGCAAACCTTTCTGTATGTGGTGGGCAGAAACACTGGGGAGGGGGTGATCCCCTATTTTATTGCCTCTTTCTTTATGACTGTCTTCAGTAACCAAGAGTGATGATTAAATTCAAGCCTCCTTCCCTGCATCCATCTACTCCTGGGCTACATTTTGGCCAAGTTGTCTAAGCAGCCCACATGTGTTCAAAACTCGGTATTGTCACTTGGTTTGGATCACAGGGGCAATTGCATCCCAGACTCTTTGATGCTAGCTGTTTGGATTCATAAAAATTATATGGAAAGTTATAAAAGAGTGATAAGGCCTTCCAGTTTTACCACCAAATGGAAAAGCCGTCCACACAAAGACTTTATAACCATCTTGCAGCAATTTCAGGGCTCTGCATGAGGTTAGCAGATTAGGTATTAAAGGATCTTTGAAATGGCGACCTTCAGTCTCATAAGGACAAGATGGAAGGGCAACTACCCAGCTTCCGTGTGCGGCCTGGGCATTCTCACCTTGGATGGGTACCCATCTCCCCTGTGTCACCTCTTGCCTCACTCAGACACACTATCAACCAGAAATACAACATTCATGACAACTAAAACAGAGAGTGGGGAAGTGGGCTCTGGCTGCCGTGGTAAATTGGCTGCTTCTCACCTGAGGCCTTTGATAGCAGTGTTTGTCTGAGCCTCAGTTTCCACATATGACAACTGACAACCTTCACAGTGTCATTCTAACACTGGAGTCAGGTGTTAAGTGCAAGGCACAGCTTTGTGATTTTATGGGCCAACTCATATTCTTAAATAAAAATTCTTTGTTATGTCTATATATAACCCATAAGCCTTTTTCCCAGACAGGTGTATACTTAAACAAACAAGTCATTGTTTATTTTAAAACATTACATTTATTATTTATGTTTATTTTTACTTTCTGATCTAAAAATTGTATATTCACGCTTATAGGTGGGTTAATTCCTAGGGCCACTTGAACAAAGTGTCACAGACAGATGGCTGAGGAGAACTTGAATCTATTCTTTCTTAGTCATGGCACCCAGGAGCCCAAGGTCAAGGCGATGCTCTCTATGAATGCTCTAGGGAGGAGTTATCATACCCCATCAAGTGTTGGTGGCTGCAAGTACCCTGTGGCTTATCGCAGCATCCCTTGGAAGCTGCCTCTGTCTGATCCCATATCTCAATGCACCCCCTTCCTTTCTCTTATAGAGAAGCTTGCTGTGTGGGGTCCACCTAGGTAATCCAAAATGACTTCATCTAGAGATTATTTAAGTCAATTTTACTTGCAAAACCTTCCGCCATACACAATCACACATTCAGGATGGGTAGAGCTTTGGAAGGGCCACTCAGGCAGTCACACTGAGTACCCACAAAATAAATAAACAGATAGATAAATAGATAGATAGATGATAGATAGATAGATAGATAGATAGATAGATAGATAGATAGATAGATAAAATGGGGGCTTCTTTTGAGTGAAGGCAGCTTTGCTCCAAAGGCTGAATTTAGTGACCACAGCCGCAGTCTACAGGCATGAGGGAGTGAACACAAAGCACTGTTTTGTTTTGTTTTTACCCCCCCTTAACATTTTATGCTAGCTCTCTTCCTCTATAAGCCCACCACAGAGGGGTTTAGCAAATGCAACATCCCATGGTAAACAAACATTTCCTGGGTTCCGTATGATCTCTTAAGCTAACCAATGGGAAACAGGGGCATGTGTCCTTCACCTAGAGGCAGGCAGACAGAGGCTGGATGAAGGTAGCCATCAGCATGGCAATCCATAGTCTGTCTGTTTGTTACTACAATGCAGCGTGTAGCTGGCCATGAGGTGCTTTCCTAAGGTCCCTCGAAGCTAAGCAAGATCGCCCATGGTTGGTGGCAGGAAAACTTCTGAGGTACAGGCTGGGGGTGGAAAGGGGAGTCTAGAAGAGCCCTTGGAACTTCATCATTGCCCAACTTTCCGGAAGTGTCTTCAGGGGCTGCAACTTGCTGAGTACGGCAGGCACAGGTTGTGGGAAGCTGTCCAAACACACCATTAAGGCAAACCCAACCCAGTACTGCCTCTCTGAGGCACACCCTCATTTCCATGGCAACTCACTCACCCTGCCTGAATGTTACAGTTGTCTCTCACCTTCTCTCCCTCCACTGCAGGGTGCCCCTGTAGTTTCTGTGGAAGCACAGTCCTGTGACTAATACCTCAGACCCTGCAGGTACTCCCGCTCCGTTGCTCAGGTCATGTCCAGCCATCTCACAGAGCAAGCCTCTTCTGCTTCCTGATCACTTTCTGAGAAACTTCTGATTGACTGCATGTGAGGGGGTTGGCCCAGACCTTCCCCTTAGCCACCAGCCTGCCTTCTGCTCTGTCTTTTATATCTGTGCATATCATCCTTTTAGAAGGTACTGTGTAACCACATTTCTTCCCTAATGTGCTGTCCTGTTGGTTGGTTACCTATGTAAGCCATCCCCACCACCTCAAGGTGTTCCTGTGCAAGCCCCACCCCCTCTTCTTGACAGTTGCCCCTCCCTCTCTATCAGCCAATCTTAGGAAGGTCCCATAGTCCCAGAACCAGTGTGTCTACATTTTTAGGTCTCTGGCTGGGAATGGGAGCTGACACATAAATTAGCAAAAGATGTTTTCTCAATGAGTAAAAGATTCCCTTTCCTAGCCTGGGTAGCCCCTACCCAGCTTGGTCACTGAAGCCTGAGCCCAGATGTTCACCCCTGACAGTCTTGTCCATACTCAGGCCAGTCCTAGCTTAGTGACCCCATCTGACCTCAACACCGATGTGGGCCTACTCAGCAAGTCTCAGGGACCTAGTGGTCCCTGGCACCCACAGGGTCTGTGTGATTCTGGGTTCTGTGACCAGAAGGAGACACTATCAAATGACATCGCCCTGGGCTCTATTCTCTTTAGGAATGGACCAAGAGATTGAGAGATGAATCCAAGTAGGCACCATGACTCCATTTCCAAAGGGATTCCTTTGAGCCTGGATTCCTCTGGCCCTGTGCATTCCTGAGCACCCCTCCCCGATCCCCAAGGTACTCCCCAAGGTGCAGGCAGTTGGGAGTCATTTAACTGCCACTGGGAGACATCTACCCCATCTTCCAAGGGCAGAGGGGCACAAACAGGGGTATTAAAGAGGCAAGGGAGGCCCAGCTAACAAATGCCTGCTCCACAGGGCCCGTGCCTCATCTTTGGGAAGGAGTGGGAATCTTTGGGCTCCTGGCCTGGTATGACAGAGAAATTGATATCTCCTGCTTAACGGTTCCCAAGGCTTCAGAGTCTCCCTGTGATGTTATGATGTTACCTCTTCCCTGAGCACTTAGCATAGCTTCTCCATGGTCACCCAACTCCTGATTGACTTGCCCATCCTACTTCAGGGCCTTGGCTCATGCTGGGCTCAGCTGAGAAACTCTGATCCTTTTCAGGGCAGCTCCTGGCTCTTTCCCTAGCTCCCTGCAGACTTCCTGGGGCAGGTCACCTTGTTATCAGCTCTCATGGCCCTGGTTGTCCTTTTCCTCTTTTCTTTTATAGACTCTAATATGGCTGCTTGGCTATTTCAGTATTGTCCATGCGATCATGTGGTTAATTCGTGGTACCCATGTGATCAATCAGTTAATCAAATCAACCATATTCACTAAGCACCTACCTAGTACGTGCAGCCCTGGAGCTGGCTACAAATGGTGCATAGTGTTAAGCAAATAGTGAAAGGGGAATGCTGTCTACACCTTGCAACCCCCACCGTAGCCCAGTGCCTGGCATATCTAAAGAGCTTGGGAATGTTTGCTGAATGAATAAGTGAGCACAAAGAATACCCCAGAGTGCTAAGGAGGTGTGATCAAAGAACCAGTGATAATGATAAAAGGACACGAGTCTCTAGTCCAGGGACAAAAAGAAGGGTCCTCACTCTCACTATGACAACACAGAGGATAGCACCCATCACCAGAAACCAAGACCCTAGCTTCCTGCTCCAAGCAAAGGGTCCTTTGCCTGTGACTACCTAAGGTGTTCATTTCTCTGCTTTCACCTCCACGGGGATTGGCGGGGAAGAGAGAACACATTTGTTAGTACCAACTCCCCATCAGCAGGCACCACGTTTACAGAGAGTGTTGGATCTGTCATCCCACACAAGGCTCTAAAGATGGAAGGCCACCTGCTTTCACACCCCTGGGGTCCATCAGACACCATCACAGTGGGCTTACACTTGGATTCTTTTTTTTTTTTTTAACACAACCTGGATCACTGGGCTCCCAAATCATTACCAATGTTGAATTACTGAATTCAATCGCTATTGAGTAATTGTTAGCTATTTTAAAATAAAAATGGACTATGACATTCTCCCAAAATGCAACCCAGTGGTGGAAGGGACATCACTTTGGGGTCAGATCCTTGCAGGTTCACACCAGCCTGCACCTCTGGTTCTGAGCTGCTGACACCCATCCTCAGCAGGAGCTCTTGGGTAGCCATGCATGGCTCCCCACTCTCCCCTGGCCACGATGAAGCTGTAGGAACTAATGTATTCTGAGTCAGACCAACTGCCGCTCATGAAGGGGGGGAAAGGGACCTGCTTGAGTAACTGTAATAATTGGAAAATTATTTTGATAGCCTGAAACAATCTAATATATTACAGAATTTTATTAAAATAATATCAAATCAAATTAACTGCTATTCCATAATGAATTAGGTAACAAGGTGGGCAGATATTAATCGGCCTTGGCTTCTAGGCAGGGGAGCCCGGAATTTATTAGTTCTCGTGGCTGGCATGAGGTGAAGGCAGAAACCGCCATCGCCGCCGGAGAGGGAACCCCCTGAGACAGTCCTGCTTCTGCTCCTTCGTCTCCCCCCTGCTTCCTCATCCTAATCCATCATTAAACACTTGTATTCCTTTTATGTGGGGTCTTATGAAATTTTTAATTTTTTAATTGCTTTGTGATTTAATAATGAGGACTTTTCATTTGGCCTGAATAAGGAGTGAGATGTGATATTGAGAATTTTTTCCCCACTTTCTCCACCCTTAGCAAACCCCCTTCCCTTCTTTCCAAGGCTTTCATTTTCCAGGATTGGGAACCCAGATTTCACCATTGAGGGAGCCCAGGCCTGGAATGCCTCTACGTCTGTGTGCTTCTTCAGAAAGCACATAGACTCAGCTGCCCTCATGGCCATGGGCAGCCTCTGAAAAGCCATCACGAAGGAGGGATGGGTTGTTTGAAGGCTCAGTTAGTCAGGCTTCTGAATAACCAAGCACCAGTGGTATTACCTTTTGGGGATTTTCTCCACTCTCTGACTCAGCAGTTTTTTAACCCTTTGAAAAATGTTGAGGAGGAGCTAGATAGGAGAGCATTGGGAGAGCAGGCTTGAGCACCCTGGGCTCCATCAACTCTGGGCCTACAGCTACCTGGCCATACCTCTGAACTTTCAAGGCCCAAGCTAGACATGACCAGATGGTTCTTGATGTCTGGCATTGTGCAGGGAGCTGACAGTGTCTCTCAGAGCCTTGATTTGCTCCTCCAAAAAATGGGGATGAATCAACTTGGTGAAATGATTATTAGGGCTAGAAATATCATGGACAGATGCCTAACCTGCACTTGCTGGCCTTTTGCGCAGTACCAAGGTGATGAGTGAGGACCTCTCATGGCAGGGAGGGTCTTTAGAAGTTCCCACACAATGTGCCTCTTGTTTTCATTACCACTTTTCAAGTAAACATGGAGGCTGAGAAGAAAGGCTTGGAGCCTGGAACGGTAGAGTTAGGTTTCTGTCCATATTTGTCCCTGGGCTGGAGCTTTTCAGCCTGGCAAGAAGAGCCAGAGAAGTGTGGGTTGCTTGGATGCTGATTCTACCACCCTGATGTGAATTCTCCTTCGCCCAGCCACACTTTGCAAGACAGATAGAAATCAATGCAACTCTCTCCTACCAAGTGACGACAAGGCGCGCAGGATGTGCTTTTGTGCCTTGTTACTGATGGAAATTAATTTAAAACATCGCATGTGTATTAAAACGAGACAGATATGTCACACCAGAAGGGGTAATCATTCTCTAACACTGGAGAGGAGATGCAGCTTCACACGTACCCACAATGCCACTCTTCTGCTCCATCTCCTCTGCCTGTGGCCCAGGGGCAAGGGGCTCATCGGGGAAAACACACAGAGACAGCAAGGTCAGAGGACCCTGCAGACGTGAAGTTCTTTCTTAGACCAAGCAAGGATAACTCTCCTTTCAAATCTGCAGACAGCTTGGGGTCTGGACAGGATGAATTAATGCACAATGAAATGAAAATTTTGCTATTTTCTCTAGGAGGCAGATAAGAAATGATCTTAGGGCTGCAGGAGGAGACTTGGCATAGGTGACAGCCACTTACCCTGTCTTCCGAAGAGGGCTCGTTCAGTGGGTAGCTGAACTGAAACTCACTGCGAAGGACACTACCGTGTCTGAGCAGCCCAGGCACCATCAGTTTCACATACTTTTTTTTTTTTTTATTGTGGTTTGGATATAAAATGCAGCCCAAATGAAGTGAACACCTCTCTTGTGGATAATCACTTCTAGAAGAATGAGTACCCAACAACCCCCTTGGTGCTTACATGGGAAAAAATAATAATAAAAAGGATTTAAAATTAAGGACAAAAGGAATAAAAGGGTAGATAAAATCTGAGAAGCGTCGGAGGGAAGATAAAGTGACTTTTTGGCAGCAACTTTAATAGAAGCTCGGCTTCAAAAGTCATCTAGCTGCGGCGTTAATCTGCACATTCTTTGCTAACCCTGGCGAAGGCGGCGCCCTGTTATTACCGTGGTTAAAAAGGGTGTATATCTCTAATCAGAATGGGCTCAGACTAGTTATTGCCCTGATTCTGAGTTTCCCATTTCCGTCGATGGGTAATGAAGGGTCACGCCGCTTAGCCTGTTGTGGGGGAAGATTATGAAATGGTCTTTCAGTTTTTTGCAAGTCCAGCCCTGGGCTGCTCCTGTGCACACAGGCTGCTTAGCATCCCCAGGGGCTCAGGGCAGGCCAAGCAGGATGCTCCAGGTGACCAAGAGCAGGGAAGCCTGGCTTGGGCTGGGCACCGGGAAACTTACATGAGGCCCTCTCGGGATCCCTGTGCTTAGGGATTGTGTGATCTTCAGGAAAAGAGGGAGCTATGGGGGATGTTGTGGTCGGGCCCTGGGGTGGCAGTGACAATTGGTCTGTGCCTGCTGCATTCTTAATCGCTAGAGTCTGCTGGTGGGCCCGATGAGTCTGGTGCCTGGAACTCTGTCCAACTGCCCTCCTTCCCACCTGGAACATATCCAACTCTGCAGCAGGGAGTGGCCCACAGGAATCCCGGAAAGGAGATGGCATGACGAGAACCTTGCTTGCTTCCTCTGCAAAATGGGATGTTATTTTCCCATTCTGGCTTTGAAGATTGGAGCACCACAGGTTCTGTGGAACGTCACACGTCTCCCGGGCCAGGTCACACAGCCAGTTTTATACTTTTTGTATGTGTATGTAGGGGTGTGTCGGGGTGTGGCTATATGCATATGAGGGTGTGCTTTCCACTTTGCTTTTATAGACAGTCTCTCACTGAACCTGGAGGTCACTGATTGGCTATGCTGGTTGGTTGCTGAACCCCCAGGACCTATGTGTCTCTACCATATCAGCATATTTGGGTTTGCCAGTCTAGCCATAAAAAAAAGCACAACACAGAGACACTTGCACACAGCTGAATGTCTGGCTTGTCATGCCCTCCCTGAGGACAACAGAACAGAATCTGTGCCAGGGCTTTCCTTGTGACAGCAGAACTTCAGTTTGTACATGGCCCTGGCCTGGTAGGTCTCTGTATTGATAAATGCCCCTGTTTTTGAGGACACTCATCACACTGGATGTGGGACCCACTCAGATGCGAAGGAGCGCTCTCTGTGCTAGTGCAGGCTCCATAAACCAGTTTCCGTAAGGGACCACGTGCTGAAGTGGTGAAGCTCAGCGATGCTTCACTGGTGAGCTGGAAGGAGAGAGTACATTTGACTTCAGCAATGACCAAGGTAGCCATGGAGGCAAGCTTTAGCCTCCTCTCAGAGGGTCTCGGCATCTTAGCTTCCCCAAGAACCGTACACAGCCTGAAGTAGAGAACGCAGTCTGGGCCAGCGAGATGGGCTCAGCGTCTGCTGAAAAGCCTGCCGATCTGAGTTCAAGACCCACAAGGTGGGAGGAGAGAACTGACTCCTGAGCTGTCCTCTGACTTCCACACATGTACCACCCCACACAAAGAAATAAATGTGATAAAAAATTGTAAATGTCTTCGGCTTCTTTTTGAGACTATTTTCTATATTATCATTTTTTAGGTTAGCATATAAAACAATAACCCAATTGTGGCCTTTCCTTTCTTCTTTTGTTGTGTGCACGCATTTGTGAATGTAAGTGTATTTTCATGCACGTGTGTGTGCATAGGAGGCTGAAGGCTGATGTCAGCTAATCTGAGGTGTCATTAGTTGCTCTATTATATCTTGCCATTCTAGACAGTTTCTCTTACTGAAACTGGAGTTCAGCTAGAGCAGATGGCTAGGAAATCCCAGGGATCCCCCTCTCCTGATCTCCATAGCACTGTGTGTACTGTGTATACTGGAATGGCAGGTACACACAGCCGTGCTGGCTTTTTCCATGGGTGCTGGGGATTGAACCCTGGTCCTCGACACTTGCATAGCACTTGCTGATGACAAAACCATCTCATCCTGGCTGTTCTGCACATATGATACTTTTCCCAGTTGTTTCTGCCCACTCCCCTCCCCCACGGCATCTCTCTACCCCTCGCCCTGTAGTTGGTTTTAGCTTCCATTTTTAGGGAATCATTTAACTGATGTACAATGCAGAGTTATGCCCATTTTTTTTTTATTTTAAACAGAGGATACTTCTGTAGCTCACAGCACAGAAAATCTCCACATCTTAGAGAGTTCTCTTGTCTTGCCTTGCCTTAGACAGTCCACCTAAGACACAAGTATTGCTAATGAGAGTCCTTTGCCCACGGATTAGCACTGTTCTCTCTAGAACCTTCTGCACACATGGCTACATATAGGTGCTCTTGCCTCCTGCTTCCTTTCACTAGGTGTCATGTTTTGGAGGCTCACCCATGCCGTTGTTCTTAGCCACAGCCTGTTTCTTTTTAGTGTTGGATAGGCATCTACAGAATGGATTTTCTACAGGTCTGCGCCTCTCATCAGCCAATGGTTTCCAGGTCGGAATATTGCCGGGGAAGCAGCTGCGGTGATTACTGTGTAAGTGTTTATATGTGAACATGTGTTTGTGTCTCTAACCTTGACGAGGAATGACCGGGTCACAGGAAGGGTGTATGTAACTTTTGGCAGCCTTGCTGCTTCGCATCTCACCGTGAGCCCCCAGCTGATGTTCAGGGTCGCTAGCCATTCAGCAGTTCAGAAGCCTGTGCTAGCACTTCTCTCCACTGTTCGAATTTTTGTTTCTTTGATGAACAATAAAAGCCACAGTAATCAAAACAGTGTGATGTTGGCTGAGAGCTGGATCCACTGACAGGGTTGAGTCCGGAAATAGACGCAGTTACATGGTCAGTTGATCTTTCACAGAAGCACAAAGCAGTTCAGCAAAGAAACCCTATTAAAACAAAACAAAACAAAACAAAACAAAAAAACATTGGGACTGATGTTTGGCCATATGGGAGATAAAACTTCATATAACATATGAAAAATAATTCAAGATGGAGCATAGCTCTAGGCATAAAAGACAGTACACACATATCAGGAATCTATTTTTGTGAGCTTGGGACAGTGTTATGTGTGAGTGCGTGCACACGTATCAGCAGGATATTTTTGTGAACTTGGAACAGTGGTATATGTATATATTTTAACAGAAACAACTGGGGCGTATTAAAATATTTTTCACTGAGGAAAGAAGAGGCTAAGCCACACACTGTGAGGAAATATTTGCAACACATATGGTATCGGCAAAGGACTGGCTTCCAGGAGCTATAAAAATCTCCTACAAATCAAGAGTTAAAAGGCAGACAACCCAATAAAAATACACAAAATATCTGAACAGATACTTCACAAAGGAAAACAAGGTTTCCCTGGTCCACTGTCTCTAGAGTTAAACATAATGGTGGTTCCTGGCCGGAGAGGGCTGGTGGCCAGTAGTCCCAGGCAGGGCTTAGTCTGTGACTGGATAAGAGCGCATGTGCAGCCCTCACACTTCGTTAGCTTCTTCTGCAGGGGGAGGTGGCGAGTACAGGAAGTCACAGCTGGTCAAAGCACCGAGAATAAAGGTCTATGGAGTGTTCAGCCACAAATGTGCCACCACTGTTCCTCCATGTCTCAGGGACCATTGCAGAAGACATGACAGAAAGACTGTAAGAGCCAGAGCTTCGGGAGGACTGGGGTGAAAATGTGACTTCTGGACATGATAAGACCACGGTGCTCATGGACTCTCAGCAGCTGTGGCATCTGCAGAAGACATAAACAAGATGAAGCCAGTCATCACTCCAGTGCACAAGCCTGTGTGTGTGTGTGTGTGTGTGTGAGAGAGAGAGAGAGAGAGAGAGAGAGAGAGAGAGAGAGAGAGAGAGAGAGAGAGAGAGAGAGAGAGAGAGAGAGAGAGAAGCCTCCATCTTTAGCTGAGTTATTGACAGTTGATAGATACTGGGGAGGGAGAGTCAGTTTTCTTTAAGGGCGTGGCCTCTGATGAGTTGCCAGTGTTGTGAATGGCTTTGCACAGAGGACTTGGTGAATTACACAACAAAACAACAAAACAAAATAAAACCCACATAGTCGGGAGGTGTGGTGGATCTGGGAAGTCAGGGGGAGTAAGGTGAGGACTATAACCAAAATGCTTTGTATGCATGTGTGAACCTCTGCTTCCATCCACTGCTCACCAGATCCTGCCCAGGACTATCCCACAAACTTCTCTCCATCCTGTGGCTATCTCCCAGCTCAGCTTGTCATGACAGCAATAGTCTCCAAGATGATTCCAGCTCAGCGCCTTAGTCTCCTGTCTTCTCCCTGTACAAGGCTATCTACCAGACTGTTTCTGAGTTAAGGGTGAAGAAGTTTTGTGTCCCTCTTCTATGAAAGCCCTCGGGTGGTTGTCTACTAGGCTGTAAGTGATCCTCGACGCCCACTTTCCCATCTTGCACACTGTGAGGAGGCGCTGCTGTAGGTCCAGGGGTTCACGATGACCCCATATTTCCCAGGTGGATTGACTGTGAGAGATCCGTAAGGCAGTGATGGCTTTCACGTCTTAGAAAGCCCTTCCTTTGAGCCATTCTCATCTCCCACTCACTATCCTTTCTTGCTCCAGCATGCCCGACTTCAAAGCATTCTTCAAATTAGGAAGACTAGACAGTGTGATAGGTTGGCATATATGGGATTTCCATTACTTCTTATGGCTTACAAATGTTCTTCTACCTTGTGTGTGTGTATGTGTGTATGTGTGTGTGTTTATTTTCTACAGCTCCACTAGGAACCAGCACACAAGTTGTTGGGAATCTCACAGCTTCTATGAGTCAAGAGAGTGTATTGCCAAGCTGTACCCTCTGCTTAGGGTCTCCCCTGGGCTTCAGTCAAGGATTTTGAGGTTGGTTGGGAAGGTCTGCTTTTCTACAGACTATTGCTGGAAGCAGGGGACTGAGACTTTTATTTTTGCTGGCTGCTTTTCTTCCTTGATGGTTCACGCAGTTCTCTGGGCACAGGTCTTCCCTGGTATGACCAGGCATCTCCTTAATGTTGGTGATACAGAGGAGTCCTCTGTATTGGGTGCTGCGATTCTCTGCAACCTAGCCACCCAGAACACCACACAGTCCTCTCACAGCGCAGCTGTCCTTTGTGTCTGGAGGAAGTAGTGAGTCTTGTGGGTTTTGGTGGGAGGGAGACCATTGCAAAAAGGTATGGGTGGCAGTCATGGAGTCTTTGGGGCCACTTAAGCAGTCTGTCTGCCATCCCATAAAAACCACTGACCCTCATTCCAAGTTTCCCAGACCATCCCAAGGAGACTAGGCTCATCCTCCTCCCAGGTTTCCATGACAGTTCATTCATTGTGTCAACTGGCCACTCTTCTGGGCTCATATTCAGGTGGACTCTGCCTGTAGACTTTCACCTTCTGCAAAGTTTCTTTTTCTTCCCCCAATTCTTACATCTGAGATTTTGCCTCAAAATTTAAAGCCAGTACTTATGCCTGCAGGTGTCCGTAGTCATATTGTGCTATGCATAACTCATCATCAAAGAGAAACATGTGCAAGCAAGACCACCTCTTTCCAGATATTCCACCATCCCCTTTTTTCTTTCTGAGGCCTCTGTTTCCCATTGAGCCTGCCTGTCTGAGTCAGCTTGAGTCAGGGTCTGCCAGCGCTAGGACGTCTTTGACAATGGGAGAGCCATGGAACCACAAACCGAGATGCCTCTGAGCATGAACGACAAGGCCAAGGTCAAAGAACCCTGCCTCCTCCACCCCTTTGTCTCGCTCTGCCTCCTTCACACTCCCTGAAGCCTGTCTCCCTCTCTTCAAACATTTCTTAATAATCTGTAATTTTGTGGAAAGGATAAAGGATAAGGGGAACCCAGAAGGTGGCTGGATTTACATATGAATGTTGGGTTTTCATTTTAATTTTGACAAAGTGTAAAGGTTGATAATAAAAGTGTCGTCAGTGCCCTGCCATTTCTTTGACGGACTACGGAGCAGATTGCTAAGATATGGAGACGAATCCAGGGGTCACTGGTTTTACTAGGAGCTATCCTTCATCCTGTAACAAAAAAACAAAACAACATGACAAATTTTTTAAAAAGGATTTTTTACAAAAAGAAATGACATTATTTTCTAGGCACTTACGGCTGTTGGGAGCCCTTCCTAGTAGGAATGAACCTGCTGTTGGTTTCAGAGCAGGTTCTGTGCTCACTCGGACTTGTAGCTGGGTATCCCCAGATCACATAAGTCTGCATCTCCCAATGAAGAAGTCTAGGGTCAGGGCTGGTTGGAGGCAGAGGAGGGATGGAACTTCAGATCTTCACCCTGCAGGTAATATTGCCAGAGGAGGTTGACTGAAAAAGTGCAGATGGCCAGCTGGGGCGGGGGAATGAGGGCCTGGGAGAGGTAAAGGAACGCTGGGAAAGTCTGTGAGTCCCTAGGCACAGCTCCTGCTGTGCTTACTCACCTTTAGATTGAAGGTGGCAGCAGCAGGCAGGAGCCTGCCCTTGGTGGCCCCATCAGCTTCCTGTGGCACCTTAGACGATTCACAGTTCCTTTTTGAATCTTGGTTCCTAAACTGGGTGAGGCCAGGGCCTTTCAAAACACATGCTCCTAAGAACCCCAAGATGCTCTGCCGACCTTGTCGGGGACCTGTGCAGGGGTCACAGAGCATGGCAGCCGCCTGTCTCTTGTCATCCTTTCTTAACCAGTGCAGCTCGGCGACAGACTGGCCCAAGTACGATTTCCTTGGGAGAAGGAAAAAAATGGATTGTAAAAAAATTCATGGAAATGGCCGATACGCATTCCAGAAGTTTCTGCCACTCCGGTGTCCACTGTTACTAAGTCAATGCTCACTCAGCACAAAGAGCCAAGCTTCCTGCACAGTGTGAGTGTGTGTGCGAGAGAGAGAGAGACAGACAGAGAGAGAGAGAGAGAGAGAGAGAGAGAGAGAGAGAGAGAGAGAGAGAGAGAGAGAGAGAAAGAGAGAGAGAGACAGAGACAGAGACAGAGACAGAGAGACAGAGAGACAGAGAGATAGACAAAGATAGACAGTGAGACAGAGAGAAATAGAGAGATAGAGACACACACACACACAGACTTTTACAACCTTACTTTTTCTTTGTTCTTCAGAACATTCTGGAGCTGTTTCATCTCTGAGTCTGATCTTCTAGGACTTGTTGTAGGTCTCAGGGCTTGCATATGCTGTTTGGTTTTGGTTTTAGTTCTTCATTTTCAGATCTTTCTGGTCTCTGAGGTCTTTTTGTTTTGGGGGTTGTCTCTGTTTTGAGGATTTATAGGGTGCAGAGTTTCAAATTTAAAAATCCCCTTCTTCTGGCCTTCTTGTCTGCAGGACCCTTTAGGAGTCTAAATTGTCAATCTAAATTCTTCTCCCCTACTTTTTTAGGCAAGTAAACTGAGGCACCAAAAGGAAAATTAAGAGCCTTCAAAACCACATCTCTTAATACTCCCTGGGTCCTTTCAGAGACCCAGGACTCATGGCGAATATTCTGTTGATGTTACTTTGTAATTCCTTATGTCAAGAAAGGACTTTCACTTTCAAGAGTGTCACCCTTCAATTATGCTGATTATCTCATGCTCATTATCTCATGCATCAGCCTCCTGGAACTGGGAACTCAGACACTCCTATCTGCTTTATTTCCTGTATTGATAGTACAGTTTAGGCTAGTGGTCAAGGTATCTAGGGCTTAGGAAGACATCTATTCACTTCCCTCAAGGGACTGTGCTTTTCTGCATTATAAAAGTAAGCAGACACTTATGGACACCCTGCAGGAAATGAGAAAGGTGGGAAAGCTCACAGACAACCCCCTCTACCTGCACACGCTGATGAACAACCTGCTGAAGCATGGTTCCGCTTTGTGCCGGAGTCCATGCCACGGCCCCACTGACGGAGAACAGTCGGTGCCACTTTTCACAGCTTGCCATTCTGACTCAGGCGGCTGCTCCCATCTCTCATAAGAAAGAAGCAACACTCTGATGCCCACTGAGGGCAGAATGGGATCCCCAAGGGACAGTGAGACCTCATCAATGTTATATGGGAGTAGAGGGTACAGTTACTCCGAGGAGGATGTAGAGCAACTTTGAGCAGCAAGAGGATTGGTACCCACCGTGATGATGGTGGTGTCTGCTCGTACCCACTGTTTCCTCTCTTAGACAATTCCAGGGCATTGTGTGGCCTTCTAGGGACAAAAACAGACATCTATTCACCTCTGACAGTTCATCTGTGATAGACTGAGTAGACTTTGGTGAACCAGTGTCTTCAACTTGTGTTCCTTCCAGGAGCACAGATAGCTTATAGACAGCTATACAACTAGGGGAAACTTTCTTCCAGGCTCCCAGGAACTATTAACTGCCTATATATCCTCGTGAGCATCTATCCCTCTCCCTAGGGAACACCGATGGTCTCAGGCTTATGTATATTTCCTTCAGAAAATCACAGCCCCTGACAGTTGGAGAAGGTTAATGGCTGTGTCATGTTTGGAGGACAATGTTCTACAATGGGCACGTCTGTTTTTATCATGAGTAAGGCTGCGCTTTCCCTTCCTGAAGATGAGAAGATTGCTGACACCCTACATGTACGTAAAATCAAGTGTTGAAAGCATACGGCCTCTTCAGCATCTATGCACTGAGCCCCGGCCTCCAAACATCAAGCTTTTCATTTTTCTTAAAGTGAAGCCTCACATACTGGACAGCTGAGATGAATAAAATTGTCTCCTCTCCCCCAGAGTGGGACGACTGTTATCTATATGTTTCTGTGTGAATATCTCAGACATCTTGGACCCTGCGGCATGTTTGATCCCTGTGGCACCTTTCTGAGGTGAAGGAATCTGATAGAGGTGAAATGTCTGAGGTTGAATGGTCTAGAAATCAGCCCAGCATTATAGGGTGGACCCTGGTGGGGCTGGAGTTTGGCCATTCTCCCATGTAGCTTCAGAGACTGCTCTCCTTCAGCTTTACCATAGCTTCTGTGGGTGGGTAGGAGCTGTGCTAAAATTCTCCAGTCTCTAGGGTCACACAACTCTCCCCATCCTACCCACTGGGTTTCTGATGGGGAGATGGGATACAGAACAAGTCTTTCATCTCGACCTTCACAAGTAGATCAATGGCCTTCAGAAGCAGCAGGAAGTGAGTCAGCAGGAAGTGGAAGGGCAGGACATGCATGCTGGGAAGTTTATGCTGAGAAGTGCATGCTGTTCTAAAGTGGCTTTTCTGGTCAGGGAGAGAGAGCAATGAGGACTTCCTTACTCTGTGCTTAGCTTTGAATGATCTCTCCCGAGTAACACCGTGGCTTGACAGCCTGGATAAGAGCATTGGGACACAAATTCCTAGATTTGGAGTATGTGGGCCTGACACAGCAGACATTGGGAATAAATAGTTGGTGGTGTCAGAGCCGAAGCCCAGCCCCTCTTTCCAGCGCTGGCTGTGTTGTTGTCAGCAGCTAAGGATTCCTAGCAGTCAAGGGCTGGATCTCAGCACCTTGTCTCAAGAGAGTTGCCCACCGTGGAGATGCTGGAGATGTAGCCACCCACACCTGGACAAGGCTGGAAGTGTCCCCCTCCTGCTCTCAGTTCCACCTCTGGAGTGAAAAGAGAACCAGCTGTGGCTTCAGGAGCCTGGAGTTCAAATGCCTCCTTGGGAAACCAGCTTTCCTGATCTGCAGAAGGGCCCAAACCCACTGCTGTGGCAGTAGGAAGTGTTTTCTTTGTAAATCCCACAGCTTAAAGCGGCAGCATAGCTAGTATTATCCTCTTCCCACCTTTTCCCTGAGCGAGAAAACACACGTTTATATGCTCACCCACTCCCATATGAACTCATGACATGCACACTCAGAGCCCTGCACATGCACACGTGCACGTAAAAGACACTCATGTACCCACATACATGCTCACACCCATGTACCCTCACACACTTGTGTGACTTTCCCATCCCCAGCCCTAAGCTCTTCCTGCTTTTCTGCAAAACTTTTTCCTTACCTGCTAGCTACTTTCCGTGGCTGCCCCTTCAATGGCACCTGTCTGGGTTGCCAGCTGCACATGGAAGGAGTCGTGGAGCTGCGGCCAGAGGCTTGGGCTGGGCGTGAGCACACCTACTTCTCCTGGTTCTGCAGTCCTGGGAGAAGCTCTTGACTCACGTCCTTGTCACTTGTGGGTGTGCTCTCTTATGCGTCTCTCCTGATCCCAAGTTCCAGTCTAAGGTTGCTACTGAGGACACAGGGGCAGGAATGCCTCCGCATCCTCTGTCCCCGTGGGCAGTAACGGAGCCCTTGATCTAGAGCGACCCTATCCATTTGTAGTGTTTCTGTCCCGGGGCTAGCCCATCCTCACAGCCACTGTGGGAAGCTGCTGCCTGCGATGCCGGTGTCTGTCTGTCTGCCTGTGTGTAAGCTGTCCGTCTGAAGTAACAGGAAGGTCAAAGCTACAGATTCTTTCAGGAAGGTGTGTGCCTGTGTGTGTTTACTTTCTCCACTGCAAGTAACAATTTCAATATTAATCTTCACTTCCAGGGAAATAATTAGTGCGGTGTGAACTCTGTTTCTCTCTCTAGTTCTCTCTCTGGCCTGCTAATTTACCCAGTGGAGGAGCGCTCTGAACTCACTGACTGACTGAGTGGATGGCTGAGCTAGCTGCAAAGACTATCCTAGCCTCAGGCAGACCTGCAGGGGAGGGCCAGGAGATCTGCTCTCTAACAGGGAATTCCAGTATTCCATGAGTCTTTAGCTGGGGAAATTGTCCTTTCCGTCACAGGCCCCTCTAAGTGAGACCAGCCCACCCACCACTGTGTGTTGGCACTGCAGAAAGGAAAAGTTCAGGAAGAATGAGTGTCTCCTGGGCCGTGTCTCCTATGGCTAGGATCTGCAATACTTTGGTACTTCACCAAGAGTCTTCCTCTCTGCTCTCTCTGTTCTCCCCGGAGCCCCACACCTGAGATTCTGATTTTCATCCACTAGCCTCAGCCCTGCAGGACATGGAGCCATCCCCACCTTTGTGAGCCTGGTCATCTGCTGTGAGCTTCTTGAGTATCAAAGAACATATCATATAGATGGGGAAGCTGAGACTCTGAGAGGCTGGTTTGACCCAGAAAATGGGAGGCAGAGCTCATTCACTCTTCCGTGACCCTGAACTCAAGCTCCTCACCATAACTTTGAATTAGGTGTAAGCAGAGGCAACTGCTGTTTGAGCCCTGGTGCCCTGGAACTTGGTACGTGATGTGGAGATAGATCAGAACACCAACACTGAGGCTAGCAAATTAAAGCAGGAGCAACCCCTGGGCAACGCTCTAACCCATAAGCCTCTGGCTCTGGCTGGTGACACTGTGTGAACTGAATGACCTTCCTGACCTGAAGGACATCTTTCTTGCCTGTAAACCAAGGATGATTTCGGGGATTTTATTATGAACTGTAAACACGAGGCAGACAGACATTTGAAGCACACATGGCTTGACCTGCCTAGAGGACCTAGTTCAGTGACAGTCACTGGGACTACAATTTACTCATTCATCCCTCCCTCCCTCTCTCCCTCCTCCCTCCCTCCTTCCTTCCATCCATCCATCCCACACTATCAGTATCTGCCATGAGCCAGGAGCATGGGGTCCCGACTTCCTACCCCAACACCATAATGCTCTCAGTCTTTGGAAACTGTCGGATGATCAAATGGCCACCTTTAGTTGACTGTGGTGAGTGACATCTTGATGTGTGGAGCTTTATTAAGGACTTCTTTGCTGGGGAGGATTTGAGGCAGACACCTTTCTTGGCTCTGGGGATGGATCTTCATATATTTGGCCTTCCCAACTCCCTCCCCAGATTGCAGAGGGCACATTTTCCATTTCCCTCACAGTTCCAGAGGGAGAGTCCATAATGGCAGGGTATGGCAGGGCAGCAGGTTGCTGGAGCAGGAAGCTTCAGACACCAAGTAACTTTTCCAAGTGCATGATGCTGAAGTTGAGTAGCCTGGCACCTATGTGAATGACTGCACACCAAAGTTTGTAGTACTGTTCACAGTAGTTTGAAGTAGGAGCAACCCAAGTGCCTGTCCACAGAGGGATCCATGAAATACTCTTCCACTTATAAGATGACAGGGGCTTTCCATGTGTGCACGGTCATAGATGATTCTTGAAAACATGTTAAGCGAAAAGAATTCACCGAGAAGAGGAATTTCTCCATGATTCCGTTATACAAGGCCCTTAGTGTCCTGAAGACAGAGCGCTCACCAGTGGCTGCCAGGGGCTGGATGAAGGAAAGACAGAGTTAATATTACAGAGTCTGGAGAGCAAACTGAGAAGATAAAGAAAGTTCTGGATGCAATGGTAATGGCATCACAGCAAAGCCAACCCACTTGCTTCCTCTGAGGCACTCATCTAGAAAAACCTATTCCCAGGCTCAGTTGCAGAGTCTCCGATTATAGGCAACCCAGCCATTTTTGGAGGAACAGAGAACTTACCGGATGGTGGGAAGATGCAAAGCAGACGAGCGAAGACACCGGGGCAGACAGAGTGCTTGCTGTGCGAGGGCGAGGCCAGAGCTCCAATTCTCAGCACCCACGCTAGGACGAAAACAGGACACGATCCTCCTAGTCCTTGGAGGAGGCACAAGAGGATCCTGGGTCCTTACTGGCTGCCTGCTATAGCCAGCCAGTGGGCTCCAGGATCACGGAAAGACCCCATGTCAAAAAAATAAGATCAGAAATGATAGAGAAAGACATCCATTGTAGACCTTTGGATGGGAGTACACACACACACACACACACACACACACACACACCCTTATTAACTGTAGCCTTTAGAGTCACCCTGAGAGGTTAAATCAAAAGTCTCTGTAGCTGTCATGCATGGACAGTCAGGTGGTTGGCTGTTTTACTATCTGTGTACTGGATGGGAGGTTTGGGAAAGCTCTTTTTGCAGCTAGTAAGCCCAGGCTCATAACAAACCTACACCTCAGGGATTCGAGGTATCTCTTGCCTTTCTGTCTGACCCTCCTCTCTTCCTGATGGACCATGTATGAGTGTGCATCTACACACACAGCCAGAAGTGTGTATGCACAGACTCTGCTCGACCTCAGGGGATGACCGGGAAGGGCTAGATTTGAAACCCATGGCAGAGCTTCTACCTACAAACCCATCCTTGGTGGGCAGTGGCTGCCAGAGAGTCCGATTTGCAATCCTGGCTGACTTACCTGATCTCTGAGGCCAGTAGACGCTCAGGCAGCCAACTCCGTCATCAAGCTGTGGAGCGTGACAGTCAGCATCAAAGCGGGAATGCCACTCCTTGATCCGGACATGGCCATACCTGCCTGGGCAGAGTCATGGATGTGACCACCCTGCCATTCAAAGGCACTTGGAACAGGACACACACACATACACGGCAAAGCCCTTCTCCTTCTACATGAAAACAAGAATCTAGAGTCTTACTTCCTTTCTTCACCATTCTTCACTGACCTAATTGTTCAGCACCAAGCTTTCTTTTGGTCTTTTTCAAAGAACTAGAAGAATGGTTAATTTCACTTAATGGAATAATTGAATGTCATAATTGTTTTTACATTTCAGCACCAATGTTTGAGTTAAGCTGTGCGCGCTCCCCCTCTCCCTGTCTAGAGCTCTTAATAAGCGGGCTTCTCAAAGGGCCATTCTATCTCTCTCCATCTCTGAGGCTCCTCCCTGGACTGTCTGAGCTCCCTGCTGGCAGCAGGCTGCTGGGGTGGGGGAGGTGGTGGCTAATGACTGTTTTGGTCTTTGGTTGTCCTGATCTCCCTCTAATTCATTATTTGTCAGGCATGAGAGGCACCCGAAAGGATGGAGAGCAATGCCCTTCATTCTCTGCTGTCCCTCTTTCCCCCTTCTCCTTCATTCTGGAGGAGAGAATGGACCCGGAACCCAGGCAGGCCTGAGAAGTCACCGACTTTTCGAAGTCTCATTGTATCCTGTGCACGGCTGAGCTTATGCCAGCAAGCTCATTCACTTTTTCGTTCACTCTTGAGTACCTGTTGGGAGGTTCCTATGTACCTAAGCCTGGCCTAGGTGTCAGGTATCTGGCAGGCACCACATTTGGGTGGAGTCTAAAAGTCAAAACACAAAAGTGGGCAGGGGAAATAGCTTGGTCAGTAAAGAGCTTGCAGCACAGTCATGAGGATCTGAGTTTGATACTCATCACCTGCCTTAAAAAAAATAAAAATAGGCAGGGGTGGTGATGCATGCTGTGGTCCCAGTGATGAGGAGGCCGAGGCAGGAGGATACCTGGGATTCACTTGCCAGCCAGTCTACCCTATTGTTCCAGGCCAGTAAGGGACTGTTCCAAAAAACAAGGTGGACAGTACCTGAGACATGACTTCTGAGATTGTTTTCTGGCTTCCACAGGCATGGTCATGCCATGGTCATGCTATGTGGGTGCACCCCACCATGTACTCAAACAGACACAAACATGTTCACGTACCCCCTCCCCCATACCATGCAAAGGAGTTACGTAAATAGGTATTTTTGGGAGGAGGCAAGTTTTGTGGAGATAACAGAACAGAAGGTCATAATCAGCAAGGCCCCGAGGTGCTTGCTGCAGCGCAGAGGTGGGGGCCACAGGCAACAGCAGAGGACTAGAGAAGTGGTGTGGAGCCAGGCACACAGGTCCCTGGAGATTAATGCACTGGAATTTGGATTGGTCCTTGCATCACCCGTGGTGGACAAGGAGGTACCAGAAATAGTATCTTAAAAGTTCTCTCCTGTTTCTGTGTGGAGAAGGCAAGAGAGATGAAAATAGATTAGTTAGGTCACCGCAACACCCTCCCTGGGAGGGTTGCAAGTGGTGGGGACAGGATGGATTGAGTGGTCCAGAAATACCATGGCTACATATCTGACAGGCCTTAGTCCTGGGCTGGATACATGGTGGGGTGGGAGACAGGGTGTGTTTGTCAGTATGAGGCAGGTTACACTCCAGTAACAAATAATCCTCCTCATATCAGTGCCGCAGTTTTTGCTGGTGGGTCTCATGCAGTGTAGGGGGTGAGGCAGAGCTATCTTGGAACGGCACCTTCTGATGCATGTGAGAGTCACAGCTGCAGGGAGAAGAGTGTGGACTCTGCTCTCAGCAGACCACCGGACCAGCCATCAGTGAGTGAGGGCAGGGGAGGTGAGCGTGATGCCTCAGGGAGGCCCACCCCTGGATGGCAGGTCAGGAGCCTTTGCCATGTGCATGTTGGACCTGGAGTGAAGGGAGAAGCAGATGAGGGAGCAGTGGAATGGACGCAGAAATGCTGCCACCACAGACGACCTTTTCTTGGCATCAGGTCCTAGCTCTGCATGTTGAAGACACAGGCGAGGAGCACACTTTGGTCCTCTGGGGGTTTGTTCCAGTGAATACAGCATCCACATCCGTTTCCACCTTAAGGCCTCCAATGCATCCAGGAAAAGGACCCTGTGCCCTGGGCTGTCCTCACGGCCTCATATCCAGTTGGCTTCCATGGATATCATTAAGTCATGCCACATGTGTACACTGACACGTGGTCCCGGGGGAGAGGACAGCTTCATGGTTCCTGAAGCATTTGCTAGGGCCACCTTTTCCTCTGTGTGTCATTGTTCTCTCTGTGTTCTTTGAAAACTATGTACTCCTCAAAGCTCCTCTCCTGAAGCCATTGTTCAGATCACATTGGTCTCCCCACCGAAGTCCATGACTTTATCCCCCTAGGCTTTCTCTAAGTCTCTCCCCTGTGTTGTGATCACTCAGCTGGTAACCTGCGACAGTCCCCACCAGACTTGGAGCTACACAGAGGGATAAGCTTCTTTATTCATTCAACAAACACTCTCCAGAGGAAAGTGCTGTTCTTTGTCATATGTAAGTGATGGCTGAATCAGGGTCCCAGTCTCCAGAGCAGTTGAATCGGGGCTTAGTCATCACGATGTCATTTCTTAGGCAAGGACATCTGCGCTGCTCTGTCCAATGATTTGGACTTTCCAGATGGCTTCTAATTGCTCTTTCTATCCTCATGGAACCCCTTTATCCTCATTTATTAATAATACAACAACCAAAACAACTCATAGAAAAGTGCTCCATGATATCACTTGCACACACTCCTACCTGTCCAAAGCAAGAGTAAAATCATGTTTCCCTTCACTCTTCCTTACTTCTTTCTTTCAGCCAGTTCCTATCTTACAGTCACTAACAATGCTTTCTCAGTGACTGGCCAGGAGTTCTATCATGATGGTGCTATGCCTGCCTGAAGCCTGTCCCCTAGGGTCTCTGACATTAGGTTCCTTCAGAGCCTCTGTTCTCACCTCCAATCCACCTGCAGCCCTTGCAATTGACAGCCAGTGTTTTGTAGGTTTGTAGGGCTTCTGTCCATGTGGCCCATTGAAGGCCACCATCTGTGTGGACCAGCCCACTCCATGCAGTGGTGTAAGGAGAGCCTGACAGAGGCCTGTCACATGTGGTGAAGCTGCTACCACTGGAGGGACCATTCTGTCATTTGACAAGAGGCATCTCTTTTCCCTTTGCTGTGGGAGACTTTGAGTTGCTGATACTGAGACAAAATCCTTGCAAGAGGACTCAACACTTAGATGGAACCTGTCGGCTCTGTTTCAGGTACAAAGACAACACACAGATAATCCTGACTATGTAATAGATTAGTTATTCAAGTCTTGGGAGATTTGGAAAATAAATGATGCCCTGTGTTAAAATCCAGAGAATCAAAAGGGAAACGGACAATGGTGGTGAGAACACTCAAGCAACTGTCCACGTCCAAAGACAGGAGGCTGCAGAGAAAGTTCCACATTGCCCAAGATGGCAACCGCATCTACCCCAGGTCTCCAAAGCAGGTGGAGCAAGGGTTCAGCCCTGGTTTCTCCTTAAGCATGACATGAACAATCAAACAGAACAAAGAATGCATGTGGAACTCTTACGTAGTCCGATGTGTTGAAGATCTTCCTGGCATTCTAAAGGGATGGAAGACCTTATCAAGCCAGGTGGTGAGTCCAAGATGAAGAGTCCATGCAGAGAGCTTGTGTTGAGTACTGACATGGTCATTGAACCATTGTCAACGGTACATGGGCTGAAGACCCTGAAATGGAATGTTAAGTCCTACAAATTTTGCTGGTAGCAAAAGAATAAACGGCATGACCACAAGCAAAAGGGCTGGAGATATTTTCCTGCAAAGGGCCAGGTGATAAATATGTGAGAGCTTACAGGCTACACGCCTTTGCTGCTAATTAACTGAACTTTTAAATGTAAATTGTTGTGTAAAGGTCACACAGAGCTCAAGTGCCATGCAAAAACATGACTGGTGGCCGAGCAAGATGGCTTGGGCTTCTGGGTCGTTATTCATCAGCCCCTGAACTATGCTGTGGTCTTCTCATCCACAATCAACTCTGTGCATGCCCAGGGTTCAATCTGTGAAGTAACACTCTTTGTTTTCTCCATGGCTGTGTATTGGAAAGGGTGATAATGTGGTTCTAAGCAGAAAGAGAGGGACAATGCAAGCCAGCCCTTATAAGTTACAGATAAAGCCACCAATGAAGTGTGATTCTCAAACAGAATGACTAAGATGGCTGTCCCTCTACAGATGGGAGCTGCAGAACCTTTGGGATATGGTGAATGAAGCTTCTCTCTTGGGTGTGGCAGTTGAGATCTGTGTGGCTTTAGGTAGACCCTTCACCACTTTGAAATTCACATTTATTCATTCATTCATTCATTCATTCTTTCATTCATACATTCATTCATATTGAGAAATGGAGGCGCTAGTGTGCCCTGGGCAGTAACCACACTGTCAACTCTTGGTAGACTGTTGTATGACGAAAGTGGTCAGTAACCCCCTCATTGCCTAGAACAGGGTACTTCCTGGGTGTTAGTTTTTAATGCATCTGCTTGTGATTACACACAGCAAGACTGGGACCCTCAACGTTCCCATAGGGACATGGGAGGAGTTCACAGGGCTCCACCCTTCCCAGAGAATCAATAGGTAGTTAATGGCTGCTGGGGGGAGGGAGAGATATTTTCTTCAGCAGTATGCCTGCTTATGGTATGGAGCCCACACTCCTATAAATAACACCTCACCCTTACTAGGCTTGTGAGCAACCCTAATTCAATTCATTTGGTTACCCCCAAAAGACAATGAAGTTGAAGAGTTGTTATTTTGGAAGAGGAAGAAGATCAATGGGGTTGGGGGTGCAGAAGGGATCATAGGGAGTACATAGAATCAAAATACATTGTATACTTGCATGAGAATGTCATAATGAAGATCATTATTATGTATAATTAATATACGCCAGTGGGAACTAAGCAACAACAACATAAAAATCCTCAAAGCTCTCCTTTGGAACATAGGTGAAACCAATTTTCTGGAGCTTCAGATGGGAGACTGTCTGACTTGGGGGTCAAGGAAGGACCGAAGAATGGCAGGCAGAGCTGTGATGTAGAAATGGCCCCTGTCCATGCACTTGGGGCTAGTCTTGAGTTTCAGTGGCGTGGGAGTGCTTAATGGGCTTAGTGGGACAGTCACAGGAAATATCTCTGTCCAACGTGGGAGAGAGGAGTGGACCTTTTGACAACAGGAAGCAATGAGACTTAACCACTGTGTACTGGAGCTTGTGTTGGGGAAGCCGAGGTGCAATGTTCTGGTGCTTGAAGGCAGAGAAAAGTGTGGTGTGAGCCTCAGATAGAGGAGGCTGACAGTACAAGGGCAGACTATCAAGAGCTAGGACGATAGTTTGTCACAGTGGACTAAGGCAAACAGAGCTTCAGGTGCCGGTCAGGGAGGGGCCTTGTTGACACCTGGACGTTTACCAAGAACTGACACAGGTCAGCCCCTCCCCAGGTGAAGAACAGCAAGTGATATCTAGTCCCCTCCTCACCCTGGGAGGAGGAGAGTTGAGTTGTGGGGCTGCGTGGTCTCCCACTGTTCACTGGGATTTAGACAAGCTTGTTGGAAGGGCTGGTTGGTAAGGGGCAGCCTGACTTTCACTTCCTGGGCAAACTCCCCAGACAGCCAGGCCTGGGAATCCAGCCTTGGAACCAAGCCACCCAGCATTGAGCACCAACAGGCAGACAAGAATGTCACTCCACTGGTTCTCAGCCTGCCCCTCCAATCCCTGCCCCAGGCAATGTGGAACAGCATCAATAGAAGGAGAGAACCCAGCCAAGCCCGAGAGCAAGCCCTGCTTCTTACGGCCTCTCAGATGTCTGTTCAGCAGCTTCAGGTTTCCGGTCATCTCTGGTTTTCTAGAAAGGCAGGAGCATTCTGAAGAGGGAACAGCAGTCACATGATGGCTGGGTCCAGCTGTGGCATCCCTGTGGCATAGCTATGAAGGACGGTCTTTGGGGAGAGAGTCTGAGTTGCTTGGCCAAGATGCAGGAGAGCAGCAGAGGAGGCAGCTTCTGTCCTCAGCCACAATGGGTTCCTTTGGCTACTCGAGCCATTAACGAACAGCGAACAGCGGCTGGTGTAACAGGCTGATTCCCTTCACCTCTCAATAATGAAAAGATTCAAAGTGCTTACTTAGCTCAGGACAGGGTGGGGGCGGGAGGAGCCGAGCCATGCCGGAACACTCTAAGTCGGACTCTGGGATAAACGGAGATTTGATATTTCTGGATAATTCCCACTGAGCGCCCTCCCCCTTTAATTATCTTGTGGTCGCCCTTTCAAAGGTGATTAAAGCTATTCTTCAGTAGATGTGGTTATAGATTGAGTGGGAACCTGGTCTTTCTTGTGGTTTTTATCGGAGCAATTAAATCTGGCTGGCTCGTAGAAGCTGTGTAGCAGGAGGGTTTTTACCAAGCGAAACGATTTTCCCCTTCGGGCAATGTTAAATTTAGGAAAAATACAATTAATTATACCAGACAGGTATCTATTATACACCATGCATGTACCAGAGGCTCTGAGCTGGTTCACCCTGAGAGGTCCCTTGTCCCCACCTGCTGGGTCCGAGGGCCAGGCTTGTCCCTGCAGCACGCTTCCTCCCCTATCCACATGGCCCCACTTCTTCTGTTTGGAAGCAAAAGTGAGAGGAGTGGTACTTGCCAGAACTTTCTCTGATGCCCTCGAATGCTGCTGAGGTGTCTCGTGTTGCAAAACTGGAGTGTTCTGACACTGTAGACAAAGGCCATTCCCACCGCCTCTGTCCTCCGCTCATTGTGTAAACCTGGAAAGCTTCCCACCTCCCAGTGTCTCCAAGGCTCCCTTTGCCCATCCACAAAACCAGAACATTGAGGCCGATCCTTTCAACATCCCGCTCCGCTCTGAGTTAGAAATGTAAACAAAGCCTCAGTGGAAAACAGAGTCCCAATTTCTTGTTAAAAGATCTACTTTGCATTTCTCCCCTCGGGATTTTTTCCTCTTTTCTTTCTTTCCTTCCTTCCTTCCCTTCTCCCTCCTTATCTCTCCCTTCCTCTTTCTTTCTTTCTTTCTTTCTTTCTTTCTTTCTTTCTTTCTTTCTTTCTTTCTTTCGTTCGCTCGTTTGTTCTGTTTATGGTTGTATGCCCACATGCCTCTTATGTGCTTGGTTCTAAAGGCTAGAAGAGGGCATTGGATCCCCAGGAACTGGAGTTGCGGATGGTGGGAATGCCCCTGTGGGTGCTGGGAATATAACCTAGGTCCTCTGGAAAAGCAACTGGTGCTTTTAACCACCGAGCCATCCCTTCAACGCTCTTATGCTTGACAGCCCACTCTTTACTCTTTGCCGGAAGCTTCCTTCAATCTCAGAACTGCTGTAGAAAGAGATTCCCAACCATTATTCTCATTATGTTTGTGTGCACATGTTCATGTGTGTAGCTAAACATATGCCTGTTATTTAACCTCTGTTTTTATTTCCTAATGCCCATCCATTTTTTTTCCTATAGTCTTTCAGTGGCTTGGGACTTGCCAAGTAGTTTAGGCTGGTTAGCCAGAGAGCTGCAGGGACCCTCCCATCTCTGCCTCCCCATCATTGGAATTATAAACACATATTACCTTGTACTGCCTTTTCCACGGGTTCAGGGTATTGAACCGAGGTCTCCTTGCTACCCTCCCTCCCCATACGTACAGCCGCTGGGTTCCCAGTAGGAACAGGAAGTTGTAGCTGATTAACAGGTATCTGTTCTAACATGCCAGTGACTGGGAATCTATCCCCTCAGTGTCAGGCTCATCTGCCACTGCCCACGTGACCCAGACACATTTGTATAAACTGTGCTCTGGGTAGGTTCATCCACTTTTGGGGAGACAAGCCAGCTGCCTTTGATGCCGACCAGAAAACTTGAGCCTCTTTGTCAGGCTCTGGCCCCCTTTTCCATGCAGCATCTTTCTGTGTCATTGTTTCTCTTTCCTGATGCGTGGGGGACAGGTTTACCTGCCAGCTGCCTCATGAGGGTGTTGTGAGGATTAATGAGATAATATTTTTTAAGTACTTGGGGAATCTTCTGATGAAAGAGGCTATAAAAGTACAAAGTGTCACTATTACTGTAATTAATGGCATTTCTGGGCTCTGGAAGTGCACCTTGGGTTAGAGAGAAGCAAGATCCCGCTTAGGAGCTGGATAAGTGTTGAGAAGACGAGCAAAGGAGCCTGCTTGTGGCCAGAAAGGCTCAGGACACAGCACTGGGCTCACCAGGAGGCAAGCGCGGAGAGGCAGATCCCAAGGAAGGAAAACCAGGGAGAAAAGCACCCACACCAGCACATGCAAGATGTCAGCCAAGTCGCCGACCTTTCAGGGGGAGAGGCTCAGGACCTGAGCTCAACCTAGACCCAGAAGCAAAACATGGCCCAGGATCAGACTGTACCAAGAGGCAGCCCTTTCTCCAGATTGGGCTGGCACACAAGGCCCACCCAAGCCTGCTGTCCATGCATCCATATGCCAGTGTCTCTGCCAGGCACCAGGGGTCAAATTATAAAAGATCAAGTCCCTTTGACCAAAAGCTGAGTCTGGTGGGAAAGACAGGTCAGTGGGCAGAGCATTAGAGCCTAAGACAGTGGCACAGTGGGGGCTGAGGGAAATGGAAGGCTGCTGCGGTCCTCAAGGGTCACAGGTGAAGAAGGAAGGACAGAGAAGATACACATGGTGGGAGATGGAGAGAGGGCAGATAAGAGGGTTATACACAGACTGAGGCAGCAAAAGACTGGGTGAGAGAGAGAGAGGAGGGAAGGGAGCAAGGGAGAGAGAGGGGAAGGGGAAGACAGAGAAAAAGAGAGCAAGCAGAAGAGAGGAGAAGAGAGGAGAGGAGATAGGACCCAGCCGTGGGAACAGGCCAGGCCAGGCAAGGCACTCTTGTTTGGGGTAACTGGAAACATATGTCAGATGTGTGTACATGAAGGGACAGATAAGATCACAAGCTTCGAGAGGTGGTCAAGGCATAAACTCTGTCAAACCTGACCTAATGACCACAGAGGGTGGCTGGGGATGTCAAGAAAGCTGCATCTGAAGGGCCACTAGCGAGGGGTGGAGCAGAGTGCTTTACTGCGGGCTTTGAGCGTTGTTCACATGTCTGAGCTGTCACTAGACTCTGGAGTCTTTGAGGAAAGCCGCTGTGCTTTGGCCTGTCTTTGGAAATGGACACTAAGGATAGTGGCGGACATGAGATCTGTGAGACAGTGCAAAGTGACTACTCTGGGTCCTTCAAAATTAAGAAGTGATCTGGGGTGGTGGCATACCCCTTTAAGTCCAGTACTCAGGAGTCAGAGATAGGTGGATCTCTGTGAGTTTGAGGGTAGCCTGGTGTACAGAGTGAATTCCAGGACAGCCAACACTACACGAAGAAGCTCTGTCTTAAAAGAAAGAAAAAGAAAGAACAAGTGAAAGAAAAAGAAGAAATAAATAGTGATGTAAGGGCCAGAGAGATGGCTCAGGATCTAAGAACACGTTTTGCTCTTGCAGAGGATCAGAGTTGACTTCTCAGCACCCATGTTAGGTGGCTCACAACTGGATGTAATTTCAATTCCAGGGAGATCTGACACCCTTGGCCTCAAGGACACAGACACTCATATGCACATACCCACCACAAACATACATTAATAAACACAGTTTAAAATTACAAAAACAAATATTTTTAAAAAGAGAAGAACCATGTCATCATTGACTCAAGCCCTAGGACCTCCCAAACATGCAGTGATGTCTTACCATGAATGGAAACCCCGTTTGACCACTCCTGAGCAGCATTCTAAAGTACTGAGTGTCAAGCACTGGAGTCTGTGGTGCTTTGGTCAAGGCATGGGATAGGATACGCTGTCCACCTCTAGCATTTGAATGTCAATGCTGCCTTTCTCCTTTGCACAGGGCCCATATTGACTACAGGGAGAGCAGTGACCAGGAACCCAGATAAGTCTGGACAGAAAGCACCGGAGTTTTCTCTCTGTCCTGTGGGGATTGCTGCACGAGCCAGCTCACGGGCAGGCGCCTGAACGCTTTTCTGCACAGGGTGAATTGGTTGAAATGAAGCGTTAATTCATTTCGTCATTATACCAGTGGTGGAGCTGCCACCTTGGGTTGGGCTGAAGGACAACAAGAGAGGGTTCTACAAAGTATACACATCTCCCCGTGAGGACGGTTTGAAGGGAACAAGTAATTACCCATGTATCAATTCAATGTCTGAGCATCGACACTGACTTTTCTCCTCAGTCCTTGGGCATGTGAGCCCACAAGGTTCCTGCTGTCTTCCATTTTTACCAAAAAAAATGGCTGTCAAACTACCAACTATGAACAACTTAAGAAATCAAAAATGTCACTATTTTCTGTTTGATTATCGTCACCTTCAACTTCAGGATGCATTTTACTTCAGCAAACAAAAACCTGCCTGGGGTGTCCCAGCAGTTAGTATTGCCCTTCTGAAACTGCCCCCTGCAACTTTCTCTGAAAAATCTTGCACCTGTTAATGTTGAGTTTTCTACTAGGAGGATGTTCACAAAAGGTGCATCCCTGGAGGGGGAGGAGCTAGTGTGCTGGACTGTTTTTAGAAAGTTGGTTTTCTAATCATATTGGATAGACGTGTTGTCATTGCACAGTGTGGTCTGGATTTTGGTTCCTTATGTGTCATTCAGTCTTGTCACCGTTCCTGTGCATATCTTGGACCTCAGTACTCAGCCTTTCTTTTCTGCTAAGCACACCCTGAATGTATCTCACTCACCCTTGTGCGTCTCTGTGTGTGTACACTTGCATGGGGAGGCCAGAGAAGGTAGAATTTTATTTTGAGGCAGGATGTCTATCTGGCCCAGAATGAGGAGAGATAATTTGACAGTATTATTAAATTCCTATCATCATTTTTGAAAGCTTACATAACAAGTATGCATCTCTGCATGACCTTGTATGTATGTTTATGAATAAAGACATCTCTACAGAGGAATGTAGATATGTGCATACATGTGTTTGGATATGTTGAACTAGAACATTTTTTCCTCCTTAATCATTAGTGTAACTGAGCATTTGCATTGGCCGGTGCAAACTCCACAAGCTTGGTATCAGGAAAGTGTCATTTTGACACCATTTGTCAGATTTCCAGACCTGGGAAAACCATAGGATTCTCTAAGTCCCTGTCTCCAATGGTCAAACTAGGACAACAGCGTCTTCCATGTAGAGCAGAGAAGATGCCTGCTCACACCAATCCCAACCCCAGTGTGTTCATTACTGCCCTTAACAAAACAACCACAGCTATTTCTAATCTATGTGGAACTGTATCAGTCTTTGGAATAGTTTCTTCTCCAGAAATTTTAAAGGGAAAAAATCACCCAGACAGTACCATCAATGCCTCTTTGGGTCCCTCCCCTCCTCTGCCTCCCTGCCTCTCCATTCCCTGCCTTTCCCTACCTTTGCTCTTTCCTAACTTTCCTTCCCCAGCTCTTCCACTCCAAACCTAATATGTTGAGGAATATGTCTGGGGCATCCTTTAGCATCCAGTGCCTGGACACTGTCAGCCCAGAAACAGTGGGATCAATGCTCGCCTCAGCATCCCACCTCTTCTTTCTATTGTGTTTACTAACCATTGTCCTATTGTTTTCTTGGTGCCACCAGGGAGGACCATGTCTTTATGCCCTGATGACCCTGCATCCTAGACCTCTCAAAGCACATCTGTTTCCTGATTCTTTTCATTTTTTTCCCCTGGAGGAGGAACGGGCTAAATTGGTGTTCTATTTTCAGGTGGTATTGATGTGAGAGGATCTAGAGCATCCAGGAGACAAACTTCTGAGAATGTCTGTGAAGAAGTTTATAGACTGGGTTAAGTAGGATAGAAAGACTCCCCCTAATTGTGAGTGGCATTGTTCCATGGGCTCAGATCCTGGACTGAATACAAAGGAGAAAGCAAGGTGAGAGTAGCCTTCACTGTTGATACAATGTTGATACAACATTGACACAATGTTGACACAATGAGTTCAGCTCCTGCTACCATGTCTTCCCTTGATACTACTGTAGCCTGAGACAGAATAAAACCTTTCCTTCCACTGAGTTGCTTTTGTTAGGTATTTTATTACAGCTACTAGAAAAGGAACTAAAACAGAGTGCAGTAGACATGATGTCCTGCCAGTAACCTCTGAACAGAACTAGTTTTCCAAACCTGCTCTGAGCTCAGCAACAGCTGCATACGTTTTTCTTTCCACGAAGTCTAGCAGCAGGAACTCACTGAGAGAGCAAGAGAAATGCTTAGGCAAGAGAATGGATCTGGCAAACACTGAGGTTCTACAGGCATATTTAAACACAGTCACCATCCTGTCCAAAGTGAGAGAACCCCAGCTCATTGGCCCCAGACCTCAGCTTCCTCCTTTGTGTGTTGTGCTGGGAGTTTTCTAGCTCATTGGGCCACTGGAAGCAGATGACATCTAAAGGATTCAGGTTTTGCCCAGTCCTGTCTCCTCCCTCTCCATCTCCTTTGCAACCCCTTCCAGCTAGAGATAAAGGATACTCCAAATACCATCTTGTGATTTACAGATGGGGACCCCAGCCTAAGTCAGTTAAAGATGTATGGGGAGACTTCCCACTGAGAGGCAGGCAGCAAGGAGACACATTCCAGCACTCTCCCTGGCCCATCCTCACCTACCTACATGGGGCTGAAGGGTCTTTCCTTTTCATTTTTTCCAACTTAAGATGTTTCTGATTCTAACCTGGACAATAAATTAAACGGGGGGAAAAGAAAAATAAAAAAGAAAGCACATTTGACCCAAAGTGGTTATTCATAAAATGTCTGTGGGATGAATGGAATTCTTTCAAACTGGAGCCCCAGATGCAGATCCACTCCTAATGTTGTCTCTGAGAAATGCTGTTCCAGGCATGTGTTGGTAATTAGTGAGTCCTGCCTTTAATCCTCCTTACTAGTGGCTGGGACTAGGCAGCCAAACAAAGCAAAAGATACTGCATGGGGGTCAGGGTGGGGTTGCCCTCTGACCTTGACCTGGTCCAGAACAAAGGTCATCCCTTAAGATCTGTAAAGCCGGAGCTTAGTCCTTAGCTCTGTCTTGCTCAGTAATTTCATTGGCAACACGAATAGCAAAGATTACTGGGGAGATAGTTAAAAGACTGGCTGGCCAAGTCCATGAAGATAGAGTAGGCTAGGGCATCAGGGTAGTGAATTCAACCAAGACAGAGACTTATAATGTAGGAGAGAGATACATTTCTATACTTATTAAAAATAAACAGATCAAACCCCCAAACAAGGACAGGAAAATTGCATGGGGTGCTTCAGCTTAATGGGTTTAATATGAAAAAGACTTAGAGATTATTAGTTGACTGTGGGATTGGTCCTATTCAATATTGGGATGTGCCTGATAAAACAGAAATGAAATAAGATATAAATTTTGGTTGTTTTAGGAGGAAATGTGCATTTAATGAAGGAAGAAATTGAGTAACTTTCTGTTTTTGTAATAAAATTATGTGGGTTTCGTAAAGCCCTGATCTGATGCAAGGAGAAAAGCAGTTCCTTTCTTTAGCATAATTTTCCCAACTATCAAGGACTGTGGTCCAGCCAAGAAAACATGATCAGATGAATCCAATGGGGGATCCGCTACAAGGTGTCTAGGTAGTGTTCCTGAAGAATGCCAAAGCCATCAAAAGTAGAGAGAGAGATGGACCAGAGGACCCTAGAGAGACAGACAACCCAGGGCAGCCTGGTTCCTTGGCAGTATGCCGTATTTACTGTAAGAGAATCTGGGTAAAGATATATGAGGCCTCCCTCTGCCTTCATCCTTATAGTCTAGGACCCTTTAGCACCTGCCCCAGGCCTGTACACAAGTTCCAGCTCTTCCCACTCTTTGCTCCCTCCAGCACCTGACCTGCACCACACCACACAGAAGCAGTCAGCACACAGCAGCCACCTGCCTCCACAGACAATGGCATGCGCGCGCGCATTGGGGGGGGGGATATGTGCTCTTCTCTGCCTGACAAGGTCAGAGTCAAAGATCAACATATTAGGGGATGTCCTTCCTAGACATTTCCAAGGGATCATATATATGAGTGAGTGCATGTGTGCATGTGCTTTCCTGGAGCTCAAAATGAGTAGAATAGGAAGCAGCTAAAAACATGGACCTATGAGGGATTTTGGTGTTTTAAGACATGGTTTCTGTGTAGCCTTGGCCGTCCTGGATTTGCTTTGTAGACCAGGCTGGCCTTGAACTCACAGAGATCTGCCTGCCTCTGCCTCCTCTAGTGCTGGGATTACAGACGTATGCCACCGTACCTGGTAGACCTATGAGTTCTTGAGTGGGCTCCAAATCCTGCAGCATATGATACCTTAGTCAAGCTTCATGTCTTTTTCCGTGTCTCTCTGACACATGAAAGGACTATTAAGAATGAGAATGTACCTTTTCAGGTATCGTGTGTTTTGGCCTTTGTGATTGCTTTCCCTGAGCTGTTATTTCATTGCTTTCGTGTGTTTTCTTTGTTATTTAGTATTGCCTCCCCCCACCTCCCAGTTCTATGTTGGCTTTGTTCTTTTCTGTGTTCAGAATAGGAACTTCTTGGCTCATAGTGGGTTCTCTACTTCTCTGTCAATCATGAATCAGTCTCTAAATATACTGTAAACATGTGATTTTCATGATTTCTTATTGATTAATTTTATTAATTTTTCTATTGATTAATTACCTGATTGATTAAATTCATTTGTTTGGCCATTTGTATCAGGCCATCAAAAGCTTATATCACAAAAGAGTCTTTTGTAATATTCCTTAAGAGGCCTATTGTTAATGAACATTTTAAATATTTATTTATTGAAAGTAATGTGCGTATTTTCTGAAAGCATGGGGAGCTGAGTTCATACCTGCAGACCCCTATTTCGCAGCCAGGCGTGAGGCTATGCACCCTAGAGCCCAGTGCTGCGAGGTGGTGACGGCTTCCTTTATGCCTGAGGTTCACTGGCCAGCCAATCTAGCTGAAAATGGCGATCTTTGAGTTCAGCAAGAGCCTCTGCCTGAAAACACAAGGTGGAAAGCAATAAAGGAAGGCACGGAATGTTGAGTTCTGGCTTCTGTATGTGTCTGCATGTGCACACACAGAGAGCACACACAGAAAGCACACACACACACACAAATAAATAAGAATTTTTAAAAGAAAAAAGAAAAGATGGTGACCTACTGAATAAACAGGTGCCTTTCCAGGATGAGATCAAGCCATTTATAAATGTCCTAGACTGGGGACTGGCCCAGACAGGGCTTGTGACTGGTGACTCCAGCATGTGAACTGGGGAGAGAGAGGGGGGATGCATTGTTCCATCGCTTATTGGTGGGTGCCCTTGAGCAGGGTGCTGCTGGCTCCAGAACTGTGTATCTTACTGGGCTCTGACCTAAACACTTCTGCTCTGATCAATATCACTGTCGCTCTCTCAGGAAGGCTCAACTGCCCAAGTATGGAGCCATGGGGCCTCAACTGTGTTAGTCATTTCAGCTTCTCTCCCCTCCTGCACAAACTCAAGCGTTTGGCACTAGGGAGGCTGCTTTCCAACTCAGATGCCTGAGAATAGCCCTGTGTTAGGGCCTGGTTGCTGACAGGGGCTATGCCCCTGGGGGCACTGTGGGACACCCCGGGTCAAATTCACACGCTTGCTCTGCAGGTAGATGTCTAGATACTTAAGCCAGACTGTTCAGGTTTTATTTTTTAGCCAACTGTAAGCCATAGGATTTCATTCATTCTTTGATGTATTTTTTAAGGTCGTGGTTCATTCAGCCTGTATTTATGGAGGAGTTTCATTCTTTCCTAAGTACTGTGCTAGGTAACGGAGACAACAAAGGGAGAGGCTGGAGATGAAGGGGCTGGGAAAAGAAATGCTTGTGATAATCAATCTCCATCGTCAACTTGACTTGCTTTAGAGGCACCCAGGAGACACACCTTTCGGCCCCTTTCCTATGAGAGTGTTTCCAGAGAGAAAGAGGTGTTAACCAAGAAGAGCCACCCTGAATGTGGGCATCATCACGCCAAGGGCCAGGTCCAGACTGAATATAAAGGAGAAAGTGCATGGAGCACTGGCTTTTCCGTTCTGCTTTCTGTTTGCAGATGCAATGTGCACAGACACCTCACATTCCTGCCACCATGCCTTCCCGCCACCACAGACTGTACCCTCAAACTGCGAGTGGAAACAGATCCTTCCTTCCTTAGGCTGCTCTTGTCACAGAAACCGTGACAATCACACCAAAATAACGCCAACAGCGACTGCCCTCATTACTGCGGAAGCTCATCTCCTTTCTTGTGCTCAAGGTCTCCATGCGAGGGCCCCTAATGAATTGCTCTTCTCAGACCTCTCCACACCAGGAATTATTGTCCTTCCATATCCTTGAAGAGGACAGGTACCTCTGTGAGATTCTCCTCCTTGATAAGAATGGTCAGATTTCAGCATTTTAAGTTCATTGACTTTGACGGACACTAGAACAGGTGGGAACGAGTGAGTTCTGTGAGGGTGTCTGCAGTCATGGCCCAGCCAGATCACTACCAAACAAACCTTTGAAGGCAGAGCCCGCTGCAAGGGGGAAATGCCTGGGACCCAGTCACTGGCCCAGTAGGTTCATTTGAAAAAAGTCAGGGAGAAAGGTCCACTGTTATCCTTTGTGGCAGGAAGGCCAGCTGGAAGCAGGGATGACAGCGAGAAGGCTTTGGACAGCTGCAGACATTGTGATGGAGAGGGAAGCTCCCCATCCCCAGCACAGATAGGAGAGTTAGTGAAAAGTCGGGGTGCACGGGAGGAGGCACAGGAGTTGGACCATGTACAGAAACATGTCAGTTTTTCAATTCTTCTATCTTGGAACCCTTAGGAGGTCTTGGCTTTGCAAAACAACATATTACCTCGGAATCTGAGTCTCCGAAATCCTGGCAGGGGGGCTGGTCCAGCCGGCACTGTTGCCATATGTGTTTAGAATCCCATGCACAATAATTAATTTCCATCCTGCAAAAAAATGAATAATTAATACTGCATCCCACGTCCATTGATCCAAACAGGAGTTGACACATATTAAGAGGCACACGACGCTGGGCAAACTTTTTTAAAGAAGCCATTTGATTAACAAAGCAACTTTAAAAAATTCTGTATCTTCTAGACAATAGGAATTGAACAGAGTCCAACAATGAGGGCAGGCTGAGCAGGGAGGGGGGCGTTGAATCACGAAGCAGAAAGATGGGGGAACAAGAAGACTAGGCTCCTCTGAAGTTGCTGGTAGGGGATCTGGATGGGAAGGTGACCGCTGCTTCAGGGAGGAATGAAGAAAACAAGATGACAGCCTTGAAGGAATTTCAGGCCCAGCTCTCTACTTATGAGTTTTGTTTTTTGTTTTTTTTAATTGTGCTTGGAGAAATATGCATAATTGTGATGGTAAAATAAGAGACATTGAAAAACCTATCTCAGAAACCATCCTCGACAGATGCCGGCTCATGGATGCCGTAGCACCCTGGTTGCTTTATTGTTGGCCCTGTCTGATTTGAAATTTCTCCTAATGGGTCAGTTGATGTGTTGACGGCACAATAGCAAGTTTGTGAAGGTGCACACACAGTTCAGATGAGCCGGAGACTTGATGAAGAGCCAAAGGATCCTTTCTGATCAGTTTCACGGTGCAGAATGTTGTAATTGGTTCTAATTGGCGGGACAGCTGTTGGTTGTCTATTCAGACGACCCTGGGCTGGGAACCCTGGGACCTGAAAACACACCTGGAGAAAAAAAAACTTCGGCATTGCGCTTGCTTTCCAGATGAGAAATCGGGGGAGGAGGGGACAAGAAGGTGATCTGACCCCCCACATGCATGAGTAGGGTTGAGACTGTAACATGAGCCTGGGTCTGTGGCCCCTGAGTCAGCAAATGTCTCAGGAGGAGGCTGTCTTTTGTTTGTTTTGTTTTGTGTTTTTCTTCATGAAGATGGGCCCGGCTTCTAGGAAAGGAACACTGGCCAGGGAGTGATAGTGAGAGACAGTGGAGTTAAGATCTCCTCAGGACCCGGAAAGTTCCAAATCTATAGTGCATTGGCATTTGCAAAGCCCCAGACAGGGAGTGTGGATGTCAAGAAGGGTAATGTGAGTTTGGCTTCTTAAACTGAAGTGTGGGTCTTAGAATGAGGGAGGAAATGGATTCGTGTGCCTGGAGTACATCAAGTGTCTCTGTGCAGGAGCAATTTAGATTTCCAAAAGAGCCACAGGGATAAGGGGCACACTTGAACTTGTTACCCGTGGACAGTTAAAGGTGCTCTTCTGTGGCCTGAAGATCAGCCTATGGAAGCTAAGATTGTGCTGTCTGCTCCCTGAAGGGTCCTACTTGGTGGTTTTCTGACTCCAAAAACTAGATGGCAAAACTAGATGTTTCCTGGATGGGAACAGTTGAGGTGAGGCTTTGGTTGGAGGTGAAAGTCTAGTGTCATAGAAATGTCTCAGCCTGCAGGGACAGGGACTGGGGCTGAGGTTGGGGGAGGGGTAGAGGGGGATACTCCTGAGAGTGGAAGAGAGACAAGCCACCACCTGTGGGATTAAATAGCAGCTAGAGAGACGGGGAGTGGGGGTAATGAGAGAAAAGCAGGGTGCCGAGAGTGTAGAAATGGCCGGAGAGGTCTGCCGTATCCTGGGCTGGGTTCAGACACACAGCAGAGGTCAGTGGGGACCAACAGGGTAAGTGAAATGTTGGGCATCTGTGGGATGCCAGCAAGAGCTTAAGAAACTTCAGTTCTGAAATGGCTATTGCATTAAAGTAGTGGCCTGGATTAAAGTGTGCTCTTCTCTTAGTGATTCCCAGGTCCAACATGCCTGAAAAAGCAGGTTCACTGTTTAAGGTGAGTGTGTTACATCCTACAGTGTGGCCATGTGCACTCAATTAGAGGGCTTACAAACACTGTATTGATTTGTTCTTTCTTAAAGGAAAGAACAACACACAAGCCATAGTGTTGACAGAGCCTGGGAGCCCCAGAGCAGGACTATGTGTGATTAAAAATGTTAATGCTGTCCGTGTAACAAGTGTGAGTGAGATACCACACAACAATGCCCTGCACTGTGATCAGTCCTGTGCAGGGCACTGACTTACTTCCACAAGTCTGGGTCTGATGCGCACAGCAACTTATGCAACATGCTTTCTTAGACAAATGAGAACACTAAACAAAGCAATACAAAGAGACCTGCATGGAGGCATGGGAGGCTATCTCATCCCAATTCAGACAAACTGCTCTCTAAACCATGGCTGATGTGTGTTGTTGGCAATAGGGATGGAGAAAAGAACACTCTGGTAGTGACCTTGGGAAAGGTCACTAGTTCTCTGGGACTCTATTGCGCTTCAGAAATTTGAACCTAAACTAGGAAGTGCAGAGACCTTTCTGCTCTGAAGAACATTTGTATCTGAACATATAAAACCTCTGGAAAAAAAAGAAAAAAAACACCTCTGACCATGTGAAGAACACACACACACACACACACACACACACACACACACAGAGAGAGAGAGAGAGAGAGAGAGAGAGAGAGAGAGAGAGAGAGAGAGAGAGAGAGATACACAAAGAGGCAGAAACTCACAGGCACATATATACACAGACAGACACAAAGACATATATAGAAAGACACAGACACATGCAGAGACAAATACAGACAAACAGACGTAGATACACCCACATAGAGACACATACAGAGAGGGGCAGATATAGAAACATGTAGAGACAAAGACACATACACCCAGACAAAAACAGACACATAGACACATACAGACACACACACACACAGACACAGAAAGATATATATATAGGCACACATATTGACAGACACAAACACATAGACACACAGAGACAGACAAATGGGCAGGTAGGCAGACAGGCAGACAGACAGATAGACACACACCCTACTAAACTAAGCCCTGAGTACCTAAATTCCACTGAATGCATTTTATAATAACTTGACATGAAGCCAGAGTCCAGCTGGCTGCTGGAAGGAAGGACAAGTGTGTGGCTCTTGTGTGCACATGCAAACACAGATTGCAGATAGTGCCCAAGAGCAGGGTGGAAACAGAGACAGGTTTGTGTCAGGCACCTGCTCTGAGGGTGGCTCTTAGATTTGGAGGAGTTTGCTCTTCCTCTGGGGTTAAACACATCACACTTGGGACTTTCTGCTTAGGCTGGCTTTTAACAGTACTTTATTTTAGCAGAGTGTTTTTTTTTTAAATCCTCTTAAATAACCGAAAAGCATGCTCTTTAAAATAAAGGAAGGCTAGGAGCTTGCCGCTGATGAGTGCTGGGTGCTGGTGGGAATGAAATGTGGAAGGCATTTAACTTGCTGTATTAGTTTTCATCAAAGATCCACAGCTCACACACAACAGCTTCTTTGCATTAAAATCTGTGACTGTAAAATTTCAGAGGGAAACATTGATCTTCCCTTTGCTTGTTAACCCTTCCCCCCATGCATGGAGACTGAATCTCCCCTTCCAGCCCTGCTCTGTTCCAGTGTCCAGCTCTCCAGGCTGTGGCAATCTCCAGACCTGCAGTCAGACCTGGACGTGGATTGTCCCAGATGGAGCTCCAACATGAGGGCACAGAAATGAACTTTGAGGAGAAAGACCCTTGGTAAATGCATTTCTCTGCCATTTGGCTTTTCTTTTCTTAAAAAAAAAGTGTGGTAAAATACATGTAACCCTAAATCTGACTATTTTAACCTTATACAGTGTACAGTTCAGAATTCGACACAGCCATAATCACCATCCATCTCAAACAGAAAAGGTCACCATTAGAAGCCACTCTCCCTTTCTCTGTTCCTAGAACTGAGTTCTTCCCGGGTCTATGACTGAGGCTACTCTAGGCAGCTTACACAGTGCACCATGAGGTTCCATATCACTTACCTTTTTGTGGCTGGGTTTTGGTTTTTTTCACTTAGCCTAATGTCCCTAAGCTAGACCATGCTGCAGTATACATCCTTCCTTTTAAGGATGGACTATATTCCTCGACAGGGCTGTTCCACATGTGTTTAACAGGTTTGTGTATGACCTTTGTCTGTTGTAAACACCGTGGTTACAGCTGTAGGCACGTGAACATGGGTCCCACCTAGTACTGCCAATGCTTTAGGCTGTGTAGCCAGAAGGGCATTGTCGGGCCACATGACAATTCTTGTTTAACTTTATGAAAACCTGGCAATGGACATTGGCTTATGTGTCTTGGGATCAGACACACAGACTGTTGTGTGTGGGTCTTTGTACAGGGCTAGCTGGCTCTCTAGAGGCTACAGGGTCCTCAAGAGGCTTTGAGGACTCTGCTCTGTCATGGAATTGCTTCCTCAGACCCATTCTGGCGCACACCCTGCTCCAGCAGGATTCCCTTTTGTTCCATTTGAGTTTTCTGGACCATGAGATACCAGGAGCTCCTTTGACAGAGCTCCCACAGAGATCCTTCAGCATGCTCTGAAGAGAAGCTGAAAGCTACGGAGACCTGCCCCAGATGCCCAAGTCCTGGATCAGCCCCTTTTCTCTCAAGCTGGGCCATAGGCACGGAAAAATAAGCCTTTAGGTCTTCAAGTGGAAGGGCCTGGCAGTCGGGAATGCTGCACTCTGGGACAGAGGAGTATGTGGCTGTGTGGTGCAGTTTTGTAGACCTGGACTCAGCTGTTTCATATGGACCTTTAAACACCCCCCTCCCAGGACAGCCACAAGGACCCACCGGATGGTTTTTGTAGTGTTTGCCTGGTGCTTGGCATGGATGTGCATTGGCGAGATTCCACACACAGGCTTGGGCTGTGGGAACATTGGAGAACAGTGTCTGTCTCCAGCATGGTGCATTATAGGAGGACTACATCAGCTTATAGGAGCCATCAGGAGTCTCAGGGAGCTGAACGAAGTTTCATGGTGAAATTCCCATGTCCACAGGACTCTCACTCTGAAGTATTTGCCTTCTTGGGTTCTCATGAACCAGCTGCCAGACCTCTGCTGCAGGGAGGTCGCTTCTGAGAGATCTAAGGCCTGTCCAGCCATCTCTCTCCAGGCACGGGGGCCCTGGTCCATTCCAGGAGGGTGGGCAGTGTCTGGTGGGAGGAGGCTGGTGGAGGCTGCCTGTGCTGCACTGTGTCTTGGGGCTGACGCCATGGCTGGGCCGCCACTGTCTCTGCCCAGTTTCCTGCGTCTGGATGGTCTGAGGTTGCAAGTGGTTTCCTGTTTCCCTGTATCTCAGGACTGGCCTAATTGGAAAGACATGTCAGACTGATGTGTCCAGCATGCTGGAGAAGAAAGGAGGGGGGAGAAGGAGGTGAAAGGGAAGGAGAGGGAGGAGGAAGGGGGAGAAGGACACAGGAAAGGCTGAGGGAGGAAGTCCAGTTTACTCAGCTCATGTCTGTAGCAGAGGCTGGAAAGATGGAGACCAGAGATTCCCACATAGGAGGGAGCTGGCAGGGGACTCTCCAGGGAATTTTCTGGACAACACAACCCACAGCATTTGGTGCAAAGAGGTTGGAGGAGGACGTGGTCTGCTCTTCTGCTTGCGGGGCAGCCTTGCCAGTCTGTAGAACCTCTTTCTTTACTATCAGATGGGCATTGCTTCACCAACGGAGGAATCTGTAACGGCCCGTAGCTGTGACATTGAAAACCTGGGGCACAAATCTGAAAGTGAGAACCCCACAGAGTGTTTGGTTCAGAGCATCCTCCGTACCACCCAGAGGACAAGAACACACAAGATGTAGAGTGAATGGGGAAGGCAGTCTCTCCAGCAGCTTCTTTTTTTTTTTGAAGATTTATTTATTATTTATACACTACTCTGCCTGAATGTATGCCTACACACCAGAAGAGGGTACCAGATCTCATTACAGATGGTTGGGAGCCACCACGTGGTTGCTGGGAATTGAACTCAGAACCTTTGGAAGAACAGCCAGTGCTCTTAACCTCTGAGCCATCTCTCCAGCCCAAGATTCTCCAGTGGCTTCTATGTCAGAGTTCTTGTCCCATAGAGCAAGAGGTATCCTCCAGCTCCTGCTTTGCAGAATGGCCAGAAATGCATTGTCTGGAGGCTTGGCTGAGACCTGTGGGCCCATGCCCTTCTGGAGTCACATCTGTCTTTCTAAATACTCCTTCCATAGGCCCATGCAGCTGCCTGTCCTGGCCCCTACCCCTGCCACAGGGTACAAAGATGGGGGAAAAAGGCAGACGTGGAAGGCTCAATTTCTTGCTGTTAGGTGGCCTCCCACATGCCTGGAAAGGCATGGCCACCACAAACAGCATTCCATTCCCTGGCCTGTGGCAGCTGGCCACGGGGACAAGAGCCGGGCTAGACATGTGTTGGCATGTGGCTCGATCTCTCTGCTGGGCTCTGGAAGAGGGACATCCCTTGTCTTAAATTGCGTGTTCCCTGACTACAAAGTCCCGGGTGTGGGCAAAAGCAAGCCCTGTGTTACTGATGGGTGTTACTCAGGTCACCAGCTGTTGGCTTTTGCCCACAGCCAGCAGAGTCTACCATTCGCCAGAAGGCTCCCAGGATCCTCCTGCATCTTCCTCCCCACCTCAGGAATGGTGCTGTGCCAACAGGGCTCTCCCTCTGGCTTCAGGCACAGTGGAGAAATAGGAACAGTGGAATATGCTGTCAGCGTCTTTTCCAACCCGAGGGTCTCCTTGGTGACAGTTGGACTGGCATGTGCTCAGTGTGAATGTGCGTGTGTGCCCACACTCGTGTGTGATGATAAAGAAGGACCCAAACAGAGGTCCATGGTATGTGCTCCTGGAAATTGAGCCTGTGCTCCTCTTTAAAAATATTAATATATTTATTTACTTATTTAGCATGTGTGTGTGTGTATGTGTGAGTGTGTGCATGAGCACGTGCGTGTGTATTTGTGCGTGTCACAGCATCCTGGTGAAGGCCAGAGGACAACTTGCTGGGTCAGTTCTCTCCTTCTGCTGTATGGGTCCCAGGGATTGAAAGCCATTTGGTAAATTAACAATATATGCCAGGCCTCCTTTTCAAGTTCTGTGCTGAGTGCTTCATTAAAATACTCATGGTAGAAGACTTGCTTCCCAGGGTGGCTGTGGCTGTCACCACACGCTCAGCTCTGGGTTTTGGAAATCTGAAGTTAAGGAACTGGTGGGGTTGGGCTCCCTCGGAGACAGGGAGCATGTTCATTTCACCTTCCTAGTTTATAGTTTTGCTCCCACTGTTTGTTGCCATGCAGTGGTCTTGTATCTTCCATCTCTGCTGCCTTCCCGTCAAGTTTGGTAACAAGTGCCCTTAATCACTGAGCTATCTCACTGGCCCTCTGTCTACTGTCTTCTCTCTCCTCCAATGAGTTGCTGAATGCCTCTCAACCTCTTCAGAAATAACTGTTGAGTGCCTACTGTGTGCTGAACACCACATCCAGTGATAGGAATGTGACTGAAATTCTTAGATAGATACCTTTTACAGCCTTCTGAGATGAAATCTGAATAGACCAACAGGTGTCCCCAAATGGCTCTGGCCATGGCAGGCAAAGCAGAGAGGGTGTGGAAAGGGGTCTATCTCTTTTCATTGCTTAACGAATATTCATCAAAAGCCCCCAATGGGCTGGACCATCTTTCCTGGCAGCTGGTGTCTGGTTTGGCCGAGCTATATGGTGTTCACAGGATTTATGGACACATGAATAGATCGCAATATGGTGTAGACACTGGGCAGAAAGAGAACTTGATAAGTCAGTGCCCTCGAGGGGCCTCCCAAACCTCCACACTGGACACCATGACATTGGCTCTGACCATGACCCAGGTTTTTATTGCAAAGCTCCCCAGGTCATCCCTGCTATCAACTGCTCCTCTGACAAGCATGAAGTCCTATGACTTGTATTCCAGCTGCACCAGCTCACGTGATTCAGAGAGACAGGCAAGAAACATTTCACGGAAAGAAGTGGGGAAAGTGGCGATGTGATTTGTTCTAGACCACACACTCGTTGTTTCATGGACTGGGTTCCAAACCAACACCTGTCTGTACCCAAATTTCCATGAATTCTGCGGTGGCTGCTGTCATCACTGTGCTCTGCCATCCCACATGGGAGGTGTTAATAGCCATGTCCTGACTCTCATGGATATTGACAGAATGGCTACAGATCACTGCTCCACTGAAAAAGGTGACTGAGTAGGAGGCTGTTCGGTCATAGGTCACTGTATTCTGTCTGAGACAGAAGGTGCCAGAATTACCATACTCCAAGGAGGTTATTTTCTTGACCATATTTGGTGGAAACCTCCTTGCTCTATTTATCTAATTGATCCCAGGGCTGGGCAGTGCTGAGCCAAAGCAAGACATTTGCTGACTGTGTTCCATTCTATTTTTTGAGTTGAGATTCACAGGAAAGCAAAGCCACATTTTTTTTTCTCAGCCAAGGGGGGTGAGGTGGGGTGGGGAAAGGCATTTGAACAATGGATTGTCTCCTTGGCCATCAGACTGGGCACAGTCATATTTGGTTATGTATGGGGCAGGAAATAATTATTTATTGGTACATTTATTTTCAGGGCTCTGGGTAACAGGCAACTGAGTCCAAATATGGTCTGCAGAAAACTTTGGTTCTATTATATACTGTCTTCTTCTCCTGGCCCCGAGTCTTCTAGCTGTTGCAATTGAGCCTTTAAATAAATGGAGCTGTGTTCCAATGGGTGAGCCGCATCAGAGTCGTGGACTCATGTGCACGCCCGCATGCCCCCTGCTCTCTTTGGTATTCTAAAGGAGTGCTGGAATGTACTGAACACTGTACAGAGAATCATCTGTGAGTGTCCTATGGACTTTGGAGTCAAAGCCGAGTTGGGATAGTTTTATCAGTTTCTTGAGTGCAGGCTATTGTTAAAACACTTTTTGTTTGTCTCTGCAGGAGTCAGTTTGTCCTCTACAGGGAGGCTATTGGGATAGAGGGAGGTGGAGTCTATGCTTCCTGGTACCTGGACTGGGTGGGTAGTAACTCTCAGGTTCAATTCTCTTGTAGGGCTTCAGAACCTGTTTGGAGGTGGCATCATTCCAGGGATAACTAGTTAACGGCCACACTAGGTAACTAGTTACACCGGATGAGAGTGAAGGCTTCATCCCACATGACTGTATCCTTGAAAGAGGAATATGCCGAAATGGAGCAGACAGATAAAAGCCACGGGAAGGCAGCAGAGATGGAAGATACAAGACCACTGCATGGCAACAAACAGTGGGAGCAAAACTATAAACTAGGAAGGTGAAATGAACATGCTCCCTGTCTCCGAGGGAGCCCAACCCCACCAGTTCCTTAACTTCAGATTTCCAAAACCCAGAGCTGAGCGTGTGGTGACAGCCACAGCCACCCCGGGAAGCAAGTCTTCTATCATGAGTATTTTAATGAAGCACTCAGCACAGAACTTGAAAAGGAGGCCTGGCATATATTGTTAATTTACCAAATGGCTTCTGGACAAATCTAGGCACTATGGGATATCCTGACAAGGACAGCACATGGGAAGAAGAATATGTTTTAGCTCCCAATTCCAGCGTCCAGTCTATCATGTCAGGAAGAGGGTGACTGTAAGAGCTTGAGGCAGAATCTGCTTATAGGACACAGAGAGTGATGGATACTGGTGCTCTCCTTGCTTTCTCCTGCTCACACGGTCTGAGACTCTAGCCCACAGAATGGTGCCATCGACTTTGGAGGTGGATCCTCCCCTCTCACGTATGCTAATGAAGATAACCCCTCACAGGTGTGCCCCAGAGGATGTTTTCTCAGGTACTGGCTAGTTTTGTTGTCAACTTGACACAAGTTAGGGTCATATGGGAAATGAGAACTTTAGTTGAGAAAAAGCTTCCATCAGCAGGCTTGTAGGCAAGTGTATAGGGTCTCTTGATTAATGATTGATACGGTGGCGTTTTATCACAGGAAGAGAAAGTGGAATAGGACATCAGCAAGTTCCAGAAGCTGTCATTCTGACAGTCAATATTAACCATCAGGGAAGAATGATGGTTAAGGTGGACACAGCGTCAAGTGGCCCAGGCAGGTGGTGAGAACCCTTTTTGTTCTCTCACTGTTTTTTTGGGGTTTTTTTTGTTTTTTTTTGTTTTTTTTTTTTTTTTTAGTGCTAGACAAACAGGTCAGCAAACACATTTCAACCTCCCTTGCACACATTCCTGTAGCCTGCAAATCCCGGTATTTGTTTGTTGCACACAGCATACACCGGTGCTGCTCCCACTGATACCTGTGTTCTTTATGAAGTACCCTATCTCCTGTGAATAGACTTCCGAAGCTCACAGAGATGTGCAAGATATCGTGCCCTTCTCAGGAGACGTATTGCCATCAGAGAGCAGAGTGGGCATATGTGATTTATGTAGGCATACTTCATGCTTATAAAGTCTAACGCCATTTCTCCAGGCCCCCGAAAACACTTAGGGCTGACAGGGCCTAAATAAACCAGGTTATTTACTGCCCTTGTTACCTGTTTAAGACTTGCTGTTATGTTAAGTAACACAGTGCCCGGGCTAATAAATTTATAGCATGGCTGTTTGTTTTTTGGAAGAATTTATTGCTGTAGTAATAACTGTCAGAGGGGGAAGCTAGCAAAAGGCTGAGTTGCTTGGAGACCCCATTAGCTCCTTGTCATCCATTCGAACACCAGAGGCCAGCCTTGAATGGATGAAGAAGAAAGTTGGGATGTAACTTCCTAGGGGAAAGGTCCATTGTTTTTCTTCTGTATGATGCAGATTTGTGCCAGTCATAGGCTTTGTTAGTTGTAGAGCAATTCATTAAGAGCTGACTTCTACCCCCAGACCAATTTCTGCTGGCTTTTCACATCATCCAGAAAGGAAAAAGCATAATTATTTTAATGAAAATCAAACGGTTTTTGTTTTATTTACATTTTACCTTTACCACACTGAAAGCAAAAAGAAACCAAAGAACAATTCAATTTTTAGATAAGTGTTTCTTCAACAAGTGAAAACAAAGTTATGAGAAACTGGAAATATCTTAGAAAAAAATCATCTCAAGAGTAAGGGTCATCTGTTTGAATTTAAAATGGATTAATTTAGTTTTATTTTTTATGTGTATGACTGTTTTGCCTCATGTACATATGTGTACCATATGTGTGCCTGGTGCCAGAAGAGGTCATTGTATCTCCTGGAACTAGAGTTACAGATGGTTGTGAGCCACCGTGTGCTGGGAATTGAACCTGGGACCTCTGAAAGAGCAGCCAGTGCTCTTAACCACTGAATCATCTCTCCTGCTTCTATTTGACTTTGACTAGGAAAGAGAACAATCAGTTCCCTTTTACATTTCTCTTATTTATACCCTCTAGTGCATGGTTTTATTGATTGGATAATTTTGGATTTTATTTTATATAAAAATTTTACAGTTTATACATTTTACTTTTCTGAGATTTTTCTTGGTGTGTGTGTGTGTGTGTGTGTGTGTATGTGTGTGTATGTCTGTGTGTGTATGTGGAGGCCAGAGACCAGTCTCAGGTGTCATTCCTCAGGTGCTGGCCACCTTCTGTTCTTTTTGAGACAGGATCTCTCTCACTGGCTGAGAACTCTCTGCGTAAGGGAGGCTATCCAGTGAGAGCTCCCTGCGTAAGGGAGGCTATCCAATGAGAGCTCCCTGCGTAAGGGAGGCTATCCAGTGAGAGCTCCCTGCGTAAGGGAGGCTATCCAGTGAGAGCTCCCTGCGTAAGGGAGGCTATCCAGTGAGAACTCCCTGCGTAAGGGAGGCTATCCAATGAGAGCTCCCTGCGTAAGGAGGCTATCCAATGAGAGCTCCCTGCGTAAGGGAGGCTATCCAGTGAGAGCTCCCTGCGTAAGGGAGGCTATCCGGTGAGAGCTCCCTGCGTAAGGAGGCTATCCGGTGAGAGCTCCCTGCGTAAGGAGGCTATCCGGTGAGAGCTCTCTGCTTAAGGGAGGCTATCCGGTGAGAGCTCCCTGCGTAAGGAGGCTCTCCGGTGAGTCCTGGATGCCCACCTGCTCTGTCCACACCGTCAGTGCTAGGATTGCTAACACACGCCGCGACACCCAGAATTTTATGTGGATTCTGGAAGCTGAACTCAGGTCTTTGAGTGCCCTCTCAAGCACTGCTTTATGTTTTCTTAAACCATGCTTCTACAGACATGTAATATCACTTCTATGTTTGCACAGACTCCTGTCTCTCATCAGACTTTTGAATGCAGCATCTCTGTTTTCAAGCTGTTGGCTGTCTTTGTGGCGGAGAGGGTCCCTGAGGCTTCTCTGCGGCTGCTGTTGTCATGTGTAAATGCCTCACTTAGCTGCATTGACGACTGAGGCTCAAACTCAGCTCTGGCAGTCTGGGGACACACACCAGAAATGTGTCCGCAATGGTCAGCTCTCATCTGGCATTACATGGGAGGGGTTGGAAGGACAGAAATGATGCAACTATATTTTATTATTTATTTTTTAAAATGTAATTTTTAAATTTTTATATCAATCAGAGGTTAGGTACTTTGCATCCCTGGCCCAGCCCCCTCCCTCATTCCCTCCCACTCTCCCATCCCTCCCTCATCTCCTCCCTGCCCCCTCCAAGTCCACCAATGGGGAGGATGTCCTCCCTTTCCATCCGACCCCTAGACCCCTAGTTCATCTTGTCTCCTCAGGGCTGGCTGCAATGTCCACCCCTGGGATATAGCCAGGCTGTTACTCCCTGGTGTGTATGGAGAAGGGCCAAAGAGCCAGCCATCGAGTTCATGACAAAAACAGTTCCTGTTCCCCTTACTAGGGTCTTCAGTTAGACACCGAGCTACCATGGGCCACAACTGAGCAGGGGTTCTAGGCCATATCCATACATGGCCCTTGGTTGGAGAAACTGTCTCATACAAGACCCCTGTGCCCTGCTCAATTTGGTCTTTGTGGAGCTCTTGTTCTCCCCAAGTCTTACTAACTTCCCCTATTTTTATTATTATTCCCCGTTCTCTGCAGAAGGCTTGGTTGTGAGTCTTAATATCTGCTTTGATACATTGCTATTTTGATTCTTTCAGAGACCTTCTTTGGTATGCTCCTGTCCTGTTGCTTGTTTTCTCCCCCATTCAATTTCCCTCCCATTAGTCCATCCAAATGAGCATTGGTCATACCAACCTGGGTGATCCTTCTTGTAAATCTTCCCTAGGTATATAGATTTCAGCATGACCTTCCTATCCTATAGGTCTATATAAGTGAGTATATGCCATATGTTTCTTTCTGCTTTTGGGATACCTCACTTAGGATGATCGTTTCCAGGTTCCACCATTTGCCTGAGAATTTCATGAATTTCTGTATCTATTCCTCGACTGAAGGACATCTGGGTTGTTTCCAGGTTCTGGCTATTACAAATAAAGCAGCCACGAACATAGTTGAGCAAATGTCCTTGTTGTGTACTTGTACATCTTTTGGATATATGCCTAAGAGTGGTATAGCTGGGTCTTGAAGAATCACTATTCCTAATTGTCTAAGAAAGCGCCAAATTGATTTCCAGAGTGGTTGTACAAGTTTGCATTCCCACCAGCAATGGAGGAGGATTCCTCTTTCTCCACAACCTCTCCAGCATGCATTGTCACTAGAGTTTTTGATCTTAGCCATTCTGGTGGGTGTAAGGTGAAATCTCAGGGTCGTTTTGATTTGCATCTCCCTGATGGCTAAGGACACACTATATTTTAATTAAAAAAATCATCTAGAGAAAAAGGAATCTTTGATCCATTCTAGTTAACTTATTTCTCTTTGAAAAATTATCTTTATATCTATCTCTATCTATCTAACTACCTATCTTGTATGTATGTCTGTATCTATCTATCTATCTATCTATCTATCTATCTATCTATCTATCTATCTATCTTGTATGTATGTATGTATGTATGTATGTATGTATGTATGTATCTATCTATCTATCTATCTATCTATCTATCTATCTATCTATCTATCTATCTATGTAGTGTAAGGATGTGCATGCCAAGGTAGGTATGCCATGGTGTCACATGGAGGTCAGTGGACAACTTTTAGGAGTTGGCTTTCTTCTTCTACCAGCAAGGGTTAGGACTCACATCCTCAGGCTCCAAAACAAGTGTTTTAACTCACTGAGCCCTCATGGCATCCATTGTCCCTCTTTTTAAGCTCTCCTTATTGTAATTCTTTTTTTCTCTCCCTCTTCAGTGATCAGTTGTCTCATGAGGCTTTGCTTTCATGCTGGAATTTTCTCTTTTCCATCTGAAATAAAAATGTATCTACTCTGTAGATTTTTATCTATTTGTCTTGGAAAATTTTCTCCCAAGATGCCATTGAGTATTCCCTTGGGAGCTCCAGTGACACACACATCAGTTCTAGTTTAGTTTTTTAAAATATTAGTTATCTTCAGTATGAACATTTTCATCTATTTTATTTTCCATTTAGTTTTATGTGATTTTTCATGTTTATGCTCTAAGTGGTTTTGTTCTTAATTGTTTCCTGGCCCCTACAATGGCTTTCACCTCTGCTGTCACTTTCTCTTTCATTTCTTTTCTAGTTCACCACTGTGTTTTCACATCTCATGATTTTTTTCTTTGATGGCTATGACTCCCTTGAATCTATGAGTGTAGGAAAACAGTCTCCTCAAAGCTGTCTACAACCATTTTCAGTCCCTCTTTGCATCAGCATGAGTAATTTCCCCCACAGTGTATGTGTCCTTACATGTCCCTTGCTTACATCTCATTTCTATTCTCTGCTCTTGCTATTGCTAATTGTTTTTCATTACTATAATTGTTTCTGTCTACTCACAAACAAATGGTGTGAATGAAAGGATACTGAGCTGAGACAGACAGATGCCAATTCATCCTTCACCATTCTTTAAAAAGCCTAGTCTAGTCTTTATCCTGTGAGATGGCCTGTCTCTGTTCTTCCTGCTTGGGATGTCACTGTGTCAGTGGCAAAGACTGAGCTTCAAGATTTCCTGCCATCTCCCTTTTTGGGAACTCACAGGTTTTGCCCAGCATTTGTCACTTCAGAGAACATGAGGTTAGTCTTGCAATCTGAGTTTCTATAGGACAATCTCTGTTCTCTCATGTGTTTATAAAGTGAGATTACCATCCCTGAGGGTTATAGAACACTCTGGGACATATATATTTTAGGGATTAAAAAAAGTATTCCAAAATTTCATATATGTGTACTGTGTATTATATCATTCCTACCCCATCTCCTCCCTCTACCCTCAGTATGCCTCTCCAACTTTCTCTCAAATGTATGGCTTCTTTTTCTTTAATTATCATCGTTACACATGCATATACACATATACATACAACCTGCCAAGTCTGTTAAGTGTTTCTTCTGTGTGTGTGTCTGTACATATAAGAATGTAGTCTTTTCTTGTAGTAGTTGATTTTTCCATTGCTTTGACAAAATACCAGGCATGGACAACTCAAGAAATGAAATGTTTGCTTTGACTCAAGTCCACCGCGAAGAGGAAGCGCGGTGACAGGAGCTTGAGGCAGCTGGTCTCTTTGCGACCCAGTCAGGCAGTGATGAACAGTGCTGCTCAGCCCGACCTCTTTTTTTGACCAAAGTCCATAAAATGGCCATGCCCATGTTTTGGGTGGGTCTTTGAGCTTCAGCCTAATTAGATAGTCCCTCACAGATGAGGCCAGAGGTTTATCTCCCACACTATTCTGGATCCTGTCCAATTTATAGTCAAAATTAAGTATTAAAGTCCCTAGGTAGCATGCTCTAGGCTAGGCTGGAGAGAACCAAGTTCCACTGTTCTGTGAATTTGGCCAACCCCTTTCAACTCATACAGCATCAACGGACGTGGTAGTGAGAGGAAGCACGTAGAGAACCCAGATCTCTCGTTGCTCTTCAGAGTATCCTTCTTCCTCAAGGCGTGCTTCCTTTGAACTGAACTTGTTCCTTTGAACCTGGCTTCTCTTTGAACTGTACTTGCTTTGTCAGCTGACCAGGAGAGGCAAAGGAGCCGCCTGCCTTGGTCCTCTATCAATCTTGAGCTGTCAGGGAGTCTCTAGCATCGGCCAGTGGTTGCCTCTGCTTGCCTCGGCCTGACACTGTGATGAGGGCTGCTGTCATACAGTCCTTGAGCTGTTTGTTTGCTTCCCAGATTCTGAAATGCTTTTCTATTTTTCAAATGAAATGGAAGTAGAATAACTCTTTCCCACGGCCGTCACCGTCATTCTCGTGGGTGATTAACAGTTTCCATCATGGAAATAACAACACACCATTGAGAAAAGTTGCTTAGACTACAAAGGCAGTGGCACATGACCACTTTCAAAAGCTTGATTTCCTCATTCTGAAATTGTGTTTTTTAACTTGACCTCCCTGCTACCCTGTGGATGCCCTGGTCTCTGTATTTGCCACATTCCACTGAAATCATCTGTGTGGTCTGTCTCTTTCAGGTTTCTTCTTAGGTTTTCATCTTTTCTAAATGACTTCTTCTCTCAGCCACCAGTTCAGAGAATGCTGAAAACCAAATTGCCTAGAGATTGTTTCTGGCAGAAAACATGAGAAAGCTCATGTTTACAGACCACCAAATCATGAAAATACTCGTGTTTACAGAAAACCCTTTGAAAGACATCCTCCTGATTAAAGAGTGGCAAGAGGGGGAACCTGTAATCTGGGTGACCCCTAAGACTGGGCAGACACAACCCCAACACAGGGATTCGTCAGCGCTTTCAGGGTTCTACCCAGGAAGCAATTTTTTGGGAGGTCAAGTTTATGGCCAGCAGTTACAGACATCAGGGGGCTGTTTTCCACATCTAAACCTTGGCTTTGTAATGATCAGGAAGCCAAAGGAATTCTGTCTCCCATGATGGGTAGAAACCTCACCTCACATAGTAGCGTGGTGAAGAAGGGAGTCAGTGCAGAAGCATTGTAGTCCCATGCACAGGGGGAAGCCACCACACACCGGCACCCACACGCTGACACACAGCCTGCATTTCCATGTTGGTTGTTTCTCTATTGCCTTTATAGAAATGCTAGATTAAAGTAGAGCAATAAAGTTATGTCCTATAAAATCACATTACCTGTGAATTATATATGCCATGTAGGTCTTTGTTTTGAAGAATATAAATGCAGGCATGGTGGGCTAGGCCTGAAACGCCTGCTAGTCTTGGAGGCTGAGGCATGAGGATCATATATTCAAGGTCTACTAATGCTACACAATTACTTCAAGACCTTGCCTCCAAATAAAGTGGGAAGCCCTAGATTCACTCCCCAGTACTGGTATTCATGTATGAGTGTCTTCTCATTGCTGCGATGAACATCATGATCACTGGTGTGTGGGGAGGTTGGTATAGAAGAAAGAAGACAGAGTCTCTGCAGTTCCTGTTCAAGCTGCCTTGGTGTGAGGATGGAGTCCATTCTCTTGATACCCTGATACTTGGGATTGTTTTATGCTGGAGTTTGGGTGAGCAATTTCATCTTTGCTGTGGGACCCACTGTCACATTTAGCTTTGATGACAGTAGTCCCTGGAAACCTTGTGGTTTTTACTGGCCAGGACGGAGTTCTATCTAACTGTCATACAGGGCTGCATGAGGCTGAAGGACGCCAATCTGATTTCATCCTTCTCCACATATTTGTTGGCTTTATTTGGAGGAGATCTCTCTTATCATGGTGAGGCCCCTCAGCCCCCCACCCTATCAGCTACCCACTGATCTCATCAGATGCTTAAAAAGTAGTTCAATAGCATAACCAGAAAAGCAAGCACCCTTCCCTCTGATTCCTGAACTTGTTGGCTTGTTGGCATGGGAAGATTAAAATGCACCGAGCCATAGAGACTGACACCGAGAGAGGGTATTTTCTTGAGAGACAACTAGGATGCTTGTCCAGGTCTGAGTGGACATGAGAACAGGTATCCAGGTGTCTCTTCCTAACTCTTGCTCATTTGGAATCCTACTATTGCTAGCCCTAGGAAGCAGAGGTTAGCCACAAAACCTACTGGTAGGCCTCTCCAAAGATGACTACACTGAAAGGTTTGTGAAGACTGGCTGTTCAGTGCTGTCCCTCCAATCCTGAGTTCTCTGTCCTCCCTCGATCAGAGATGGCTCCCTTGGACCAGCACCTGCCATTGTTACACTTGGAACCCTACCTCCCCAATGGTGGAAGGCAGGGATGCCTCCTCTGTTTATGCAGTGATGAGATCCATCACCATTTCCTGCCCTGTGGGACAGTCTGTGTCTAGGAATCAGGCATATCCAGCTATACCAGACCTCAATCAGTGACCCCAGGCAAATGAATGCCTCACCTGGAGCTTGGAGTTAAATTTCTGGGTTTTTATGCCCTTTATATTATTCCAAGGAGCCAAGTGCATTTACAAAACAACAACAACAACAACAACAAAGAAACCTTGAACATGAGTACACCAGCCAGTGAACAATCAGAAGGGAAGAATCAAAAGCCAGTTGGAGGCTGCTGTTCGGTGTTACCCACTTGGGCACGGAAGTACTGCCATCCCGGGAGCAAGCTCTTTGACGTTTGGAGAAAGCACTGACTTCATTAACTTGTACGGGCATGAGGGGGGAGGTGTCCCTGGGAACTTCTTGGCAGCCTTGCAGGGGAAAGATGGCGACTGGTGATGGCATACTTCAGATTGAACTTGGCATTCACGGGAGTGATGGCCGTGTTATAGGAGATCAGGTGGCACTTCCAGTTTGTGTGCAGGAGTCTAATTACTGACCTGACACTCGTTGCTTCAGACAGGCCTAGGAAGGAGCTCACTGGTGTGTGGGAGCATCTGGTACTGCGATCACCCTGTCAGCCCTTTATCCACGTGTAGTCCTGTCATTAGGGGCATCACCCCCCCCCTTTGATAGTCTTAAAATGTAGAGGTACCAACCAGAGCAATTTAAAATGATATATAGTTATTTTTTGACTCCTCTTCTGTCGAGGGAGAATTTTATAAACGATGTCACAATAAGTGGAATGTGAGAGAGTGCTCAGAAATGAAATTTGTAAGGGCAGAGACTCTGGTTGGAAGAGAAAGATCATCTCCAGGGCTCCCAAGTGCTAATGAATTAATGAGGAAAGCCAAGCTAATGAGTCGAAAGAGGCATTCTTGTCAGACGTTTTGAGGTAATAGCATGGAGTTATGGAGCAGGGAGAGAGCCCGGGCACTCCAAGTGGCTCCCTCAACTGTAGGAAGGAGACATAGGATACTAGGGTGATACATGCCAGAACTCAGTGAAGACCCAGGGAGATGAAGAGTGAAGAAAGATGGGAGCCTGGGCGGATGTAAAAGTGAAGACAGAGGTCCCAGGAAGCTACTTAATTCATAGCTTCTAGAGGAACAGAGAGGAAGCCAGGTGCAGCATCCAAACAGGAAAAAACACGGCGAGGCATCAGGTGCTGCTTCTCGCTTTCTATTTCATTGGCTGCTACCTCTGTACCTGTTTTGGGCATCAAGTGAGACTAAGCACATGAAAGAGTTTTTATAACTCTAGAAGTCTCAGAAAAACTTGCAGAGTCCCTCAACAGGGTTCTTTGTGGACTTGGAGCACGTTTCCTAGCCTATTCGGATGAGTGCTGAAAGCATACAGGTAATTGTGATTATCTAAGAATCAACCACATCTTCTGCACCCTGATCGTGGCTTCCCTTGGTGCCTCTGTGGTTTGAATCATTCCTTCATTTATTCACTTAGAATCCTGAAGGGTAACGTTCAGGAGAAGTCATAAGTGGTTTGGAGGGCTTCTGGCATGGGAGGGAAGCTGATACTAGTTAGGTCAGCCCCCATGTGGCTGTCAGTCATGGTCCTCAGTCATTCACCATCTCCGTGCCTGTAAACACATCACCCCACCTCTCTGCTACAAAAAAAGTCTCTTTCGGAGCTCTAGCTGGTCTTTGGGAGAGTGCTGTATTGAATGAAGATGGGAAAGTTAGCTATACCCCTGGTCACCTGAAGCATGGAGTTATGGAGCAGGGAGACAGAGCCCAGGCACTCCAAGTGGCTCCCACAACCGTAGGAAGGAGATATAGGATACTAGGGTGATACATGCCAGAACTCAGTAAAGACTCAGGGAGATGAAAAGCAAAGAAAGATTGGAGCCTGAGCTGTGGGGGTGACATTGTCTGACTGTCACACTTCCTGACTTGTCCACTCCAAAATGAAAGGTAAGTTTGGTTATCATTGGAGACCCTGCACCAATAATGGCAGCCAAAATAAAGTGAACTGAAGATGACTGTATCAATGAACATCTGAGCAGTCGAGTGAGTGGATTTTCTTCAAGTTCTCCATCTAAAATCAGGCTGAAAATTGATATCTCTGAAATAATACACAAGGTACTTCCTGAGCCCCACAAATCACAGACTTGATCTCATGTGTCATTCATTGTGTCCTCTAGGATGCTCAAAGCACATGTTTTAGGCTCATCCATCTGGCCTACATCCTCGCTGCAAGCCTTTTCCTTTCTTACTGTAAGATCACATTTCCGTTTTCTTCTCTGTGTGTTTCTATAACTGTGTCAATTCATTTTCCAAGAAAGAGAGAACCATGAACTTCTTTTATACCTGTTGTGGGTGGCCATCCTCACCAACTGCTCTGTCATGGACTGAGATTTTCGGACTTCCTAAATGATAACCTTCCTGCCTGCATTCTCCCTGAGGGTCTCTTCGACAAAATACGGTATTGCATCCTAGCACATTCAGATGAAAAATCCTATCGCTGGCGATAACTTCGCATGATAGAATCTTAATAAACTTTCTGTGTTTGATTGGCTGGGATAACGAGAGATACCTATCATGTGTGATAGCTGTGTAACACAAGATAAGCTGGTCATCATTTTCAGATAAAAATGCCCATCCATTCACAGATTGCAATCACTGTGGTACCATGGAGTGCCTGGCCTGCTCAAGTTAATTAAATGCTAAATGAAATTCAGAGCTCCGGCTCCTACAGCGTCAACGATCTGTCTCCATGGTGGCTGGGATGGGGGGCAGAGCCACAGAATACAACATGGGAGATCTACTGAGGGGCTAGTAGTGGCTCGGGAAACACTAGCTCCCTTCCAGATCCCCTTCTCTGAGACGTTTCCTGTAGAATCACAAGGGTGATGTCTCCGATGGCTGCGAACCCTAGGGATTTGTCAAGGAGGGGATAAAATGTCAAGGAACTCTTCTGCATGAGCCTGCAATGGGAAGGGCATTTCTGGGTCCCTGTTTTATGCACAAATGTGTTTGAAGCACATTTGGGTAGAGACAGATGACTGCCTAGTGTAACAAATCAATGGTATCACTCTCTTTGGGACCCTGAATCAGGTATGGGATTCATTTCCTTGGAGCTTTGTGGAAGGGTCACCATCACTGAGCTTCTGGCCTTGCCAGATATTGATCTAGGTGATTCTCATTCAACAGTCTGTGAGGAGTCTATTGCTGCTCAAGTAATCCCGAATCTCAGAGAAGGTAAGTGAGTTACCTAAGAAGGCCCAGCTAGCCAATGGTAGGAGGAGGAGTATAATGTTCATCTCCTTAGTGTACAGTGAAGAAAAGCTACACTTGCTTTAGGAATGATGTATGAGCAAGAACATCACTGAGTCTTGCACAGGGCTGGCACGACTATGGGTAGCTTTGGTGTATGATGTTGTATAAGCTATAAGCCCTACAGTGTCTTCCTTATGTCTCTTTAATGCCCACTTTTGTGTCCTACTCAAGTGTCTTCTGTGACTAGGAAAGGGCTCTTATCTCCTTGACTGACAGGTCTTAGTTATAGTTCAAGAGTCTGTTTTTTGTTGTTACTCTTGTTCAAAGCTAAGTTTCTAAGACAGGATCAATTCCAAGATCCCATTTCCTTTATGAACCTCTCCACAATGCCAGCAACTGACTTTCCCTGGAGGAAGTGAGGTGTTTTTAGAGGTCTCAGCTCTTCTCCATCTCAGGTTTCACCCCATCATCATCTCTCACAGCAGGAGTCTACAGCCTCCAATGGGGAGATATCAGAGACCTTTGGAGATATTGTAGCAAAATGCCTCTGGATGGGTGGTTTATAAACAACAGAAATGTACTATGTTCTAGAGGCTGGGTAGTCCAGCCAAGGCAGCCTCAGATTGGGGATCTGGTGACAGATGGCTTGGGTGGTTCTCTGTTTCATAGATGGTGCTTTCTGGTTCAGTTCTCATGTGGTGGGAGGGTTGAAGGGAAAGAACTCCCTTAGGTAGATTGTAGAAGACATCACCCTCATCAGTGAGGATAAGGACCTTATGACCCCATTACTTGGCAAAGACCCTGCCTCTCAGTTCTATTGTACTGGGGAGTAGACACCATCATATGAACATGTGGAGTTTCAGGGAAAGACAAATGCTTTGGCCCTAGCAGAAGACCACAGAGGACAGGAGGGTAGCCTAGTTGTCAGGGCTACTTAGTCAGAGAATGAACCATGGAGACATGACCAAGCTTCCTAAACATCTGAAGTAAGGCAGTATCACAAGACAAAGAGCAGGAGTAACACAGAGAACATGGAAACTCAGAGAAAACTCAGGGCAGTCAGCTCCAGGCTCAGAGTTCTCAGAAACAGTATTGCATCAGTAAGACAAGAAGAGAATGCTGCTGTGAAGGAAGGGGGGGAAAACTTTTGGAAAGTGAACATTAAATTGGCCAAGAGAAACAGCTGGGTGGGAACAGCAATGAGGTCAAAGACAAATGCAACAGAAGAGAAGAGAAGAGAGAGGTGGGAGCCAGGGCCTGTCTGTCCTTCTGCCTCTGGGACAGGTTTGCTTGCTAACGACAACAAAGGTGTAATGTATTATAGGCTTATAGGTGAGTCATCTGTCATGAGCATGTGTGCTAACGGTGGCCATCATCTTCTGGAAGCCATGGGATGATCATTCCTTTATTTATTTTATTTTCTGTTTTCTTTCTTTCTTTCTTTCTTTTCTTTCTTTCTTTCTTTCTTTCTTTCTTTCTTTCTTTCTTTCTTTCTTTCTTTCTTTCTTTCTTTCCTCCCTCTTCCCTCCTTCTTTCTTTCTTCTCTCTCTTTTGTCTTTTCAAGTCAGAGTTTCTCTGTGTAGCCTTGGTTGTCCTGGACTCTCTTTGTAGACCAGGCTGGCCTCAAACTCACAGAGATTTGCCTGCCTCTGCTTCCGCTAGTGCTCAGATTACACGTGTGTGGCACCAAACCTGGCTCTGTTTTTATTTTCAAGAAACCACCAATGACTCTTGGCCTGTGGCACCTTTCTATCCCCAGGACTAGCAGCAGTATGCTGAGTCCTTCCCATGTTCTTCAGTGCTCTTTCCACACCATTTTTTTTTTTTTAACATGTGTCTTCTGTTTATGCATGTTTTGATGAAGTCTATCACAGTACACATTTAAGCATCTATTGCCACATAATACAGTTGTATGCATAATTACAGAATTTATAATATCCTTATTTATGGACATAAATGTATAAATAAGTGGCATATCAATACCTGAAAATGGATTTTGTAATGAAATTACCCAGTGAAGCTAC
>CM053765.1:9377563-9463570 GCA_028658305.1 Pachyuromys duprasi
ATTTCCAGAGTGGTTGTACAAGTTTGCATTCCCACCAGCAATGGAGGAGGGTTCCTCTTTCTCCACAGCCTCTCCAACATGCGTTGTCACTAGAGTTTTTGATCTTAGCTATTCTGGAGGGTGTAAGGTGAAATCTCATTTAAAGGATCGTCGCGATTCTGCCAGCATTTCAGAGACAATCTTCTCACTGTCAGGACAATTGATCAGGAATCTTAGTTCCTGGACCCATGGTGATGGCTCTGTAAGGAAAGTGATTTCTGTGTAAGCATGGGGACCTGGTATCAAATTTCCAGCATCATGCAAGGAGTTAAGTGTGGCCACAAGCATGCTCATAACTCCAGTGCCGGACACCAGCCTGGCTCCAGGTTGACTGAGAGGTCTTGTCTCAAGGATAAGGCAGAAAGGGACACACACACACACACACACACACACACACACACACACACACACACACACACACACAGAGAGAGATTGACCATGTCCTAGAAATGTAAGTTCAACATTCAAAACTCTAAAGATAAGCACATACTCGAGAGAGAGATTCAGAATCAGCCAGGAAGAGAAAAGAGAGGAAAAGAGACAGATGGAAGGAAGAGATGATACAGGGAAGAGGCAGAGAGGGCTCAAAGAGTGAGGAAAAAGGCCATGAATAGGAGCGGCTACCAGGTTTGCCAGAGGGAAGGAGCCAGACCAATGTGTATTGATCTCCACTACCAGGCCCTCAGTGGGAACAAGGGTTCTGCTTTTGTTAAATAAACAGTGATGGGGCTCCTCACTACTGGCTGATGAGACTAGTTAACTCTGCTATCCCAGGATGGATCTGACACATCACTGAGCAGAAGAAAGTTCTCTTGACTAAATTCCATCACTGAGAATCAAGGTCAGCTAATCCCCAAAGCATTTTTGAGGCTTTTCAATTTTCTTTTATTCAAAAATCCAGTCTGTAATTATCACCTGGGAGGGAGTCCTTGCTTCACCAAGCTGACTGATATCCATGACTGCTGGGGAAGCACCAAGGTGTCAGAGTGTTCTAGAAAGAGCCATATTGCCTGGCACAGCTTCGCCAGAGATTGCAGGGGGAGACAAAGAAGGCTTCATTCAACCTGGAGCCTGTGAATACATCAGTAAATATCCCATGTTCTTCTTCCTTTGGGCCCTAGCCCAGCTGGGGTCAACTGCTTCTCTGGGCCCCACAAACTCTCAGCTAAGATGGTGTAACCCTTAGATCCACCTGTTTTTCATTTTGTTAGCCAAGCAAAGGATGGCTAAAGCTCCCTCCCTCCTGTTGGGGCTGGCAGCCTGAGCCTCAGAGGCTGCTTGCTAACAATGCCAAATATAACAATATTTTCTCCCTCCTCGCTCCTATTTTCAGTTTCACATTACCATCCTAACATTCTGCTGCTGCATTTTTTGTGACTTGCCTTGTAGCCCCTTGCAATGTAGAACATGCAGGTAAGTAGGCAAAGGTGAATATATAAGGAGAGGTAGGTGTACTCAGGTGAGGCCCAACTGCTGTAAAATAACAACAACAATGGCTGTCATGATGGGCAGTGGCTTGTCATTCTGAGGGCTCTGTAGATTGTGAAGTTCTCTATTGGATAGACCTGTGTTGTCATTCAAGCCTCACAGCATCCCTTGATAATAGCCCTTGCTCATTTGGTTCATCCTGCAAGGTGACAGGGATAAAGGCTAAACAAAAAGGTTGTCTTTCAAACACACCCAGGGCTTGACACTGCCCTGACTGAGTGCTGGTGGATGTTGTGTGATTCTGGAGCCAAAATTGATCCCAGGCTCCTCCTAGTTGTAACCCTACTCTTGAATTTGGGGTCACCTGCCCTCATTAACATACCTGAGATCTCATGATTGCCTAGGCAACCAGAATATAGACACCTTAGTATCTTCTCACCCTTCTTCAGTCATAGCTTTGTGTCTTATAATGTCAGGGTTCTTAATACTCAACCCAACTGTCACCCATGTCTAATTGTGGGCTGTCCTGATTGCTCAAATCTCCGTTGTCCACCCACATTCTAGGAAATAGGGAGCTACCTAAGCTTGACAGAAATGGATCTGTGATATTCGAATACAAGATTAGAGTCACAGGGAAAGCTCCCCAAGGTTAGGAAAGCTGCTTGAGGTGTCGTTTGGTGACAAGCTCTTTGTCTGTGTCTCATCCTTTAGCTACTGCAGAGGAGGGCCTGGCTTACTGGCTTCTCCTAGGAAATTTTTGGGAACTTTTGACTCAGGGCCTGAAAGAACTCCTGACACTTTCCTTTATAGGCATCTGGATTCCACTTTTCCATGTAATATGTGTGTTGGTTAGACACCTGCTAAGTGCAGAACCCAGGTAGATACATAAGAACACAGAGCCGGAAGAGGCACTGAATCTTTACAGCACCGAGTGGTCCAATGGTTGTAAGGAACTCATCCTAAAATGCAGAGTGAATTGAAACAATGCCCAGAAATGAGATAGACCCTTTGGACAGCAAGGAGACTCATATAGATGGGGGACTCTGGAGGGGCACTGTCTGAGATGAAGCAGCAGGAACTATGTGATTAGGCCAGGTTGGCCCTGCAGAGCTTTGAGGGATGATGCAACAGCCACAAGTGGCTTTGGAGGCGCCTACAGATTGAGATGAAAGCTGGGGTGTGGAAGGCTCTGGGGACTGTCAGTTAAGACAGAGCTTGAATTGGTGACTGGCCACTTGCATCAGACAGAGGCGGTGAGAGGAGTGAGGAGAAGGAATTACCGCATAGCATGGCTATAAAACCCATCGGTCTGGGTGACAGATTTAATGAAAGGTGACCAAAAGAGGTGGTCAAGGCTAGTCCCAAGAATTCTGGGGCAAAGCAGGCTACAACCCTGAGACTAAGGAGGGCTGACTAAAATGGCTCACTTGCCTTGTGCCCTTATGTTACATGCCAAGTGTCCCAGTGGGTGCACTTCGTGCAGAAGTTTGTTTAATCCGAAGGGAAAAATGATTGTGGAGCTGTGCAGGAGATAGTCTAACCTCTATCACAATCCAAGGACACTGTGGCTTCACTGGTGCACGTGTTCACCCTGCTATTCTGTAAGTGCCCTCACCCTTAACCCTGCCTTGTCCTAAAGCAGCACACACTAATGAAAGCACTCCAGCTTAGCTGGTCCTGGACGGCAAGCTCCCCTTTACCTAGAAAGGCCCCTGTCACATTCTCTGTTGCAGGGCGTCTTAGTGATTGCATCATTCATGGGATCTGCTCAGTGTATCCACACACTCACACATAGACACACAAACTGTGCTCCCTCACCAGTTACCAAGGAAGGTATCCATCCCATTGGGTCGTCAGAAGCTACAGAGTCAGTTCTTCCAAAGCCGGTGTCTGAAAGCTAGGCAGCTAGCCACTGCTCACCATGACACTATGAGGGAACACTCAGAGATGCCCCCAGTTCACTTTTTACAAGTTCTGCACTTGTCATTGCCTTGGGCACTTACTTATGCCAAGAACCCCAAGGCATCCTTTCGAGGTCTCCTTATCACATGACCTTTGAGCAGCCAATGTACAGAACTGTAAGTTCTGCTGTGAAGATGAACAGCCTGGTCCAGGGAAGCACAGCCACTAGTGGCTCAGGCGGCCTCAACCCTCAGCCTCTGGGCGGTAACTTCTCTGGCTCCAACTCCAGCTTCCTCTCTCAGATGTCTGCTTGCCCTTGACTGGGTCAGTGTCTTCTGACTGGTCATGTGGCAGCTATGGCTAGATTATCTGCTTTCCTGGCTTCCTTCCCTACAGGGCTGGTGACCCCCAAACAGTTGGCTAGATAACCACACCCTATAGATTTCATAAGCAAAATGGCCGCAGGGTAGCCTGGTCTCTTAGATCTCTTATTTTCCATGGATTGTGGGGGCGTCTGAGGAGCCTCCTCTTTCCTCCCTCAAACACTTTTTAGACTGAAAAAGCCAGTCAGGGCTAGGTGATTTGCCACTGCTTTGTTGGATTAAGAAATATAATGTAAGATGAAAACTCCAACTCTTCCCTCTTATACTTATTATTATTTTTTTAAAAGAGAAAATTTGGCTGATTACAACTCGTTAGATCTTCTGCTTCTCCAGTTCCATTTAGGAGGAAAAAAATGTGACTTTATATTCCCACCCACTGATTTCTGACTAAAACAGAACTTAGTAGCCTGCTGATCCTGCTGGCTTTTTAAATGAAAAACTTATTTGTTATAAACTACTGGAAAATTATATTTAAAGATCAGCATAATTCCATCGCCTGTTCTTTCGGGGTTCTTTGAGTAATGGAGGCCTGTTTGTGGAGCAATTCCACATCTGATGTACAGATCTGGTCACCAACAGACATACTAGCTGGTGTGTCTGCATTTACTAAGCCGTAGAAGCCATTTTTATGTATTGATCAATGTAATCTGACTTATCATTTTTTTTTTACTCTCCTTATTATCACTTTTGAAGGTAAAACATGGGTAGGTTTTAGATGTTATGACACTATTATAAGTATTTTATGGTAACATCGTATCCATTCTGTAGACTTTGGATAACACAGAACTACTAAGTGTTAATGATAATCAGTTGCTTCAAGGTGCTAAGTTTTGAAATCACTTGCTTTCCAGTGGTAACCAGGGACAATGTGTCCATCAGAGTTGTTGCCTGGACACCTTCCACCACTCATTCAGCTGTCAATCAGCTGAGGAGCCATGCCAATAGCCTATCTAGAATAAACTTATAACTCAGAAATGGTAAGACTTCACCTAGAGCTTCTTTATTTATCAGAAAGGGATGACTTAGATCCTCCCTGACTGTGAGAGTGCCATGGGTGCCCATGAGACAGTTCATACCCTGGTGTGAAGTCTGGAGGCATGGACTGGTCCAGCTTGTAACCTTAAAGCATATGAAGACACTGCTGATCCAACCTGGTGGCCAAAAGTGAAGAGCTAGTTACGAAAGGAGTATTCCTATTTGGGAAGAACCCTTGGGAAAGAGAAAAGTGTGATGCAAAGGTAGGAAGGTGAGGTCTGGAATGGTCTGCAGGGGGAAATTGGGAGGATTTTCTGAATGAGCATAAAATAATTCCTCTGGTTTTTGAAGAGTTCTTCTGTAAGCAATGACTACTGTGTAGAATGATGCTAGTTTACTGTTGAGATACACTGAAAAATAAATGTACAGATACAAAGAGAAGATGGAAAAGAGGATGGAGCCTTCTTTTTTTGCACTGTGCTAGAACCCATCCACATTCATCATCTGACTCTCCCAGCATCCTTGTGAGGCCCATACATCCCTCTTTCCCTTTGATCAGAGCTGGAAACTGAAGAGGACCAGAGTTGGAAAGCTACTCACTTGGGTCTGCAGAGTATTGTGATGACACAGCTGTGTTAGAATCCACAGCAGTGGGATTGCCTGACATAGATCTGTGGCACTCTGCAGGCTCCGTCTTCTGGATGAGACCAAGAAACAAGGCAGAAGAGGGTTTCTAGCAGACCCCCTTCTCGCTGACTCAATGTTATGGATAGTGTGGGTCTTTCTTCTGTAGTACTCATAAAGAACCAGTGGGAAAGTCTCTGAAATACAAAGCTGCCTAGGAGTGTTGCTGGCCGGGGATGGGAGTCTCAGAGAACATGCAGATGGCTCATGAAGTAACTCAAAACTTTTGGAAATGCATCAATGTCCTGGGCAAAACTCAAGGAACAGTGACTCTGCTAAGTGTGAGGCCACAGAAATACACAGACTGTGGTCTCAACAAAGGGGCTTGGGGACAGTTAGGGAGATAGACCTAAGAACAAGAAAGCAAGCTTGCTCAGTGCTAGACCCTGGAACTAAGGGCTGTGGGTGACAGCAGAGAATATCACACACAAAGTATCTTTAAGGCAGCAGATGGAGCAGGTGTGGAAGGGTAGGGGCTTGGGAGTAGGGGGGAGTGCGTGTGTCCCAGAGGGAAGGGCTAAACTAACATGGGGGGCCTGTGAAGGCGGACAACAACTGAGTCCATCTGGAAACAATGTCTGGACCCAGTTTTGCCACTAGACATGGATAGTACCTCAGCTATGCAGAAACTCCAAGGGTCCCCATGGTCAGGGAAGTGTGTGTTCCTCTCAGCCATCACTGGCATTTGCTCATGGGATCCTAAGGAGCATCCTTGGTGGGTGGAGGCATGCATGAGCAAGAGGGAGTCGGGGACAGCTTGATGAGATTTGAGCAGCATTTCCTTTGAACAATTCTATCTTCGCTGTCATCTCATCAAAAACAAACAATTGCACAGTCCGCTCGGGGAACATAAGTAATCGTGCGCCGTTCTGTGTCCTCTGTAACCTTTTCTATTTTCTCGTGTGTCCTTAAAAAGACAGATGGAGCTACAGATGATTATCAGGTAAGGAGAGAAAAAGATAAGTAAACACACAGTAATAATATAGTTCTCTGAAATCATTGGCCATTTCCCTGCAGAAGATGTACACGCCAATAAGCCATTCTTTAATGTTTTATTCGGCTTTTTAATAACAATCCCAGGAAGACAGGTGTTTTCTTATTTGTAGTATCTGTGAACAGGTTCTGGAAGGCAGATTCTTCCTCTGCCTCACTTCCCCGTTGTTGCCCATCTTTTTCCACCACTCTGGTTGATAGTTTGGTTATAAAATGACCCCTACCCTCACAGGACACCTGTGTTTACACATGGAGGTCCCAGTTGGTGATGATGTTTGGTGGGGGCTGTGAGACCTTTAAGTGGAGGAAGCAGGTCAACAAGGGTGTGCCTTGACTGTTTATAGCCCTCTTTTCTGCTCCCTGGTCTGTCCAGATGTAAAGAAGCTCTTGAGATCGTCTGCCATTTGCCTTTCCTACAGTGGTGGATCTTACCTTCGTGAGCCATGAGTCAGACTATACCCTTTTCTACCAGAAGTAGCTTCTTTGAGCTATTTCATCACAGGGATGAGAAGAGGAGCTAACACAGATACAGATTCCTCATCGTGGTGGATGCTTATGAGCCCAGCATTCCATGGCAGGAGGCAGCAGATCACATCTGTGTTCTTCAGACATCCAACCTCCTCTACAGCCCCTAGACCAAAGCACATATTTCTATGTGTGCACCACTGTTCAAGGGCACCCTTTCTTCTCACTCTGTTGGCACCATTTGGGGGGGGCGGTTATCAAGCAACAGAAAAAAGGCAGCTGATCTGGACTGAACAGGCCTGGATGTGAACCCTTCTCTCCTCCACAGCCTTGAGCAAGAAGTTTGATGCCATTTCTAACATTAGCAGGTCCTCCCTAAGGGTCTGAGCAGAAATGGTGATGGCATCAACAGACTGATTCCTACCTGTTCATGGTCCAGGTGATTTCTGGGAGGTGGACAGAAGGAAGGGAGGATGGTTGATTTCATCTGTCTTCCTCAGGTGATGCTTGTGGGCCTCACCACTACAGGCTTTGAGAGAAAGCTCTTCCCAGAACTAAGCTAGAATGTTGGCCACTGGTCTGATTTCTGAGCTCCGGGAATGCAGGAAGTGGCAGGCTGTGCACCCTGCCTACTACCAAGAGGTCAGAGCTATGTCTGCTTGGAGTCCTTTAGAAACTCGTTCCCTTTGTCTGGGACCTATTACTTCCTTGCCATGGCCATTTCCTGCTTGCTCAACAACATGTCACTTAGGCATGACCAGCAGGCATCACATGTATAGTTATTTTGATTGCAGATAAAATCATTTCAGGCAAATGAAAAATTTATTCTTAGCTTAGACTTCTTAAACATAATATGATCCCTAGTCACCTTGAAGAACGGATGTCTATCTGAAATTCAAATTTAGCCCAGCCTCCCATTGTGTATGTGTGTCTGTGTGTGTCTCTGTGTGTGTGTGATTGTGCAAGGATGGCCCTACGGGTGGAGAGTAGTGGTCAGACTTTGGTGTCCTTCCTCAGCAGCTGCCCACTTTGATTTTCGAGACAGGGTCTGTCTTTGGCCTGGAGCTTATGGAGGAGGCTAGATTACCTGGACAGTGAGCCCCAGCCTTCCCCTGCTTCCCCGGCACTTGGGTTGCAGTTGTGTGCCACCACTTTTGGGTATTTCATTTAGGTTCTGAGGAATCAGGTTGTCATGCTTGCAAGGCAAACACTTTATCAACTGAGCCATCTCCTCAACCCGCCTCTCCTGCTTGTGGAATCTGGCCCTGAGCCAGGTATCTTTCTTCTCTACCTTTCAAGTCTTCTTACGTCACTTTAACACACCATTTACCTGCGCTGTGCATGTACAGCTGGTCTCTCTTAGACCAGACTCCACACGGAGTGTCCTCTTCCTTGACTGAGGCTGACCCTCTTTCCCTCATGACCCCATTATATCTATGTCTTGCCTGGACTTTTTCTTCTAAAAATGTAAGTCACGTGAAGTCACCGCTCCTTGACCAGATCTCTGAATGGAATCTCAATCCTTCGAATACCCACGAGCCTCCTCTCTCACCTTGTGCCTTGCATATATGATGTCATTCAGACCTTCTTTTTCCTTCTTTCTAGGTTCGTTGTGTAGACACACCAAGGCTGGCCCTTGTGCTACATGGATTTTTGCATTTCCTATGTCCTCTGGTGCTCTCGAGCCAAACTCTCACAATGCCCAGTTTGAAAGAGCCCCATTCCTGCTGTTCTGCCCCTCCAGCTTGCCCTCCATTCCTATTATTCCTTGCTGTTATCTGGCACCTTCTGTGTTTTTGTGTTACTGGTTTATGGGTTATTTTCCTCTACCTTTTTACCTCTACATTTACCTCCCTTGGCAGTGGAAATTTGAGCCACTCTTTGTTTCCCTTCTGTTCTTAATGCCCAGCAGAATGCTTCATGAACCCTAATCAAATGATTAGAAGGACAAGCCCCTGCCTGTATTCTCTTTCTTCAGAAGATGGGAAGGCCCTGAGGCTCCAGGGTCCAACTTCCAATCCCCTGTTTCCTTCAAAACTGAAGACAGCAGATCCTTTCCAAATGCCTACTGCCAGACTCAGGGCAGACACCTGGTGGAACCACCACTTGTTGTGGCAAATGGTTAAGCATGTTGTTGGCTGTTGGTGATGAACCAGCAGGTCTTGATTAGCCAGCTCTTAGAACACAGCTACTGGGGGAAAATTAAACTAAAGGAAATCAAACCAGTCTTGGGAAACTTTGAGTGCTACGCACATCCTTAATAGACTCTGACTTTAAGCTTTCTCTCCAGGGTATGGAAGTTCAGAACTGCTAAGTAGTCGAATATATTTGTGAAGAAAAAAAAATCCATATGGACAAAGAACACAATCAACATCTGTAATTAGGAGTAAGATAGGCAGATAAAGGACTCACATGCATGTCACAGCCACACTGGGGATGCCAGCCCTGGAGCCATCTCCCTCTGTGCCAGTGGGGAGAGCTTGATTTATATGAACGTTGGCTATTCGCAGCAGTGATAACTGTGCTTACCATCAGAAAAAAAAAGACATGCTTAAGGAGTACGTGGTTAGTACTTATCAAAGGTTCCTGTATGCTAATTGTCTGAGCTCTTCTTTCCCAGCTCATTCAAGAAAATGTGTGACAGATTCTCTGCCCTTGTGGGATCTGTATTTTTGACCAGTGGTGTTCATGAGGGTCATGTGCAAAGAAGATGCTCTGCCTCTGGTCTCTAGCATGACAGCTATGGGCTACATTTGGCTAGTGAGAAGAAATGTGGTTAGTAACACCAAGGAACTGGATCTAATGTGCATTTAATTTTCATTGATTTATATTTAAACACCACATGTGGCTAGTGGCATTGGATAACATAATCTGGAAAAAAAAACATTAGAACTCTCGAAATACAAAATAAGTCAATGGCAATGTCAATAAGCTCCCAAGAACCCTGCTAAGAAGCCTGAATTCAATGTTAGCTCGTGTCTACCTCCTCCACAAATAGAGCCAACATCTCTATGCTTGGCGTTCACATCCCTGAAGTAGGGTGATAGTAGCTCCTGTCATAGGGAACTGCTCAAGAAGGAAGTAAATATGGGTGAGGCACGTGGTCCAAAACCTGGGGCAGTGATCCCTTTATGTTATTACAGAATAGAGGTTCTGGGGGTGGGGCAGAAGGCATAGGCTTCTTGTTATCACCTCCTGGTTTCTTTGCAAAACCCAGGATTGCACCCAAGGACCTGCAAGTTTAGTCATGCTCAAGAAGTACTGCTCTACTGAGTTAGTTCCCAAGACCTCTTTTTAGTTTTGATTTTGTGACAATGTCTCACTAAGTTGCCCAGACTGGTCTTGAATATTCAATTCTCTTGCTTCCGTCTCCCAAGTAGCTGGGACTGTAAACCTGTGCCACCAGGACGAGCTTGTTCATGCGATCTGGAAATCAATATCCTAGGTCTCATTAATCCAATGAAAGCTACTGATGTCCTATGTGTGTTCTAGGTAACAGGCATAACACACACACTGCTGCTTGTGTCTGGACAGTTCTTTACCAGCAGTGACTATAAACAGAACATTGCACTTTGTTCATTAATTTACCCATAATTTACTGAAGACAAACTACATGCCAGCCTGGACTTTCCTTTGAAAATTTATCTGTGCATAAGACAAGGCAAGGGCCTCGCCATTATTGAACTTAAAGTCTAACATTAATCAAGCAATCATTCAGTTAATGTAATGTCATAGACAAACTGGAAGTCAAGACTTGAACATTGCACAAAGAGAGGGAGGACTGTCACAGAAGCTGTGTGGAGAGTGAGCAACTGTTTCAGAACCAGAGGCTGTGTTAAAACAGTACACTGATGAGGGAGAAAGAGAAAGGCTTCCAGGCCAAGGATGTTCAACCATGATACAGACTGGTCAGGGCAGAGGCAGCTGGGCAGATATGTGGCCTAGGATGGCTTTCACAGAGGTGTGGAGTGAGCAAACCAACTACATGTACATTTGGGCTCAACAGATGCCATTTACGGATCAGCTGAAAGTAGTAGGTCCACTGGATACAGAGTTCTGATGGGAGCCATTACTGGAGTATGGAGGAAGGTGCTGTCTGTTGGCATGGGTGTATCAGGATGACAGCAATGGATGGACCATAGAGGGCTCTCCGCTTAGACTCTGGGTAAACACAGTCTGCATGGAGACAGAGCAGTGCTATTTCAGAAATACCCAGGTTTTAGTTTGTAGAGAAGTAAAAGGGGTAAAGGAAGGTAAATTTGTCAGAGTTCTAAAGAGGAAAAGAACCAATAGACAAAAGCAATATGTGTGCTTGCAAGTCTAAAAGACGGTTTATTATTGGATTTCACAGTTGAGGGTTGCATAGGCCCAAAATGGCAGCCCTTGACCAATTTAGCACAATGGTGAACAGTCCCAGAAAAGCAATCTCAGGTCCACATGGCAGGCATGGATGCTCCCTGGAGAGTTCTTGGTATGAGGCCACATTGAAAAGTTGGAGTGTGAGGCCCACAGCCAATGGCAGCTATGGTATGCATCCTATTGTCTGCTTTCTCTCCAGCTTGGGACCAGCCTATCGGATATTGGTGTTGACATTGCAGGTAGGGGTTTCCCCCCCTTGGTTGCTCTTTCTTGTGTCAATCATCTCTGGGAACACAAGTGTAATTACTAAACTCCCAGGTGTGTCTCAATCCAACCGAGTTGACAACCAAGATTAACTCTCTCAGAAGGTGATAAGAAACTTTCTGGGTTAAATCATGGGCATAGGAGCCAGGACAGGTTAGGCTCTTTGTGGGCACAGGTAAAGAGACAGAACATACTTCTTAACCAAGCAGTAATTAAGTGCTCTTTTGGTGTCTGAGAGGTCAAATGTTAAAAAAAAAAATCACTCTGGGAGTTTATTGGCTTTTTCTCCTGTTCTGCACTTAAAGCTGTCAGATGGAAATTATGTGGTAAAGTCATTTTCAAATACTTGTTGCTTTGTATGATGCCTGCATCTGAACACTTTCCCCCTTCTTGTTGGTCCATTTTCCATTGCTGTAACAAAATACTTGAGGTTGGGTGCTGAAGGGAAGGGACTCACGGGATCCGAGCACATATTGCCCATCTGGTGGCAGCCAATAGATTCTGGGAGAGATAGGAGCCGGCATCCAGTTGTGTACCTACTGGCAAGCCTGCCAGGCTGTGATGGTTTGATCCGAACTCAGGATCATACAGCCTTTATGGGACGGTGAACTTAGCTCAGGCCAGCAAATCAAGGAAAGTGACTAAGAGGGAAGGATGTGAGTAGGATAAGAGGGATATGGAGAGGTTACTGGGGGAAAAGGTGGTTTAAATGAGAATGTCCCCCACAGGCTTAGACATCTGAGCAATTGGTGCTGTTACTTGGGGCAAGGTTAAGATGTGGAGACTGTTCTGGAAAAAGCATGTCCCTGGGGAGGGCACTGAGGGTTTAGAGACTTGTCCCAGCTCCAGGTTGCTCTCTCTGCTTTGTGTTTGTGATGAAGGATGTAAGCTCTCAGCCACGCCTGCTGCCACCACTCCCCTCCATGACTGGCTCATCCCTCTGGAAGCACAAACTCAAATAACCTTCTTCTGTAACTGCCTTGGTCATGGTGTTTTGTCATAGCAACAGAGAAGTAACTAAAACATTCATAGTATATATGTTAGAAATTATAAAAGAATGAAATTTACTAAGAGAATGTCTTTAAAAGAGGTTTATTTAGCACCTAGTATTGGAGATCCAAGAGTAGGATGCTGGCATGCACTCAGCTTTAGAGGGACTCTATGCTGTTACACATCACAGTAGAGAATCATGGCAGGGGTATGATGAGGAGGATGGGTAATCATTGCTCTTACATACTAGCTCATTGGGAATAACCAGAGACACACAGAAAGATATAAATCTCTTCTGAGGATAACATTCCTGATGACCTGACTATCTTCCACTGGGACACACCTCCTAAAGATTCCACCGGCTCTCAACAAATGGCACAGGCTAGACCACGCTTCCACCATGTGACTTCCTGGGTATATTCCACACATAGGCCGACTGACCTCTGCAACACACAGGTTTCCTCAGCTAATCTTTGTGTAAAAACAACACGTGAGCTTCCCTCCCAGGGCTTGTGTGCATTTCTAATCATGAGAACAGCATGGAATAGAGATCATCAGAGTCCTTTCTGGATGTAGAGTCAAGTGATGGACTTGCCACATCTGTAACTGACCTGTTATTTCTAATGTCATGTCAACAACCACTTCTTGTCAGAGGGATGGCTGTGACCCAACTATGCTAAAAAGAAGGAGTGCATTCTTCATTTCACGTGCTTCCTGCCCACCCAGCATTCTATCCCCAGCATCCTCTTCGTGATCCCGTCATGTCCAGGTCTACCAAGACTGCAAGCTCCCCCAGGCTGAGGCTCGCTCTTTCCTATATTTATACAAAAGCATACTTATCCGAAAATTATACTTCCACTGGCATAAAGTTGTTTCTATTTTAGTTTATTTTCCCTGATTATAGAATCATTATCTAATCTCATAGGAAACTTAGAAAGGGAAGTACAAAGAGAAGAAAATACCGCCCATAATCTCCCCATATTATGTCATTAAGTTCACCGACTTTTTACTTTCTTATTTGTTTATTTTTGGCCCATTGTACAATTTTGTCATGTCTGCACACACACAAAAAATCAGTTTGAAAAGTCACTGAACAAACGTTTTTCATGTCCATGGGAGATACGGTGGAAAACAGGTCTATTTGCTTTTAGTTGCTTAACCGTCAGCAGCAACTTCTCTCACAGCTGAGCCCTCATTAGGTTTCCTGGCGTCTGTACACAGGCGCATAGCCTGCATTGTTCATAAATACCTCACTCATTGTTTGTTTGTTTTAACATACATTTTTACATATGCCTGGTGCAGATTTCCTAGCTTGCCTTTCTCCCCTTAAAACTGAAGATACCTCTCTCTCTGTTCTTTTTCTCTTTGTTTCTTTCTGGTTTATTTTGGAATTGTAGTTTAATTAAAACACTTCTCCCTTCCCAGGACATTCATGACCTATTTTATTTCAAAGCACAGACATACTTCGGTGTGCTCAATCCTCTCTTACGAAATGCCTGTGATGAACTAATGACCTCTATTTTCTAACACTGAGGGTATCTTTTAATTAATTTTATTTATTTATTATTTGTGTGTGCATGTGCGCATGTGTGTACTTAGGAACACGAATACAGGTGCCCCTGGAGGCCAGGAAAAGTCATCACATCCCTGGAGAATGTAATTACAGGTGGTTGTGATCCACCTAACATGTGCTGCCAACTGAATTTATGTTTTCTCTAAGAACAGCAAGTGCTCTTAGCCTCTGAACTGTATCTCTGGTCCCGTGGTATTGATTGTTTTGAATGTCTGGAGGGTTGATTTCCATTAAGCAACACTAAAATAAATAAATAAATGTGTTCTCCTCTTAAATAACCCTCTTTCCTTCTCTTGAGCACTCCCAGACCCTCCCCACTTTCCCATTCATGTTCCACCCAAGTTTTTTCCCTTGCAACCAAGACTCACTGTGCTGTCTTTTCTTTTCGTTCTTTCTTTTTTTTTTGCCTGCCTATGAGGTTTTTGTTTGTTTGTTTGTTTGTTTGTTTGTTTCACTATGACATTTGGCCATCTCTCTACAATGGGCTCACATAACGCTTCTTATTCATACTGCAGCAGACTCTGGTCCAGCTCTCCCAGAATTCACTTTTCACTGGGAGTCATTTGACATATCCGCTCAGGCTTCTGCTTCAGTTCTCCACCTCTTCTGGAATTCCTCCTGAGTATTTTACTTTGTCCACCAACCTTTATTCTTCTTATTCAGTTCTCTGATAGCTTTCTATCCTATATTACACATATAATCTTTAATTATATAGTGTATATTTTGACACCAGATTTCATAAAAACTGAATAGTGTTTCTAATTGCTTAGATATTTGTTATTTGTTTACATATTTGTAATTGGCATTTGCTTTAAACAGTAGCCACCACTTCCAGTTTTAGGTTTGCTAGTCATTCTTTTTGAGATAATTTAGGTTCGCTAGTCATTCTTTTTGAGAGTTAATTCTCAGAGCTACAGTTTTCCCCTGATTGAACAATTACTTCCATTTCCTTAGAGACACGCACCCCTTTCTTAGTCACTCTTAACTTTCAGGATGTTGTCTCCATCTGCCTCCAAAGTTTAATCTCCATTCTCCTGTTTAAATCCTCACTGACTCACTGTTTCCCCATGTTTGCCGTATCTCTTGGAGGCCTCCACGACATGAACTAGTTCCTGTCTCCACTCTCCAGAGCCTCTTGCACCCGAAACAGCTGCCATCTAAGGTTGAGCAGAGGCGGATTCTGAGTGCTGGAATGGACAGGTTGGCTAAACAGCACATGCGAGGTCCCGGGTGTTTCCCAGGGATGTGGGTGAGTATGGTGCAAGTGAAAGGGATTTGCTGACCAGAAGGATGGGGTGCACTGAAAGCCACTGGTTGCTCTGACATTTCCTGTGTCCACAAGGTGGGGAGCAGGTGCTTCCCAGCATTCCTGTGGGTTCCTGGAGTCCTGAGTGGGAGCATTGATAAGCGGAGCATGGACAGAGATAGACCTGCTTGCCTAGCTGGCTCAGGTAACTTCAGATGGACAGTCTTCCTGTCTTAGCTTTCTGCTTGCTGGGTGCTCACCCCCAGGGTCCCCTTGGTAACCACAATCTCTGCAAATCTCCCCTTTCAGGGACAGCACTCTATATGACTGAGCAAACACCTTCTTGGGCATTGAGTCACCATGACTTGGAGGCTTAGCTGTACAGCAATAAAGCTAAAGCCTTTTCTTTTTGTCCTTGCGGGCTTCGCCCTCAAAAACATGACCTCACTGTCACCAGTGTGGCGGCTGCTTCAGGAAGGAACATGTCCAAGCCATTCAGTTTAAGTAGCAGGTCTCCTGTTTGCATTCTCTCTCTCTCACACAAGCTCTGGCATTCTGGAAGCTCCCATTTTGAGCACAAGACTGTATTTGCTTGTTTTTAAAATAGCTTTACTATTGTTTCCATGGATTGGGAGCAGGGAGCTGAGGAGGCTGCGGTTATGCCAGGACAGCCATCTTCAAACCAGTTTAATGTGAGGCACCATTCTATTTGCTAATATTTTATTTAGGATTTTCCATCAATATTCATATGTGAGATTGGGCCGTCGTTTTATCGTATCTTCTCTGGAAGGTGTCTCACAACAATGCTTAGCTGGCTTCACGGAAGAAATTTAGGGGTCCTTTCTTCCTTCTCCACAGCCCTAGAGAGGCAAAGAACACTGGGTGGGAACTGGTTCCCTAGAGACTGGGATGGCTGTTCCAGGAAAGCCGTATCTGCCAAAGCTTCATGGAAGCCCACATATTAAAAATGTCTTCTGCCTTCACTTCCATCCACAGAGTGTATCTATATGAGACCAGTTTGTCCATTTGTGACTTCCGAGAAAATCATTCATTTGACCCTAGATTTCAGGTTTATTGCACAATATTAAAGCAAACTATTGTCCTGTTTGTTTGCTCTATTGTTTTTCTGGTTTTCCTTCTCTTTAGCTTATTTTGATGCTGGCATTTCTACTGGGGTAGCCATACTTTCAGAGACTTGTGCCATTTGTTAACTAGTTTAAGTGTTTTCTCTTTAAGTTTTGTTCTTATTGGATGTGTTTCGTTTCTACCATTTTCTGTTTTCCAATCCATTTTTTTTATTTGCATGAGTGAAAGTCCTTTTGCTTTCCTGCTTCTTCTTGTATCGATCTTCCCTCCTTCGGTTTTTATTCATTTATCTGGTGGTTGAAGCAGTTAAACTGTGCTTTGGTACCTTCTTTCTGAAAGTGACTTTAACCACAGACCATCAGTCTGGGCTCAATGTAAGTGCTGCCTCACTGAAATTTTACTTTATAAAGACATTCCACACTTTACAGAGCAAACTCCAGGTTCTGGTTCAGAACCCACCAACAAGACACACCCCAAGGATTCACCCCATCTCAAACTGAGCTTTCTTCTCTTCAAAGTTGCTAGAAGGGAGAGATAAGCAGAGGTGCACACATCCTCAGTTTGAGGACACCTAGTTTATGAGGCTGAGTGGGCTTCCCCACTGTTTAACTGAGGTGACAGAGTGAGAGTTCCCTCATCAGACCACATTATAGTCTGAAATTTGAGGAGCTTTTCTGGATATTTGATCCTAGCAGGAGACCCCAGACTTGCTGTCATTTATGTGAGAACTGACACCGCACAAACTCCCCTATTCCTCATCAGCTAAGTAAGGATGGCTGTGAGGTCTGACCCAGAACACTGAGTGTTCTGTAGGTACACAAGAAGATTCTATATGTCACTTTATGTAAAGTGCAGGAGACATACTTAAATCAGCATGCTCTGTACCATTTGCTTTATTTTAGTTTTTAATTTGGGTTCTGATTTTAGATACATATTTTGATCTTATTTGGTTTCATTTCATGTAATTTTTCACTCATGGGAGCTTAAAGAGATACCTTGAACCTCCTCACTCTCGATTTTATTTTTTGTTCCTTCCAACATTTCCTTTATGAATTCTGCTGCTGTTTTAATTGGTAGATATGTGTTCAAACTGATTCATCTTGCTTTAGCAACTTGGTTTATTTAGTGGCCTTATATTACATTCTTTAAAACTCTGTGCCTTGAATTTATCCTCCTCATAAAGGCCACATGTGCTATGTGCACTAACAATATAAAAGAGCTCCTATCAATGAAAATGCCAGTATTCTTTACAAACAATTAGAAAAAAATGCACTCACATGCATGCACACTTGAGCCCAAACGCATACAACTTTCCAGATTCACAAAGCAAAATGAAGAGATGACCACATGCAATCTTTCACGTCTTTTTTCTCTCTCAATTTTTGGCAAGTTAAGCATCCTGGTGAAGCGAATATATATTTTATTTCCTTTTATTTGTATGTTTGTCAAATTTATTTTAGTTCACATGTTAATTATCAGTTTCTTTATAGTGTCTCCTCTGATTCCTAGATTGTCAGTGTGACTTTTAAGAGGAACTCATATGAGCCTGGGTGACCCCACAAGGCATACTGTTTTTCAGTACATCAGTTCCCCTGAAAATTTCATATGATCAGTTTTTCTTTGTAGCAGTATAAATTTCCATTGTATATATGTGCTACATTTAGGTTGATTTCATTGTGAATAGAGAATCAACGAACATGACTATGCAAGCATCTCTATAGTAGGAATATGGAATCCCTTGGATAGAGTGTGTACCTTCCCAATTACATCCATGCCCACTTGAGCGGCTAAAGTTAGTGGCTTACAAAGCAAGATCAAAAACTAAACAGAAGACATGAAAATGGATGGGAATTTAAGGGGAGGTGGGAAGGGCTAGTGGGAGTCATAAGGAGATAAGAGAGGGTGAGGAATGAGTGGAGACATACTGTATTATTTTGTCAACTTGACACACAAAAAACTTATATGGGAAGGGGGACCTTTAACTGAGTAATTGCCTCCACCAGTTTGCCCTACAGGTATGTCTGTAGGGTATTTTCTTTATTAATGATAGATGTGGGGGGGCAGCCCACTCTTAGCCATTCCATCACTGGACAGGTGTTCTAGGCTGTACATAAAAGTGTACTGAATGACACCTGAAAAACAAGCCATTATGTAGCATTATTCCATGGTTTCTGCTTCTGTTCCAGTTTGAGTTCTTTCCCTGGGTTAACTCAATGATTAACTGTGGTTGTGATGCCTAAGTCAAATACACAAATTTTCTCTCTAAGTTGCTTTTGGTTATGCTGGGTATCACAGCAATAAAAAGGAACTAGGACAACATATGCAGAAAACTATCAAAGAATATTTTGTCATTTAAAGAGGCAGTCATGGTGTGCTGCCACAGTGGTACAGATGGCCTAGCTTAGCACGAATAAATTCCTGACTTCCTCAACACCAAAATAAATAAATAAATAAAATTAAAAGCGTTTAAAAGAGAAAATTACTTTCCTGAATTGTTAGTGTTTAAAGATTGTTTTTCGGTATACTTTACAAGATATTTTGGTTGAGTATAAAATTGTTCCCTCACATCTACTAGAGGACTCTGGGAAACAGTTCTACATTTTTTCAAGGTATAATTATTTTTTTGTTACTCTTAAAGACTTAATTTTGGCAGGACTCAGACCTAGAAGTAGAAGCTCTCAGCGAGGACAGTTTGTGTCTCTTGGACACTTGTTTCTGACACTTTTCCTTGGCTTCCTTTATTTTGGGCAAAAGGTAACATTTTGCAGCCTCCTCCTTGTTTTTCTTAGTACGTTGTCTTTTCAGAGCAATATGTCAGCATTTGTGTTTCAGGACACAAGAAACAGGACACTAAATCATGGCTACTTTGGTCCTAGGATTCTTACCATCTTTGTTTTAAGCCTTTCTGACTTCATATTGGTGGGCATCATCTTTTTTTGGAGAGTAAAGAGCTTTCTGATTCTGCTAGCTCTTTTAGGTCCCAACCAATGAGGCACAATAGTATCTCTCAGTCCAGGAATCTCCTCCTCCTCTTCTTTTTCTTTCTCCTCCTCCTTCTTTTTTGTGATAACCAAGTTGAGAACACTAAAATTGGCATCCACAATGCATTCACAGACAGCCTTGCACTTCCTCTCTCCAGATCTCCTTGTTCTATAACAAGAATGCCCCTTACTCAATAGCAGGTGCTTGCCATTTGTCAAAATGCCTTGCTTCACTGGTAAACCTCGTTTGTCATGCCCACCACTGATTTGGAAATTGATATTCTTCAGAGATTTGATCACTGTCTACTTAAAATTTCACCAGTTTCTTACACTTTGTTCTGGAGTTTTGAAAGAGCCCCTTGTGAGACCTTCAAAGATGGGGTCACCAATAGACTCATGCTACATTGGGTGGCACAACACACGCACATACTGACAGCACTAAGTGGATTCAGTAGGTTTAAAATAGTATATGAACTTGGAGGTGAAGGAAATGATGGTGGGGAGTACAGGAGACATTGTGTGAGTAGAGGTGGCTTTGATCAAAACACGTTATATATGTCTATGAAACCTTCAAACAGTTCAAATAACAAAAATTGATATTTACAAAGAATATCTTATATATATATATGAATGACCTCTTTTCCACAAACCTAACTCCATGTGACTACAGGCATTACAAAACAAATAATTCCTGGTATCAAATACATTTACGTTATTCACTTGTAGTCTTGATGATTTTAAACATATATTTTCTTCCCTCTTGTATCTGACTTATCTATCTGTATTCCTTATCCCTGTCTATTGGAGTGCTTACATTTTTACCAGTGTATATGGATATACAGGGTTCAAGTTACCAAATGAATTCATTCTTTGAACACAGACAACTTTATAAATGAGTTCTCTTGCTTTGTCATCTGATTAGGGATGTCCATTCAGGACACTCAACCAGAAAAATCCTCTGTGGTGAACAGGAAGCTGGCCGAATTTCTCCTTAGTTATCTCAATTATTGCATTGACTTTCACAATGCCCAGGATGTTTGTTACTAGTGATGGTTAGCTTTGGTTGTCAACTTGGCAAAACCTAGAATCTCTTGGAAGGAGAGTCTCAATGAAGAGTTGTCTTCATTAGGTTGACCTACCTGTGGATTGTCCTCAATATGTTAACTGATACGGAAAGACCTAGCCCACGACTGGTAGCAACATTCCCTAGATAGAAGTCCTGAAGTGTATATGAATGTAGAAATGAGGCTGACCACAATCACACATGCAAACTAGCATGCATGTGGTCATTATTTCACTGCTTCAGCTGTGGATGTGGTGTGAGCAACTGCCTCAAGCATCTGACTCCCTAGCAATAGTGAAGTGTAAGCTGCAATTGTAACCTGAAATAAACCCTTTCTCACCGAAGTTGATTTGGTTAGGGATTTGTTTGTTCATACCAACTGAAAGGAAGCTAGGACATCCACTATTTGTTTTCTCATCATCTATCAAGGAAAACACAGAGACTGATGCCTGCTCGACACATCTCTCTAGTTAACAGAAACACAGAGTGGGCCAGCCAGGCAGAAAGCCAGATTTTCCAATGGGTGGTAACCCAACATCCTTTCCTTTCTTGCTCTCCCTTCATAGCGAACACAAACTTCTTAATCAAGAGCCCAGCATGAGAGGTGATTTTAAATCAACATGATCCCAAAGCCACTCAGTGGTCAAGAGAAAACAGCAACGGTTCTCTTAGGCAGCAGTAGCAGCACCTGGAAAAGTGCCCAAGAATGAAGCTACTCCCTTTCCCCCAAGCACTGAGAAGATGGATGAGTAGGGATTCTTCGAGCAATTGGTTTTGTAAGTTAGTGAGGCAAAAATCCAAGAATGGGGCCTGGCTTTAGTCAAATATTTATGATGCTTTTATTAGTCTATGGTCCAAAGGTAATGCATACTCTTATTTGAATTTCTAAGTTCTTCAGGAATTGTGAAAAGTGCCGTTGTATCGTTGTATTGTATGCCCTGTTCACACAGATGAACCATGCATGTGTTGGTTTCACAGACGGCATCACTGCTGCTGTTACTCACTGAGGCAGTGATAATGAAGTGCAGCCAGAGCCCTGCTGAGGATCCTGGGAACATCTGGGCTGTGGAGTCCTGGGGAGGCCATCGCATGGCATTCAAGGTGTCTATGGGACCACAGATGTGAAGGTGTCCCTGTCACTGCATCACTGAGTGAGTTTGACTGGTTTGTGATAATGAGGTGGGATGCACAGTCAGCCAGGCAGAGGAGAGGGAAGAATCTTCCAGAAGGAGAAAGCCATTTCTGTAACAGGCTGGAAGCCCCAGAGAGCAAGACAAGCTTCATTAACTGCAGGATGGAGCGGAGAGGAGAGAAAGGCAAGGCTGGGATTGGAGTGGCCTTACAGGCTCTGTTCAAGAATGTAGATGCTGTCCCGGGGCAATGGGAAGATAGTTGTGGGTTTTAAGCTAGCGGGTGACATCATTTGGATAGAGTTTTAGGGAGATTACTCAGGCTGTTGAGTTGAGATGGATTGGCAGGAGTGAGGCCAAGGCAGAGGCAAGTTGGGAGGCAGTTTCAGAATCCTGGGGACAAATGGCAGACACCTACAGAGAGCATTGGCTATAGAAAAGTGAGCAGGCATGCCTCTGTGTAGGTTATGGAGTGGACATTATCTGTTGGCTGTTTGTGTGTGAAGGGTGAGGAACCTCTACTACGAACCCTTTATTTCAACATAAGTGATTTATTTTATCGAGCTTATAGGGAAGAGGACTCAAAGAGCCAATTATCAGTTAGTCTTAGAGAATCTGAGTTTGAGATGCCTACAGATGGGCCAGTGGGATGGCTCAGCAGGTAAAGGTGTTTGCTGCCAAGCCCGGAAACATGAGTTGGATCCTCCTTCACAGGACCCACATGGTACAAGGAAAGAACTGACTCCCAAAGGTTGTCCTTTGGCCTCCACAAGCATGTTGTGGCACACACACACACACACATACACACACACACACACACACACTTAAGTAAGAAATGAAGTTCCCACAAGATTCTAGTTGGAAGTGTTGATCTGGAGCTCAGCAGAAACACTTGCTCCACTTTGGAAGCAGGACGGTAAGGATCTGCTCATGATATAGCTTCTGTTTTCTCTTAGGGAAATAAACTCCACTAACTGCAAGTCTCAGAGTCTTAGAAGATATGAGGAAAGGGCTCTCTCTCCAGCCTGAGGCATGTTGCCTCAAGGGAGCTTGCCCTGGCTCTTAAAACAGGAGGAGGAACCTTCTCAGATGACGACAAGAAGGAAGAGGAACGCTTGGGTTTTCCTGACTTGTGTTGCCAAGTCTTCACTTGAGGCAGCTGAAGAGTTACAAGTATGTGGAAGGAGGGACCCCGCCAGGATCAGCACTCTTGGGGAGGAATTCAGTAGAAATGTAAAAGCAAGGAGTACAGAGTGACGTGTCTCTTGGATGAAGATGGAGTGTCACATTTTTATCCTGCTCCTGTCTGTGGTTGGTGGCACAGTACAGGACCTTGGGAAGGAGGGAGCAATGTGTTCTGAAAGTTCTTTCTCCCCTTGTGTCTCCTCCTCTGCCCTATCTCCTCACCATCCTGTCCCTAATCTGTAGTGAACGGTGCATCTAAACTTGGCCTGGCTTTTTCTTAAGTCCTCATGCCATTCAAAGAATGCAGGCCCTGCCAGCAGGCAACCCTCATGTCAACCCAGAGACAGGATGAATTATTTCAAGCCTCTTAGTTTTTTAAATTATTTATTTATTTGTGTATTTATTGTTTCTTAAATAAAGAAAAACAGATCATTTTGTAGCACACCAAGGCTGCAAGGCTGTATACTTAGAGCCATCTAATAAGTATTCATTCTTTTATTTCACCAAATCAAAATCACTTTTGTACCAAAGAACCAAAGAAGGCTCTAGCTGGAGGGCCATGGCGGCAGAGGCTTTCAGAAAGGGTGTAGGAAATGAGAGGCTGGAGGAGAGAGGAGTCAGAGTAAAGAATGGCAGGTACACAGATGACAGAATTCTGGGGACTCTCAGCTGGGTATGGATAGAGCACCACCAAGAGAACAGAGAAATTGGGAAGGCCTTGTGGGCCTCCTACCCCATTGCAGTCCTAGCCATGTGCCCCCTCAGAGGCCCAAGGTGTTTAAATAGCATAAAAGAATGGAAGAGCTACTGACAAGGGGCCATGAGCTAAAGACCAACAGCGCCCAGGGCAGGCGATTCTGTCAAGAAAGGACTTGTGATGGGTCCTAGAGTGCGGAAGCAGGGATACTGAGGACTTCTGGCTCTCCAGTCATCTTCTCTGGGAAGGGACGGCCTGTGTGAGCTCTGTTGGGGGTCATGTGATTCAAATCACTATACACCACAATTTCTTTCCTTGACAGATTTTCAGATAAGATATCCGTGTTCTTCTGACTTAATCTCTCTCTGCCTCTTTCTCTCTAAAACTGTTACTGTCTGTGCTTCCTAACATTAGCTATAAACAATTTAATTTCTTCATTCATTGTAAAAACATACATCTCTTCCTATCTTAGTTTACCATAGGGATTCTTTACCAAATTATCATGAGATAAGAAATTAAAACAGCAAATTTTAAAACAATTTAAAATATCTTTTTTTCTTTTCACCTAAAATGATACCTATTGTATTAAGTACTTTTCCCATTGGAGACCAAATGCCTGACAGGAACAGCTTCAGGAAGTGATTTATTTTGACTCTGGGTTTCATAGTGATCAGTTCTGCCTGATAGGGAAGAAGGGAGGGCAAAAGGAATGGAGAGACAGAAAGAGAGAGAGACAGAGAGAGAGAGAAAGAGAGGGCACAACACAACAATATAGTTCAAAGTATAGAGGCATGAAGTAGAAGAGAAAAAATATAGAAGGGGACCAGGGTAAGACATAGCTGCATGGACACAGCTCCTGGGACCCACTTCCTCTAATTAGATTCCACCTCCTACCCTTGACCAACCTTAATTATGTCTTCATATTATGAAACCATCAGGGGATGAATTCATTGGTCAGTTCAGAGACCCCATGGCCGACTGTTCTCTGGAAATTTCCTCGCAGAACACCTAGAGGTATGCTTCACAAACCTTCCAGGCATCTCTTAATTTAATCCAGCTGACAATCTAGGTTAGCCATTTTACTTACCAGCCAGGACTACATGTGTCAGTTAATTTAGAAAGTTGGAAAATTATGTTAGTATAATTTTATTCTTAACTTTAATCTTTTTTGCATGTGCTTGTGCATATGGCATTTATGTATGAATGTATGTATGCACATTCAAATGTGTGTGGGTGCATATACATGTATATGTATGTGAATATACATGCATATGGTGTGTAAGTTAAAGGTAGATGTCGGGTGCTCTCCTCAATCATTCTCCATCTTATATACTGAGGCAGGTTTCTCACATTAAACCAGAGCTTGTTGGCTCAAGTGGTCTAGCTGATCAGTCACTCTGAGACTACCCTATCTATGTCTCCTGAACAACAAGAGCATAAGAAGGTTGCCAAGCTGAGAGTTGGTGTTCCAAAGTCAGGTCCCTATGCTTTTCAGAAAGTGGTTCTCTATCTGCCAAGTATCTGTCCAGTGTTCCTACACACATTCTATTGAGAAAGCGTGTGAGCATAAGCAGTTATTAAAGAAGAAACTTAAGTATTGCCACATAATTTATCAAATAATTATTTAATTTGATATTTCAAAGTATAGTTAACATCTTAAAACATGTTTTCAAAGAGTGTACATGCATACACACACATAATTGTTACCTGAATCATTTTGTTTATCTCCTTAGTATAAAGTTTTAGGTTGAACTGATCCCATCAATGTGTATAGATAGTTTAAGCCTTGAGATATAAGTCACCAATTATTTTTATGGAAGAATTTCTACGTTTTTGTAATTTTTGGTGAGAGTATGTGTGCCTAAGATAAGCACAGTAGGTCTAGGACCAAAATTCAGAAACCCAATTCTTATTGGGAAACCCAGCCCAAATTCACATTTCCAATGTTTAAGTATCATTGTTCAATGCCTCACTTTGATGAATGTCCATGGCTTTCATACATATTCAACTGCGCTGTCAGCTGGGATTGTATTGATCTATGCCCAGACCTCTTCTGCCAGATGAGAACAGAAGGCTTTCTATTTCAGTCACATACGAAGGACAGTTTTTCTGGGTATAATAGTGCTCATGGGCCATACATTCTGTTCCATAGTCCTCTGTGGATATCATATCTCAAATTTTTGCCTTTTCATCTTAAAAGGATACCATCTCCCTTGGGTTTAATCCTTCCCTCAACAATCTAGGGTATATTCTTTGATACTTCTTTTAATTTTTCTTACCTGTCAATTTTCCTATTGCTTGCTACTCATTTTTTTGAGTGTTTTCTTCCCCCATGGGATAAACTTTTTTGACTGTAATACACTGGCTTTTTCCAAATTCAGCAGTCACTTCCATTTTAATTGCCCTAACTTTATATACAAGATTGCCTTCAGCCCGAGATGATTAGTGATCTTTTTATTTTTATTACCCTCTTTCATCTTGCCTTAGATTACTTTTGGCTGGATTCTGAAAGACCCAGGAGAGCTTGCCCTATTTGTCATCAAAGCTTTTTTGCATCATCCATTTTGTTCCTAGATGTCTTCTCTGTGACAGTGAGCACCCCAGGACTTCTGTGACATCTCTTGACCACACTTTCCCCTCCCCTTTCCTTTCTTGTTGCTTGACTTTGAATTTGCTACCTGCTCATCACTTCTGGCTTCCTTTTTCAGAAGATGTCTAATCATGCCCATTTTCACTTATTTAAAAAATTATAACATCATATCAGTGTTGGAGTGTTGTATTTCTACTGACTATCAGACTGCTTTTCTCTGCCCTTCTCAGCAACACTGCTGATTTTTTTCATCAGCTGTCTTCCTCTAGACTCCATTTGAGCAAAAGACAAGATGTGTACTATTCCTGGATGCATTTTCTCTCCATTTGTAAATTTAAAGGGCACGTATGATTTGGATTCTTAGTCTCTAATGCCTTCTATATCCTGACATCAGTAAGTGATATTTCTAAGACCCCATGAAAACATATCTGCTGCCGATTGATACATGATATTCAGCCATGCTAAATATTTTATATAAGTAAGCTTGCTTTATTCTCCAGACATCCTGCTAGACTATCATGGAATATTCTTAAACCTTTTGAAGATTAAGGATCAGCAAAATATTCAGATTGACCAAGCCTGACCAGCTAGCTAATACCACAGATCTGGCCTTGGAGTCCACCATGTAATATTGGATGGTCCAGCAGGACCATGCAACCCTGGTGTCCCTCTACATGATCTTGAGTTGGACCCAGACTAAACAACTCACATTTTCAGCTAACTGGTCCAGAGTTGCCCAGAGTACATCCCTCCTCAGCACACTTGACATGCCTAAACTACAGCGCCTGTGGCTTCTCTGACTTGTCATGTGACTGACCATTGAGTGACGATTTTCCATGTTCAATGTGTTTGTTGAGTTCTGGTCTCTTAGAATCTATGGAACAGTGAGGAAGAGCCAACAATTGAAGCTCTGGTGTGCTGAGCTCTATAGGATGCTCTCATAATCCCTGAGATGTTCCCATTTGATAGCTTAAAACACTGAGTAGTATCTGTCTCCTAACTCATTCCTAACGATACATCCTACATCTTATTAGCCATGAACCCTTAGGAGAGAAAAAGCGTAACAGCTGCTTCATTACCTTCCATTATTTCTGTACCAGATGACCATGGAGGATGGGCTCTTGATTTTTCCCCTAACTCAGGGAAATGAGCTCCATCTATAGCAATCATGGGAGAATAGGATGGTCCAGGCATGGCCATCTTCAATGCTGTTCCTTGAGTCATACCCAGATTTCCCTCTGATCTCATTTGTTCATGAGGTTAAACATTAACCCTACCTGGAGGCCATGGTGTGATAAGATTTTTTTAGCCTTTGATTTATCTTTCATAAACTAATAGTGTGTGTACATGTGTGTTTGTGTATGTATGTATGCATGTGTGTGCCTGGCTGTATGACTGATCTTCACTGCCTTGGAGGCACTGAGGCTTGACCTGGGAGAAGGGACAGAGCCTTTATGATGGTTTCTACAGTTGATGGCACCAGCATCTGAGTCACCAAGAGACTTCTCCTTTCTCCAGAGCAAGTGAGTCAGAGAAGCGTGAGGCACTCTTGGGTAACTCTTGGGTATAAGTCACAGAAATCAGCATTGGCCCCTGTGTCCTGTAGGCATGGAGGTCACCTCATTGACCTCAAGGGTTCTCTGTGATGTGACATTCCCCTGAAAGCTTTGGATTCTTCCTCCATACAGCTCCTGCTGGTGTTTGGGAGGGCTCTCCATGGAAGAGCTGACTCTGGCATGACAAACTCTTCCAGAGAACAGATATTTTAAAAGATTGTCAGGATCCTGCCAGCAGCTCTTATTACGAGCACTTCGAGGCTTTTCATGGGAACAAAGTTGGGTGCAAACACTTCTGAAGCATGCAGCCGGCCCTGACAGAGAGCGAGAGCGCGCTGTTATTACGCCAGGAGGCGAATGTCCCGCTGGGTTTCCAAGTTGCTTCATTACTTTTTCCAGGCCTCGTGATTATTTCCCAGCACCTGTAGGAAACACATTGATATGTCAATACCTGCTATCGCCGGCTGCCTGTTGTGTATAAGCACATATGCTCCTTGAAGTCAATATATTTTTTAAATAGAAAGTAATTTCAAAGTTGAAAAATCAAAAGTGGGTTTAGATTAGCCCTTTTTACTCTAACAAAATTTTATTTTATTAAAAAAATACCCTATCCCAACAGAGAGTTTGGATTTAAGTAGTTCAAAGATATTACTTTTGATTTAAATAACGGGAAAATAGTCTGGAGTGTACAGATTTTTTAAGAAAGTAACCTTCAAATTGATCTCACTGAGTGGGGTCCAGTCTGATTGGCCTCTGCTGGATATTTCTTCCTAGAAGTCCCACCGACCATGTGAACACAGCATGCAAAAGAAAAGCAATTCTCTTCCCTCTGGTCCAGCCGCTTTGGACAGGTTAAGCATCTACAACACGAGAATCTGAAATTTAAAATTCTCTGAACCCTGACACTTTTCCAAAGCCAACCACAAAGCTGCAAGGAGAAAGTTTCACACATGGCCTCAGGGGCTAGGTTGAAGGCAGAATCAAATATGTCACATTAGTTTCTGCTGCCTATCCGGTCACTCTAATGAATTTTGTGTAAAGACGTCAGTTTCTACTCCAAAATAGTTCATTACGAATATGTGAATATTCTGAAATCTTAAAATAAAAATACTGATGTCAAGCCTTTTGGATGGGGACACTCAGTCCCTATCTATAAGCACCCAGGCCTCTTCCCAGGACTCAGGGATCCTGCTTTCATCTGATCCTTCTCCTTTGTCATCCAAGCTTCTCCACTGAGAAGTCCTTATCTGTGTGTCTCCGGGACTTGTCACTGAGAGGAGTTTTATGGGCAGCTGAAGCTGGGCAGCTGAGGGTGGTGACTCTCACCTATGATTTAGCACAGGCTGGACCCACACTGCTGGCACTCTGAGGATTCAGTAGGCAGTGCTGTCCCAAGCTGATGAGCAGGACATGTAACTGGGTTGGATGAGGCATGAATGGGAACAGGTTTGTGAGAGGAAGACAGGAGATCACCAGCTCTGGGTTACAGGTGGGCGGTACCGGATGTCAGCAGCACCTTCTTTGCACATGGTTTTTCTAAGAGTGAAGTTACAGATCAGCTCCTGTGGATATGGGTGGCAGGTCTAGAACAGGAACCAAGCTGTTCTGAGGACCCTTTCAGCAGGAGCGTTCTAAATGAGAAGTAGCCAATCACATGAAGTTCTTTGGAGACCTGTAGAGACAGAAAGAGGCCTTGTGGAAAGGTTGTGTCACGCCTGGGACATGAAGAGAAGACACACGAGTTACCTTGCAGATCTATACATTGGAACTACAAGATGGAGTCAGTGCTTAGGAACAGAACCAAGGGCCACCATGCTAAGGTTAGGATGTGTTCCCTCATGGGCCCATGGTAAACATTTGGTTCTTTACTGAGGCGACAATGGAAAGTAATGTAATTTCTTTAAGAGATGGTGCCTACTGGGGGAAGAGTCCCGAGGTGACTAAGAATGTCCCCAGGGCCTCTACAAGTGTGTCAATCTGCTTTCTGACTTACAAGGGGAGCTGCTGCTGCTACCTGCTCCCCACCAATCTTGTCTCTTTCCCCATCAGACACTAAAGCATGGGGCCACCCAGTGTTGGACTAGAACAGTGGTTCTCAACCTCCTATTGATGTGACCCATTAACACAGTTCTTTATGTTGTGGTGACCCCAACCATAAAATTATTTTTGTTGCAACTTCCTAAGTGTAATTTTGCTACTGTTATAAAAGTAATGTGAAAATCTGATATGCAGTGTAGCTGATACATGACCTCTGTGAGAGGGTCATCCTTCCCTAATCCTGGAAGAGGCTGTGACCCACAAGTAGAGAACTGCTGGACTAGAGCCTCCAGCACAGTGAAGCAGACATGTCTCTTCAGATGTTCATTTTCTTGGCATTTCTTTTTAGTTACAGGCACATTGTTTTAAGTGTCAGCATACACTACACTGTCTGGCTAGAGCTACCTGAGGCGAGATGGACTTCAGCAGAAATTGATACGGTCCCCATCACTGGGACTGTGCAAGGTCATGTGCAGGGACACATGACCTTTGACCCACACAACTGATGGAATGGAAGGTATTTAAACATGGGAATATTTACCCATCACTGTTCTGCTTATCATGGATATAATTCAAGAGTTAGAGACAAGGAGCTGTGACTCTACGTTGTAGAAGAAGCTTTTCTGGCACTGGGGGTTGTGAACCTGCCACAGTCTATTGGAAGCTGTTGGACTATGGCTAAGCTGGTACAGCACTTGCTTGGACCTTTGGATGTCTTCTAGCAAGCATGTGGGTCTCTAAAGCCAGCAGTCTCTTATTGCATTGACTTTTTTCCATCATTGGAAATAGCCTCTATTTCATCTCCCTAAGCTGTTTTCCTCTGAAAGTTTCTCCCTCACCTCCATTATCTTGCATTGTTTCCAGATACATGTTTCTTTGTTTTTAACAACGTTTAAAGTTAAATTTTATTAATTGTATATTGTGTGCCTGTGTGTGTGTGTTCGCACAATCCATGGTATACAGGTGGATGTCAGAGGATAATCCATGGGAACTGGTTCTTTTTTCCCAGCATTTGGGCTCCAGGCACAGGAATGGAACCTAGGTTGTCATCTTGAATGCCTTTATTCACTGAACCATCTCACCAGCCTGTGATCTACAATTTTTCAAAATTAAGTTACATTTATTTATTTGTTCATTTGCTTTCTCTGTGTATGTATATGCATGTGTAGGCACTCACATTTATGAAATATGTGTGAAAATCAGAGGTCAACTCAAGAAGACTGGTTTTCTCTCCTGGGGAGGGAACTCAAGTCATCTATCTTGCTTGCAAAAACCTTTACCCTCTGAGCCTTCTCCCTGGCCCTGGATTCCTGGGCTATTTGCCATCTATCTTTGCCACAGAAGGTGCCAAATTTGGCGTTGGAGAATCTCCAGAACCATTTCCCATGGCCTATGCTGCCTACAGAATTAAAGTGCCGCCTGAGGAAAACCGGAACTGGCCCTTTTCTTGGTGCATCGTTGTGCATTGAGGTCTCTGTTCTCTTCCTTGCTTGTGTTTTAACACCTGAGCAGGAAGCAACCACAGTTACTAAAGACAAGATGAACCAACTCAGAGTTAGGGGGAATCCTGAAAATGACCTTGACCAAATGGTGCTGCCAACTTTTTGGGCTTTTGGTAGTTTTCCTAATATTGTTAGCGTTGTTGGGAGACTGGTTTAGACAACCCAACAGTGGCTGTCACATATTTATTTTGGTTTCTTTTCTTCCTGCATATGTTTGGTGCTTAAAAGGTTCTAGGTTATTGTTGAAGACTATTCTGAAAGCTGTTCAGCTAAAACATATACCTAGATACAGAATTTTAAAAGGTAAAATGTATTAATAATTAATATTCTATTCACCCATCCATTCATCTATCCATCCATCTATTCATTCAACCTGCTACCCATTGTCTACCCATCTCTATGTAACTATATACCCATCCACTTACTATGTATCTATTCATCTATAATCTATTCGTTTATCTATATCCATCCATTATCTTTCTACATGTCTGTCTAGATGTTCATCTATTTTCTATCCTCTCTCATCTATCTATAATCTATCCTATGTTTCTATCTCTCCATCCATTTATCATCTATCTACCCATTTGCTTATCACCTAATCCATTCATATCTGTCAATCCATCCATCCATCTATCATATATCCATTAACCCACATCTATTATTCATCTATGTATTCATCATCTTTCTTTCTCTCTTTACTTTATCTTTTTCTTTCCATCTATCCTCTCTACTTATTCATCCATCTATCCATTTATCATCTCTCTATCCATCTGCCTACCATCTATCCATTTTCTACATCTACCACCTATCTATCTATCCATCTATCTATCTCAATAATCTCTCTCTATCTATCATCTATCTGTTCATCCTTTTACGTTTTATCATATATCTGCTATGCATCTGGGATATATAAAAATATAAAAGTTGAGGTCATTATTTTTTCCTTATAGTTATGATTCTCTTTCTCTCTTCCTCCAAAATAGCAATTACAAGGAATTTCCTGTGAGCCCCTTTAGTCTGTGCTCTAGTGTGTTAGTACGTATACATCCATAGGCAGAATAAACTTTACAATAAATAGCAAACAGACATATCATGTGCCACATTTTAAGATGCACACAGGTAGAAGAGTACTGTGGTCCCCCATATCTCAGGAGTTCCTTCACACACGTTTGGGAGCTTAACATGCACAGCTTCATCCATTTTACCTGCTTTGTAATTTCCCGTTTTGACGATAGCTCTCACTTTAAGTATCACTGGAAGTTTCCAGTCGCTAGTTATCACAAAGCAGTATGGCATGGGCTGTTCTTGGGTGTGTCTCCTTGCAAACATGTGGAGAGATTCTCTGCAGGAAGGAGTTGCTGAACTTCAGTGAGCTTGAAAGAGAAAGAAATTAAATTTTATTTTTATGATCTTTGGCCTGAAACTTAGCATTTACTCTGGCTACGAAGGCAGCAGTGTTGGGTGCCTGGGAGTGTGAGTGATGCTGTGACTCCAAAAGCAATGGGAATATGGTTTCAAATCACATTACAGTTGTTGAAGGTATCTCAAAATATCGTTTACAAGCATCAGCACTTCCAAATTACAGTAATTATGAGAATGTTACTAGATTCTATTTTAATGGGTTAGGAGAGAACACATATATTGCAATATCAAAGATTGTTTCTTAAACATTTATAGCTGTTTTCAGTGTAATTGGCCCGCTTTGCAGTCCTGTGTATTTTATTATTTATGTTTGTGTTCATACACAGCCATACATTTATACACACATATTTATCAGCATCGCGGGCTGTCAGAGCAAAAAAAAATGGGGCTCAACCCTTCTCTCAGGTGCACTGCTGAAGCCTGTGGAGTTCCTCCAGCTCCAGTGGAAACGGGTAGTTTTTCTGACGAAAGGAGAGACGGTGGTGACAGACACACCACAGCATCATCTTCAAAATGACCCTCCCCCATGCCCTTGATCCTTGAGGACACTGACTCATCACTGACGTCGTGTTTGCTCTCTTCCTAATGAGGCTGAGCTGACTTCCCTGTGCTTCTCGCCAGTTTCAGCTTGTCACTCTTGACGTAGGACTTCCCTAAGAGTGGTGTGAATGTGTAGGCCCGCGGAGGTGTCCTGATCATTTTCTTGTGAATGACACTCCTTGGAGGAGGAGCTCTCAAAGGAAGAGTTGTCTCCATCAGATTGAGCTGTGGGCTAGAGCCTCTGGGGCATTTTCTTAATTGCTAATGATGAAGGAGAGCCCGGCCCACTGCGGGCAGTGCCTCTCTTGGCAAGCAGGCCTGGGCTGTGTAAGGAAGGTAGCTGAGGAGGCCCGGGGAAGCAAGGCATCCTTCCTGCACATGCTCTGCTTCAGTTCCTCCTCCAGGTTCCTGCCTCAGCTTCCCTCCATAATGGGCCTGTAAGCCACCCAAACTCTTTCTATGTGCTTTTAGTAAACTGGGGCAGAAGGTATTTATTTTCCCCATGAAATTACACTAGAATACCTTAAAATCTGTCTTGTATCAATGATCTTCAATGCAGAGTGTGCTGATAATGGCACCCAAGTTGGTATACTGTGGTGTGGGAATATACAGTAGAGATTCTGGATATTTTCATCTTTATTTTAGAGCACAAATGAAATGAAGCCTCATTAAAGCTTAATACTTACAGTGATGAATATTTACATATATGAATACTTTATATGTATATATGTATCATGCATATATATGTATGTGTCTGTGTACTTTTTAACTCAGAAGGCATATTCAGAATTGGGAGCACATTTTCAATGTTTTCAAACAAAATTTTGTGTCTGTGGCTTAAGATAATGGACTCAATAATTAAAATATTTGCATCTACTGATCATCCAATTAACCTGATTCTGGTGCCAGTCCTCTAGAGTTAATGTGACATTTTAGTATTTCAGGAATGAAGCATGGTACACAATTGCTCCTTCTTGGTTGAGAACTGCCTCACACTTAATTACTTATTTCTAATCTTCATCTCAACCTCTTTTTACCAGGTCCTTCCTCCTTTCTCTGCTAAAACACTGGTTCTATGAAAGCGGGAGTCCCCTCCTCCTCCTCACTCCACTCCCCAAACTAACACATGCCTGATATGACATAGGAGCAAAGCTAGGATACTTTCATGTAATAAGCAGCCAGATGGGACTGGGGAGAAGAGTGCAGGAAAGACAGAGAAAGATGACAAGCCTGAGGATTCACATCACCGTAATGAGGGTAGAGGGGAAGGGGCAGCTAGTAGGTGGACCACTCCGGGACTGGTAGAGGCAGGCAGACGGGTGCTGGTAACTGGGAGTGACCGTCCTGAGGAGGGCTGTGGTGAGGAACCCTTCTGAGTGGGAAGAACAGGAAGTTCAATCCTGTCATGGAGCAGTTGTCAGGGACTTCTGTGCCACAGGAGAGGCAGTGCATTAGAGAGCTAAGTACAGGGTTTCATGGCAGCTTGGGCTTGAAGTTCTTTGCTTTTCCATGGGAACTGGGAGCTTCTGAGGAGTGAAAGTGTGAACGAGTGCAGCTTCCCCGTGGCTCTGGTCATAGTGTACATCTTTGTAGTCTCTGTCACTTTGCCCATGCTAACTATATCCCCATGACATTTCTGGGTGAGTTCTAGACAAACCAGAACCCTGTTCCTTCAAATCTCACCTCCTCTTTGGAACATGTGGCCAAATGGAGCTGGACATTAAGCTGACAATATGCTTACCATCAATGAAGGCCAGAGCCCATCAAGCTCTGTGTGGACTGGGATGAGCAATATGAGAGAGAATACCCTCCCAGAATTCTCAAGATGGGACACTCGTATTTATTCACAGGAAAGCATGAAGATGTTTCTCTCCTCTAAGCAGAGAGTTGAGGTGAGCAAGTGCTGGCCGAAAGAGTATGTTCTGGGTGGCATTAACTGTCAACTGGACAACTAGAGCCTAGCTTCATCTGAGAAGGGAGTCTCAAGTGAGGGATTATCCACATCAGATTGTCTTGTAGCCATGTCTACGGGTGGCTGTCTTGATTGTTAATTAGTGTAGGAGGGCCCAGTCCACTGTGGGCAGCACCATTCCTTGTGCAGTGGTTTTAGACAGTGTAAGAAAGTTAGCTAAGCATGGGTCTGTGACCCAGCTAGCAAGCATTATCTACGTGCTCATTCCTCTATGCCCTTCATTGTAGGTACAATATGACTAGAAGTGCAAAACAATTAAGTCATTTTCTCTTCCACATTGCTTTTGGTCAGAGTGTTTCATCACAGCAACAGAAGGCAAATTAGCACAAGGTATCATTGTGGCAAATGGAGCCAGCCCTTGAGTAGATTTGGATGCCATAAAGGGGAGAGACTCATTGGAGAGAAGCAATGCAGAAAGGCCCTTTGTATACAGTGGAGACAAATGACTCCAGGTGCTTCAGAGACTAGATGGAGAAGTCCTGGTGCAAGGGGAAGAGCCTGTGGAGCACAAAGTATACATGGCATTGAGAAGAACATGGATGCTGGAGGAAGAGATGAAGCAGGGTTCAGGCCACAGACACAGAAACCTGGTAACACAGCAACAAGGAGCCAGTGCAAGGCTTTGGTCCATCTGATGGGTTACTTGATGTTAAGTACTAAAACAGATGCATCTCCTTAGGTTAAGAGGTCATCAGTTAAAAACGAGACCTGTATGACAGTGCAGGCCTGTCATCTCAGCATTCAGGAGGTGAATGCAGGGGGATTTCCATGAGTTCCAGACTGTTCCTCTTTAATGAGACCCTGTCTTTAAAAAAAAATAAACACAAAGCAAGGCTAAGGTTATACCTTAGTTGTTAGAATGCTTGCCTAGAAGATAGCCAAGGCAGACTCGGAACTTGTAATCCTCTTGCCTTAGCCTCCCATATGCTGATTTAACACACATGTGCTGTTTCTCTTAGATCATGTGTTTGGGTGATGGCTGGGAGCGCTGGCTGCTCCTCCAGAGGATGAGAGTTTAATTCCAAGCGTCCATGCTGGAGGTCCCACACTACCTGTAATTACAACTCCAGGGGGTGTGAAGTGGCTTCAACTTCTAGTCATATTGTATCCATATCCAAGAGCAGAGAGAAACAAACACACAGGCCTCTGAAGGCACCTGCACACATGTGGTATGAACAAATACACAAACAGAGAAGTAAAAACATGAGTGGGTCTAGTGATGCATACTTTTAGTCACAGTATTTAGATCCATTTCTGTGAGTTCCAGGTTAGCCAGAGCAACATGGTGAGACCTTGACTCTCAATCAATAAATATTTTTTTAAAAGACCCATTACTGTGTTATATCACGTGACACGTCTCAAAAATAGAGACAGACAATCAACGTGACAATGGCAGCCATAATTTTAAGGCCAAATGTGACAAGGAGTTGGTGCGTTCATTGAGGTATCTGTGCATTGCGTTTTGTCAAGGGAGGGAGCAGGGGCTTGGGAGACATCCTGGATGCCTTGAGGGTTGTGTCACCCCTAGAGCTGACCTGGCCAATGAACTGGAGCACAGAATGCCTCCATGATCTCTAAGCCTCAGAGGTTTATGGCTATCAACTTGCCATTTCAGAATGATAAGAAAGTGCACTTCTGAAAAGAACCCTGGCGTGTAGAAACTGCCACGGTAGCCAATGACTTAACTTTGAGCCATCGGGAGACACCTAGATCCTGCTTCCCTGTCAATATTGGGTTTATCCCTTGGAAGGCTCAGAGTCAGGTCTATTTAGAATAAAAATTGTCCAAAGTAACTGAAGCTCCCATTGGTTAGAGAGGGTTTGAGGAGGAAGCTGCCTTGTGGTTACATAAATCACACTGCCTGCTAGGATGGCGAATGTGCCATTTGCTTCCCTGGCCCTCCTGAATTAGATTCATCTCCTCCCCTTCTTGGTGTTCATTGGGGTGTTTTTTTAATTGTTATGATTTATTGTCTGTTATTCTTGACCTAAAAATATATTTGAGGGGCTTCCAAGAACAAAGATAATTAAAAAATTAAAAATCTCTCATAAGGCGATAGGCAAAGTAGGGTAGTCACAATCTGGAGCGAGATATGAAGTAGGAATTTCTTAGGACCCAGAGGCTCCCCGCCCTGTCCCTTCTCCTTTTATTCTTTTCTTTCTTCTTTTTAATGTACCTGAAGACTATTAAGCAGCTGCTGGTGGCTATTTTGAGAAAAAGCTAGCGTCTTCCAGAAGTATCATGAAAAAAAAGATTTTTTAAAAATACTTAGCCTTAAAAATGTGTTTTGCTTGAAAAGTTTGAGCCTGCTTCTTTTGCCTTCCCAGCAGCCAGGGCCAGCCAGGAATGGCTGAGGGAAGGGATATGCTATGCTTCCCTCTTGGGTATGTATTATCATATCTTATTGCATTAATCTTAGTGACATAATTAACCAACAGAGTGCTTGCCTTACAAGCCTGAGAACCCAAGTTCGGTCTTTAGCATGTATGTGAAAAGCTAGGTGCAGTGACATCCGGCTGTAATCCCAGTGCTGGAGTGGCAGAGACAGGAAGGACCCTGGAACTCACTGGCCAATTGGCTTAACCAAATTGCTAAGCTGTAGGTTTAGTGAGAAGTGTTTCAGAAAATGAGCTGGACACATGACATGATTGCGGTAAGGTGGTGTTCATGGTTGGTAGGCAAACCTCAGCCAGACTGGCACCCTGGCCATAGGCTAGCCATTATGGTGACCTGTGGCTGACTTGCCCTAGAATGTCAGAGCGTGTGGGAGCGAAGGCGAGGTGATCCAGCAAGGGGCACGGCAAGACATTTACTCCACAGCTTTCGTGTTCCCTTCCACTCTCATCAGTTCCAAGATGCCCGCTGATGCCCAAGCCTTAGCTGTCCTCTCTCATGAAGCTCTTTCTGCCCATACTGCCTCCGGTCTCCCCATACTGATGAATTAAAGCCAGATGTGGTGTTACTCACCTGTAATTACAACGTTGAAGATGTATAGACAAGAGAATCAAGAGTTCAAGGCTAGCCATGTCTACTTAATAAGTAGGAAGACAGTCTGGGATCAATGAAATTATCAGATAAGCAACCAAATAAATGGTTGATAGATACATGATACGTAGGTAGATGATGGATAAATAGATGAGAGCTCTAGCCAGATAGATAGCTAGATAGACTGACTGATAAACAGAAAATCAAAAAATCTCCAAACTATGCTATATTAGTGAGGCTTTGAACCCTGGGCTGGAAACTACAAAACCATTGAGTCCAATGAAAAGACAGGAACATGAAAAGAAAGCTAGCTAGGATCACAGAAGATAAACTAAAGAGGGGAAAATAACCCATAAAATAAGAAAACAAAGCAAAATAACAACAACAAAACAGTGGAGCAAGCTGTATCTGATGCAGGTGTGTTCCACACCATGACATTTTGATAAAAGATGGACTCATGCACACTGACCTATGACAAAGCTAAGATTAGAACGGGGCTGCAACATTACTGCCAGCCCATAATGTGGTGGCAAGAGGCTCCCCTGTGCCCATGGCAGTGCTGGTGAGAGCAGATCTCTGAGGACACGATGCCTGGAAAGGCACAGGGTATGCACTGGCATTCCAGGTGTGTGCTGCCAAAAGCAGCCTCCTGCATCTTCCTGTGTCTCTAGGTGGCACTGGTGGGCGGGGCTTGAAGGAGTGGTGGCTCCTGCAGGGACCCTGTGGGAGCGAGGTGTCTCTTGGAGAGCATCTCTGTGTGGGCAGACAGTGCTGCTTCTGGTGTTGATTAGCAAATCCAGAAAGAATGTGACTGCTTCTGGCTAAGTGAAAGCCACCCTATTACACAAGTGTATCAGAATCTGCTTATATTTACATACTTTTTTTGTTTTTTGTTTTTTGTTTTTTTGTAGCTGTGGCAGAGGAGTGGGTTGCACAGATTGTGGTAAGGGGTAGAGGTTGTGGATCAGACACTGAGTATTGAGAGCGGTTCATTTGGACAGAACTGGCTGAGTCGTCTTGGGGTGATCAGGCTGCAGCTGCCTGTAGCTTCAGTATGTTACACACGTTGGAAAACACAGTCCCTGAAGAAATGAGCCAGGTATTCAAAAGTATGGAACATTCCAGAAAGAAAAAGTCCTCTGGTCTGGTGATGCCTAACATGACTGGCACCTAACACCTGGGGCAAGTTTTCTCCAGCCTCTCATTTCCCTGGTTGCAAAATAGGACCCCAAAGCTCTTAGCGCTCAGAACTCAAGGCACTTCTCTTGGATTTCTGTTGGGTTGTTGCACAGCCCAAGCAAGGCACAGGGAGACAGGAAGCTGTCTGGCAGAGGAGACAAAGAGCCATGCTTCCTCCTCTCCCTCCTTTTATTCCTCCCATCCCTCCTCTTGTTTTTTTTTCTCTTCATTTTTTTCTCTTCTTTTAACGCACAATGATCCCTGATTACAGCAACAACAACAAAAATCAATTCCCCTTTCAGTGCTCTGCTCTCAATTTTCTGACCCCGAGTGTAACTCTGTGTTTAAAAACTACAGATGTTTGGGTACAACTGTGTGCCAGGGTTTGGTACAAGTCAAGTTCACACATATTTATTAAAATGAGATCCTTCCATCTCCAAGCTGGGGGCAATGTTGAGTCTTGAAGTGCCCATGTGCAAACCTCTCCGTATAGCTGAGATTTCCCATGACTCTGGGTTTTATTTGTGGATTTCTACAATTTACTTTGACAGGGGGATTATTTTTTTTCTTTGCCAATATGAGCTGATTGATTCAGTGCGCCTGCTCACTTTCAGATATGGCGGGAGAAGCTGTGGCATGAGTTTGTGTGTGTATTTAAAATTGGCGATGCAAAATGGGTTTGAACTTGACTATTTCATCGGGACATTGCATTTTACAAGTAATTTATTTTGGGGAATGCAGACTCCTGCCTGGGTCGTGCAGATTTTGAGTAACTTGATGCCCACACTTATTTCTGAATATTAATGTTATTTGGGCTGTGGGCACTTTGAGATTTTTTTCTAAATAATCTGATCTGTGCTAGATACATAAGCAGGGTAAAGTGAAAGCTTCCCTCCACTCTGACGCCAGGGTATTGGCTTTCCACAGTATTCATTTAACAAATGCCACCCAGGCAAAGGAAACAGAGCCAAGTGCAATGGAAGACAGTGGGTACCAGGCTTGCTTGCTTTTAGGAACATGGAAATTGTAGACACCGAATTTATTTATTGTTACTAGCTCATAGACTGATACCTCCTCGGTTTTAGCAAAGGTGTCATCATGGCCCACCCTGTTTACAGCTAATACTTCAGAATTTGAAAGGAGACAGCCAGAAACTGCTGCACCAATGATAACAAGAGAGCTCAGAAGACTGGTGTGCCAGGTTCCCCTTCTTGCTATCTTTGAACACTTGGTAATTCTCAGCAGGGTAAGGGCTTCTCTTTGACATGGATGATAGGAGATCAATATAGGCTAGTCTCAACAAAAATGAGTTCTGTTCTGTTTAAACAAGACATTCCTCTTTCAGTTCTCAGATGCATGTCCAGTCCATATCCACACCAGCAACCTAGGATAGAGGAAAGATTTCATCCTGGTGCCTCCCACATAAAGGTACTAGGCATCTTGGAGCCTCATTAGCCTTTGTCAGACTACATTAGAAACTAGTAACTAGACTCTGACAGGTTTGTGTCACAAAGTGAAAGAAGAGTATCAGAAGGTGGTTGAAGTGACGGCTCAGTCAGTGAAGCACTGGCCCTGTGATGGTAAGGACTTTGGTTCAGTCTCTCAGAACTCTAGCGAAAGAGCAGGGGACGGTGGCACTTACTTGAAACACCAGCACTGGGGCTGGGAAGATGGAGACAGGAGGATGCTTGGGGCTCACAGCCAGCCTTGCCTGCTTGTGGAAGCCTGGCATGGCCAAGATTGCCCATGACACAGGGCTATGAGGATGGAGGCCGGAGGCCCACTGGGGCTTAATGGTCACCAGACTCGCCAAGAGTGAGTTCCAGGTCCAGTGAGAAGTTCTTCCTTAAAGCAACAAGGGGAGAGTGAAGAACGGAACACCTGGTGTCTTCTTGGCCTCATACATGTGCACACATCTGTGATGTACTGCCCCCTGCCCTACTCACTCCACAGACACACACACCACACACAAGCACACACTATACGCAACTACTCACATGTGCACACACATGTGCACACACACAGACACACACCACACACACACAGACACACACATTCAGACAACCATATATTGACAATGCAGTGGTAAAATCTTGTTAAATTATTAAGTTGTAACCTCCCAGAAGCTAAGATTACATTATTGGACCTCACCTATCCAGAAAAGAGTTTACCACATAAGGAAGCCATTACAGTCTATGTTTCTGTTGAGTGGAGGTTCTGGGCCGTAACCCCATCAGTCGTTCTGGGATCTTAGGCATCCATTATCCTGAGCACAGACTGTTTGTTCTAGCGAGAACATACTCCCTCGGTGGGCCAGGGACACTGGCTGAATGTAAATACACACATTCCTGGTGAGAGGCCTGGCAAGAAGAGGATTCCTTGAGCGACCTGCATGCCTGTCAGCAGAGGACAGCCTTCCAGGCCTATTCACTGGATCACGATCTGGATTATCTCAGAAGGGAGCATGGCGGCACTGCGGCGGGGGTGGAGGGCAGTGGGATCAGACTTTCAGAGCTCACAGGAGCCAGAGAAGGCTGTCTGCCAGGACTTTCTCAGGGAAGAGAGCGTGTCTTGTCTTCCCCTGGTCCCTGTCCTCCTGGACTCTCCCAAGGTGCCCTTGTAATGTTGGGGCCACTTAGTCTCTGTAAAAACAAGTTTCGTCATCGCAGCTTCCTAGAGATTATGCTTTTTGAGCAAAAGAACTGAAGCAGAAACCTTAAAAACTTTAATTACGATGGGCTTGTACTGTTCCTTTGTTCATGACCAAATCCTGAAGGCAGGGAATCTCTGTGGCGGTTCTGAAGGTAGGTGGAGGCCACCAAAGGTGCCCCTTTTGTCATCTCCAAGTCTACACTGGCCACAGCAAGCCCGAAGGCTCTACAGCAACAGAAGGCTGCCTCCTTGTCTGGCTGGGTTCTGGGACTGTTCAGGGGACAATAGTTAGGTGTGGTTTCTACTCTGACCAGCATCTTTCCCACATCCTTGAGCTACCCAGACTAGAGGATGACAGCTAGGGATAGGATTGACCATCCCCTTCATGTGGCTGACATGGCCAGTAGCCATGAGCTTACTGTCATCTCTTAAAATCAGTGTGTGTGTATGAGAGAGAGAGAGAGACACTTGTGGAAATCAGAGGACAATGTCACATTCAGTCCTTACCTTCTATCTTATTAGAGGCTGAGTCCCTCATTGTTCCTTGCTCTCTGGCCCATGAGCTCCTGGATTCTCTTTTGCAAAACTTCCATTTTTGAATAGGGATTGAGGAATTACAGGCTCATGCAACACTGTGTCCAGCATTTTGGTGGATTCAGGAGTTCTGAGCTTGTGTCCTCTTTTCTGATTTGTGCTCTTGCTTGCCTCCTTCATCTCCCTGCATGCCCTCAAAATGAAAGAGCTAAGATGGCAGAGCCTGTAACAGTTATTGCCACCTTGACAGGACCAGGGATCATCAAGGAGACAAGCCTCCAGGCCCACTTGGGAGGAATTACGTGGCTCCTGGACGTGCCTATCAGGGATTATGTTGATACAGTTAATGAGGTGGGAAGAGCCATTCTGGAAGCAGGTGGCACCATTTCTTGGTCTTGGGTCCTGGCCTGAACAAGAAGGACAACACTGGCTGAACACAAGCATTCATCTCTTCCTCCTTCCTGACTGTGGATATGATGTGGTTGGCTGTTCCAGGTTTCTGCCACCTTGATCTTCCTGCCTAATAAAATGTAGCTTTGAGCTGCAAGCCAAAGCCAACCCTTTTAAAATTTAAGATGCTTTTGGGAGGGGTCTCTAACATATCAAAGTAACTATGACAAGCTATTGACTTCCCAGCACTGTTTCCTGATTTTTAGCATTAATACACAACCATGAATGCATAGTCAAATAAATGAACGGGTGCTGTGAGCATGGAGCCTCTTGTAAGTAGTGGCACAGGCCATGCCATTCACAGGAATTTCTGGAGTGAAAGTGATAAAAGGCCACAGTCTTGACATACCTGTAGAGCCCACCATACTGAGGCAAGTGGGTCATCTCTCAACCGCAGCCACCTGAGATTCTTTTCCATCGGTAAACTATGACGCTGGTTCTTTGGCAAGTACCAGGGGCAGAAACAGGCCTGGGCTTCAGATCCTTGTTGCATGACACATGGCCATCTTTAAACACTGGATTTACACCCTCTGTGGTGAGATGCTCACGCCAATGGAACTGACGTCAGCTTAGGAAAGGGGTTCAGAAAGGGACAGTCCTCACGTCATGGTCACATTAGAACACATCCCATTTGAGTGAAATAATAGAGTGCCCACCCTGCTCATACATCTTTTCTCCCGGCCTAGCCCCACCTTCCCATACCACAGGTCATAGTCTTGGCACTTTGTCTCCACATCATCTCTTGGTTTTGACCCGCGCTGGTGGCTCTGAGAAGACTTCCCTAGTGCCCCCGGCAAGCCCATCTCTCTGTGCTCCTTTCCTCCGTGGATGGGTTCCTTCCTTGACACATTAGCCTCATGGAGTGACCCACCGGCTTCGGCACTACTGCACAGCTGAGGTGACTCATCCATCGTCAGTGACGTACGTAGAGCTATTTTTCTGTATTTTCTTTCCTCCTTTAAATGCAATCTCTGCTGAAAAGACCCCCAGGCATAGAGACAATAACATCATTCATTAAAATATTCAAATCAGCTGCAGCAGCAGTAATGACCAAGATAAAACCTTGAAGCACATATTGCCTGTAACACAGGAGTCTATTTAGCCAAAGGGGCCTGGAACAATCTGGATTTGGGGTGCTGGCAGTGGCTTAATTCTTGTCAATAGAAAGTTCTTTAGATTACCATGGGGCTCCACATTTGCAGGCTAGGCTCACTCTCCTGAAATATTTCCCAAAGATCACTAATTCCAAGACTTAATAAGATCTTTGCTTTTAGTGTCAGGAATATAATTCTTTTAATAAGATTAAAAAAGAAAAAAACTGTTAAGATAAAACCATTTTTGCTCAATTATCTGACAAAGGTATCACAAATAATAGTTGTTTTTAAATTTTTTTTCATAAAAGATTATATTTTGCCATACCTCTGATAGAATCAGGGATTAGAACAAAGCAGATTGGATAAGTTTTGTTTGAGAAATAAATCCATTTCTGAAAAAATAGCAACTGTGGGAAAGATTTCTGGAAATCAGATGAGCAAAATCATCAGTGAAGGTCAAACGTGGCATCTTAAGTGAGGCAGTCAGCAGTGAAGACTTAGGCGAGGGAGTGGTTTGGTTGGAAGAGTTCTTGCCTGGGGTGCAGGAAGCTGTGAGTTCAATCTGTGACCCACAGAAACAGAGCTTGATGTTGCACGGATGTAATTCCAGCCCTTGGGAGGTGGAATCAGGAGGATCAGAAGTTCAAGGTCGGCTTTAGCTGTAGAGTGACCTTAGGACCAGCCTGGGATATGCCAGGTGAGACTTTGAATGCACAAAGAAACAAGTCTCACTGGCTGCTTCACCTTTGACAAGGTGCTCAGGGATCCAAGTCTGGGAATCTTCACCTCTAAAGTGAGGAAAGGACCACAAGCTGTCTCCAGAGTCCTTGAGAAGGGCTGACCCATCCCACACCTCTGTGTTTCCTTCTCCTAGTTGTCTCCCAGGGTCTAAAACCAAGTACTAGTGTGAGGCTCATTACCAGAAGACAGGGTGGGGGAGAGAAGGCGCTAACATGATTCTCCCCATTCTCTCTTGTGTCATTTCCAGCTATGCCCCTCTGAGTCCCGCTGGGAAGCTTTAGCTCTGATAACACCTCCTTGGTTACTTGTGACGGTGGACTCAGCATGTCATTAATTCCTGGATTCTCTCCTTATTATGTAAGTTGGCTCATATCAGTATCCTTCATGTGTATATTCAGGTCCCAACATCAGATTCCCTCCTGTTTCAGCCCTAGAGAGTCTCCACTACCCTAACTAAATTTCTCCTTATCTCCTTCCTTCTCTCTCATTCCATCTCCTTTTCTTTCTTCTGACTCCTTCAGCAGTCTATGCTTTGTTCATTATTAGATCCCCTACTTCTGGCTTAGAGTGTAAATTAGCTGGTTGCTTGGGTGAGGTCAACCAGTAATGCACAGATGAAATAACAGTAAACAGGCTCTTAAACATGCAGTTGCCAAAAAGAGTGGCCTTTGACGTGGGGATATCTCAAGCCCAGAGATGCTCTCCTCTCTACACAGAATCCTTCACTTGTATCTGCTGGAACCAAGGGAAGTTCTATGCTATATTCTATTTTCCCTGCCATCCTGCTTTTAAAAGCACTGTATAATTCATAAACTATCTGCCTAAATAAATGTTTATCTGAACGCTAGGCAAGGAGCCTGCAGTATCTCCATGGAAAATGAATCATTTTTTTCCACCTTTGATGAATTTTTATTTATTGGATGCAAACAAGCCAATGAACCCACCCTTCTAGTCCCCCTCTCTCTGCCCCTCCTTCTCCCTTGAGCAAAAATAAAGATGAATTTCCCCATCTCCACCCAAGGTAGATCCTGACAAGCTGGTGTGCAGCCGAGGCATTTGAGGGGTGTACCAACAAAATCCTGAATCGGGAATGCACTAAGACTACTGCAGGGCTTCTGCCTCTTCTTGAGTCTGCAGAGTGAGGACCCTGGCTGGATACGGAGGCTGTGGTTTGACCTCAAAGGCAGATGGCACTACCTGCCTTGAAATTATCCTTGCAACCGGTCAAATGTCAGATGTCCTGGCCTCTCGTTCACTCTTCATTTTGTGTTATCATGCAATGTATGTGGCCACTAAGCACATACCCTCAGCTGGTTGAGAGCAGGAGGGTTAGAAGGAATAGGTACAAAATGGTTGTGTTTGAGTTCCCCTGGTTAGACAAGGAGCCTCCAGGGCACATATTGAGGTGGCAATGTCCAAGAAGCCCTGTTCCTCACATGGCTCTGGGCAGACATAAAACATGCAGTCTGGATATTTTTATCTCAAGTTCAGATCTGCTTAGGATGCAGATAGCATCACCAGGACAAGGTATGGCTTGCAGTTCCTTGAGAGAAAACAGGAGAAAGTTATTCTTTAGAAGTGAAGCCATGGCGGTTTCTGGAAGCTCAAGATCAGTGCAGATAGAGAGGATCATGTTTCTCAGCAGCTTTAGCCTTATCTGGTGAAGGGTTAGGGTACAGGGGAGGAGGTGAGTAGAGCGGGCTGAGAGGCAGATGGAAAACCAGAAGGGAGTTATAGGTGCCCAATGTTATAGGCTTTGCTGAGAGGCTTCCCACTTTGTGCACGGGGGGAAGGCTGATGGTAAGGAAAGAATTGTTTAGTTTGAGGTACAAGTTCATACCAGCCACTCCAAAACCACAGTCTTGTGCTGTTGTGGCTGAGAATCAGGTAAACCCTGCTTTTTCCCTCTTCAAAGAACAGTCTCAGAGAGACATGAGAGAGGACAACCATCAGAGCCTTAAGGTGCTTCTCTGGATCCGAAGGAGAAGCCAGGCAGATGTGTGCTCTCGGCCTGTCTACACAGCTGACTCCCATCTCCAGTACCCACACCAGGAAAGCCAGTACACCCATTCCTTCTAATGACCCATGCCCCTGGGGCGGGGGAGAACCCCTTCCTCCTTATCTTGAGGCCTCCTCCCTCTTCTTCCCATTGAGTGTGCTTGTGGTGGGAAAGCTGGCAGAGCGTGCTGGCTGTCTCTTTAATTGGATGGTCTATATCAGGCTGTTACCACTTAGCAAACTTAGCTTTAAGACAGTGAAATCATTTTAGGGGTGAAGTTGGGGAGCCAGAGTCCAGTCGCTTACATAGTCCCTTATTAGGTGACACCTGCCTTGGCATGCCTTGTCGTAGGCTTATAACGGGTCTTTAGTACCTCTTGCTGCATGGGCTCTGGGAAAGCCTAGTTCCCATTGTCATGGCGAGCACAGGTAATTATATTCTGAAAACATTTCCATTTGCTGTCAGTGCCTGGGGAAGGCTTTGGTTAACTCCAGGTACCTAGCACAGCTGAGCTACATTTGGCATTGTAGATCTCTACTGGGGCAATCTTTTAGGGCTAACCAGGTGGCTGTGAGCCAGAATCTGCAGGTGATTGTTGGGCAGAACCAAGGTGGAAAACGAAGCACCAAGCAGTAGCTGCTGATGGTAGTAGCTGTTTCTCAGCATCCCAGGAAGGGGCCTAGACTGGGAGTAGGGTCTTACCAACTAAGGGATATGTGTTTGGCTCACACTGGCTCAAGAATTGCTCTCTGTATGAGCGTGGCCTTGTCAGCCTCTGTCCCCTCTCTGAAACCTCATGGAAGAGTCAATTGCTCCCAAGTTGAGGATCCTGTCCTTGAAATCTGGCCAGTGAGACACTTAGCCACAAGGCACTGGGGCAGCTGATAGCCCCGAGCACAGTGATTTTTGTCTCACTGAGCTTTGCCTTTCCCTCTCCTTGGTTTCCCTGCCTCCCTCATCATTGGCTATCTTGGGAGCACTGCTCTGTTGATGTTGCTATAACAAAACACTTGAGACTAGAAAGAGCAGAAATGTGTTTCTTGAAACCTTGAAGTGGGACCTGATAGTTACATAGCTGATAGTTACATAGCTGAGTATGTAAATCCAGCCTGCCTAGGCATCAGTTCAGTAAGGGCATTCTGGCCATCTCATCTTGGTTTCAGGAACTGTGGGTGTGGTAGCTGGGGCCCACCATGGTGAGTGTCAGTCAAGCAGGACGGGATGGCTGCATTTTTGGACACATCATACCATGTCCACAGTGTTTTCTCTGACATCCTTGTCAACCCTGCTCAACCTCTCTAGGATCAGAGCAGATCTCATGTACCCCGTGGTGCCCAAAGCCGCAGACTGTTACGCAGGTGACACGATGTCATCTTGACCTGATTTCCCAGCTCTGTACACAGAGTAGATGCAAATGTGCCACCGCCCTTCGCCATGTGTGATGCAAACAATGTTTTAATTCCGTCCCCATCTGGAAATTATTCCTTTCTGATTGAGAGGTCTGAGTCCCTTCTGCTTGTAATAATATTATTATTTATAATTTATGTTCTTAATTTTTATAAATAGTGCTTGGTCACTATGGCAACAAGATCTTCACAAATCATTAAATTAAATAATGAGTAGTCATGATGCTTTGCACTTCTGTTCATTTTCTTATTTTTTAAAAAAAGCACTAGATCTCTAACTTCTTTAAAAATAGTAATTAATTGGGCCCTTCAACCAGCATTTTCTGAAGGTGTGTAGCGAGGGGGGCACCCTTCACCCTTTGGTAGCTTCTCTCTCCATCAGGGATCTACAAGGTGGAGGGAGCTCAGAGGTCACCAAGCATGCTCCCAGAGTGAGCCTCAATTCCTAGTTAGGGTTGCTAGCTCCTGTACCCATTCCAGGGCCGTAGAGCTAACTGAGGAGCCCAGTGCCAGGAGGCATCCTTCCACAGTGTCACCTGATGGGGTGAGGTGAGCTCCATCCTGATGTCAGAATCCCAGTACAGCACTGGCTCAGGTCAGAATACACCTGGGGCTGGGATTCTGGCCCAGCCTTATTGGTTCCTGGGGTGGACTGTCCCGCCAGGGAGCGTCATCCTACGGCTTACTCAGCAGAATATGCCAGCACCACTACTCTCCCTCCGTGTGATAGCGAGGTCCCCAGAGACAGACAGAAGTCCCGGTGGGAGCAATGTCACTCTACTGTAGGACCTCTCCTCCAGCTTCGGAGCATGTTCTGGCTTCTCGGTTTTGCTTTGTTACTTATTTTCTTTTAGTAACCCCCATCCCCTTTAAAAACACAAGTGTGACAGTTTCCAGAAACTGCCTGAGGTCCCTTTGCACTTCACAGTGTGCCGCAGCTCCTAATGCTCACCCCTAACTGCTGACCTTTCCAGAATGCGGTACGATCCCTTTCCTCCACACTCACCCACATTATGGATTTAAGAGGAAGGTTTCTGCCACCAGTGTCCAAAAACAGTACGTCAGCAAAACGTCAGTCTTGTTTTAAGGTGTATTGAATGGTATAGATAGTGGGATTAATTTACATTTAAGTAACATAGTTGAGTTTAATTTTTCAACAAAAACAGTGTGAACTTTGAAAAGACAGAATGAAAAATACCCTCCGTAGACGGTCGGACACAATTTCACTATTGTTTCTCTTGAACCAAAACATAAACTGAAGTTTGTTGCTGCTTCCTATGATATAAGAGCAAACTTTATCAGATGGCAAACTTTAGAAGGTGGTGTCTTACAGGTAAGCGTGATTCTAGCTAAAGGATTAAGAACGCACTTCATCTTTGAGACAAAGACAAGAGGAGCAGACTGAAGTATTGCTTGAAGAAAATCAGCTGGGAGGAGTCCTGATGCTGTAGATTTGAATTTTAAAATTTCGTGTTTGTGTGTGTGTGTGTCCACGCAGACATGTAACGTGCAGAGGACAGAGGAAGAGTTGTGGGTGTCACTTCTCTCCTCCTGGTCTCAGGGAGCAAGTGCCTTTCCCTGCTGAGCCAGCATGTCATGCCCAAGTTGGAATTTCTTAAAGCTGTTTTTCAAGTTATAGCTTTAGTTTATAACAAAACAGGCTTCTTTAGCTTTTTGTTGCCTTCATACATGAAATAAGTAGAAAATGTAGCCTATGCTCATATGGGAACCAGAGACCTCTTTCAGCAAAGAAATTATTTGTGAGAGATGTTTATCAATTCTACTCTCTGCAGAATCTTTGTCCAGACACAGAGAAAAGACTGGATGCTGCGTGCTCTTTTGGAACAACGTATCAGCAAAATGTGACTGTGTCTGTACTTATTAGACTGCCGTTTGCCTGTGGTGACAAAATCACCCTTGTCAGCCCTCCAAGTGCCACCATACCCAAACAATCCATGGATCCGTGCAGCTGAGTGTGGCAGTCCAATCCTACACTCTGCAGCTTCTGTGGGCAGCTGAGAGTTACGTAGCTGAGTGTATAAAGTTATTAACTGTCTCTGTTCTCTTTCCTGACACTGAGACTGGGGGATGGAAGCCAGGGACTGCATATGTCACCTAAGTGTATCACCACTGGGCTCCATCCCCAACCGGAGTTACTTTCTTATCTTAAAGTCAGGAGATTGTGTGTTGTACCTGGCTTTGTCCTTTAAAACTGAAATTTATAGGAAGAAGGGTCGTACTGAGAACTTGAGGGACCAACCCTGGCTCTTCTCCATAAAACTGCCAAGGAAGGTTCTGTCTCCTACAATTAGACTCATGTTAATAAACAGAAGAAATACTTCATATTATTAACATTCATGAAAAAGTGCACTGAATTCATTTTGGAGAATTCCATCAATCCAATTATCCTTACCAGAATGGAATAGGATGAACGCCGATCAATCCAGCAGTATTTTCAAAATATAGTGGAACAGTCAACATGCATCAAATGTGGTGGAGTCATACGAGTTCAAGTTCCTCATGCACATATTTCCAAGAGCTAATTGCTTTGTATTTTCTTTTGCTTTGTAATACTTTGTCTGTAGCTCCCAGAGACAATAAACTTTTAAATAATTTTTAAAAACATAAGTGTGTGTGTGAGAGTAGGCAAAAGGTCAACCTCAGGTGTTGTTCCTCAAGCCCGATTCACCATTATAATGATAGTAATACTCTTATTAATTATTATTTTGAGACAGGGTCTCTTATTGGCCTGGAACTCAGTAAGTAAGCTGGCTGGCCAGTCTGGGTCCTTTTCTGCCTGTTCAGAGCTAGAATAACAAGCACACACCAGCTCACCCTCATCCCTTGTGTTCTGACGGTGGAAATCAAGTCCTCACACATCCCAGACAACGGCTTACTGATTGAACCATCCCGGTCCTGTATTATCCTGGCTTTTTGCTTTTTATACTTCACAAGGCAGTATCAGCGTCCCCTCAGGTTCTGTGCATGAATCTCACCCAGCCAGCCAAGCTGCATCCACTCCTCCCAACCCAGCACGACCCTTCCTTCCCATGTGACGCTTGCAGGTAGACTGTAAAGTCACCTCTCCTTTGGGCCAAACTGCTGGTATTTTCCCACTGTCTCTTCTGTAAGTTGTATATGAATTCTTTCTCATACACTTTTACACCCGTCTAAATCGGATTCCCTTTGGGGGAATCAGTGTCCAGTTATGCACACATTCTTCTGGTGACATTCATTCTACCTAGTGATAGAAATAAATAACACAAAGAAATGAAGTTTCTAGAGGGGATTTGAGATTCAACATGATGTGATGTGTAAGTAGGAGAAAGGTGGATACTACAAGAAAAAACAAACAAACAGGAACAGAACAGACTGAGTGGGAGACATAGGTGAAGCTGGAGACAAGGAGGCATCATTCTTGCCCCAATGTGAGTGGCAGGGGCATGAGGCAAGGTGGCATTTAGCTGGTTGTGGGCAGCAGAGACATGGGCAGCCTCAGACATGGCCTAAGGACAGGCTGATGAGGAATACAAAACAGGAAGAGTAGAGATGAGGTTGGATGAGCACCAATGAGTGTGCCTCTGAGTGGAAGCAATGTGTTCATGAACTTCAATAAAGCCCAAGCTGCACTTCCGGAAAGATGTAGGTTTTGCTATCCTGAAAAGTGAAGTTAGACCCTCAAGACTTTCATTGTCAGCCTGTGGTGGGGATGAGCACAGTTAACCGTGTGGAAACCTGCTGGAAGACACCCCGTGTCTGGGAAGCAGGACTGATGCCTGGGGTTGCTGTGGATCTTGGGTCAAAATGCTGCTGCTGCGATCCAGCTGGCCAGACTCCAGCATGGAGTGAGGAGGAGTCATGAGTCCCACCACAGGCTGCAGAGCTGTAGGGAGGTGATGCCTTATGTGAGGTGGGGGCTGAAATTTTCAAGGGTGCAGTCCCTGGTAGGGACCAGTGCATGGTCCCACACCCAAGTGTCTATGGGCAGATCTAGTTGGCCTCAGTGGTTTATTAAAACACATACACACACACGAAAGTGGGAGTGAATATGATCAAAATCCATTGTATAAACACCTGAAATTCTCAAATAATAAATAAATAGAAAGCATCATATTGAAAGAGAGAGAGAGAGAATGTCTTTGTTGAATACCAGCTCTGAGACCTGGGAAAACTTGCTTCCATGAATCCTCTTTTATCTTACACATGAAAAAAAATCCACCAACTGTGAGGGATGAATTGCCTCTCTCCAAACTCATATGTTGATGTCCTAAGTCTGAGGACCTCAAAATATGAGCACTGAGGAAGAAGGGTCCATGTGGATGAAGGTTGCAATGAAGAGACAGCCCAAGGGTTCAGTGGATCATAATCTAGAGAGTGGGGTTTTCATTAAAAAGAAATATTTGAGAACAGAGACATGAACCCGTGGAGTGTGGCGGTAGAGGCAGGCTCAGTGTTCCACACCCACAGGTCAGGGGACACTGAGGATTGCAGCCTCTGCAGGAGAGAGGCCAGATCAGGTTTCTCTCACTGCCCTCAGAGGCATCTGTGTTCATGGACAGCCTGATGTCAGGCTTCAGTTCCAGCATCCAGGAAAATGGACTCCCTGTTGAAGGAACCTCTTCTTCACATGCTTCACTGTGCTCCAGGGCAGTGAGTGAGCTCAACTTTAAGGAGCGGTTAAAAATAAGCTGAAGGATGAAGGACAGACATGGTTCAGCCTTATACCACAGGGCTTGCCACATGGGACAAAGTCACCAGCACGGGATGGCAGAGAATTCTGGAACAGAGGTACCAAAGTCCCCAGAGCTTTGTGGGTAGGTAGGGAGCATCAGTTACACACCCAGACATCGAGGGGAGCCAGAACCGGATGTGAAGATGACCTGATGAAATAGTATTCTCACAGTGTGCTAAGCCCACACTGGACCATACCACACCCACTCACACAAACACACATTATTTAAAGTTAATGTACAAAATGATTGGTTTCGTTATGACATTTTCATAGGTTTAAAATGGTACTTTATGCATTTATTCTCCCCAATAGCTTCATCTGTCTCTTTCTGTTGGTCACTTTTCTCCCCACAAATAGTCTCATTTTTGCTTTCATGTCAGATGTGCGTGCATACACACACAAGCACACACACACACAACACGCATACACCCCTAGGCTTTCATAGGAGAAGACATACGTATCTTCCTTCCCCTGAAGCCCCATTTCTTGACACCCTGCCTCATCCCTTTAGATGCCTTTTCTCATAACATGGCCCTGTGTAGGGAGGTGGGGATTCACATGCAAGACCTTCATCCTTCATGCCCCCCTAGGTTGCTCACGAAGTGTGAGGCTGCATGGATAGGTATAGGTCTTCTTATTCTGGCCACTGTCTTTCCAGGTGACCAGCCTGTGACAGAGGGGTCTTCTGGCATCTAGAGGTGTACCAGGCATCCAAACCCACCCAGCACACAGAGCCCATGTACTCATTTTTGGGTCTCCACGCCTTGCTGGCTTCTTGGGACCAGGCAGATACTCTGCTGATGTTTGTTGATTATTGAACCGAATAAAAAGGAACTGGAACTTGGAACCTGATTCTCTAGAGCTTCTACCCCTTCCTCCCTCCCTTCCTTCCCTTCTTCCTACCTCCCTCTCTCTTCCTCACTAATGGTTTCTACTATACACAGGGCAGAGGAGCAAGAGCAACTTCCCAGACCCTCAGGCTCCCCATCTGGAAATGACCAGGAGAGGAACTCCCTGCAATTCTCTTTAGTTGGGGCTGAATGAGCTGTGCTAGGAAAGCAGCCGTGCACACTGTAAATTGCCGCCTAAGCACAGAGAAATGAAACGAAAATGAAAACTGCCCATGAAAACGGCCTGCGTCCAGGTGCTTTCACAACACAGCCTTTCTCTGCTAAGGCTTCAATTTGTTCTTGGAAAATCCATACTGCATCCCCAGAGCAGATTCACCCAGAGCCAGCCACTCAATTAATAAGACCCCATTACCCTGATAAAAAATAAATAAATAAAAAGCACACCAAAACCAAAACAAACAAAAAGCTATTTTCTAGTGCCCAAACAACAGGATTTTCAACTTAAAACCCAACGCCAGCCTAATTGACTAATTAGACAACAAAAATAAAGAATTATCCAGTGTATTGGAGAGAGAACGAGAGATGCATTAAGAGGTCGTTCAAACGCATTGTTCCTCTGGAAAGGGACAGAGAAGGCGTCACCAGGAGGTGGCGAGTGTTCTTTGTGGGTTTCAGTCATGGACTCCTCCGAGCTGCTTGCTAATTACATGGTTGCCCTGTAGTGGCAGAACAATGGCCAGTGAAGTCCCAGGATTGGGAGCACTTCCATCTGTCCCTCCTGTCTGTCCTCCTGTCTGTCCTCCTGGCCTGAAGAAAGTCTCGCCCCCCAAGCAAACTTTTCAGAGCTGCACCATCTCCAAAGTCAAGTGGATGGTCAACGAAGAGTCTTTGTGCACACGTGGAAGGGCTAGGACCTGTCCCCTGTCACCTTGACCACACCACAGGTAACTATGACTCACAGCTGTTGGCATGGCCTGCCTGGGAGTAAAGTTACATTTTTTTCCAAGTAAGAATAGAACTTAGTTCAAGTCATCCAGATTCACGTGTTAATTTGAAACAAGCAGAGCTAGAATTTAGCCTGTGGTTGTCTGTGGGGTGTGCAGACACAACACACACTGTTGTGTGGTGACGTTTCTTCCTGATGACTCTGATGGATGTATGACAGGCCAGGTGGGTGTCATGCTCAGTGGGCACTGTCTCCATCCATAGGGATAATGGGCTCGATCGTGACAGCAAAATGAAATATAAATTTGAAAATGGGGGTGCTGTATATCAGAGATGGCTCATTGGCTTTTGAGGACCTGAGTTCATTTCATGAGAAGAGCTGGGGCTCTGTGACTTCAGTACTAGCAGGCAGAGGAAAGATACAGGAGGATCAGCAGAGGCTTCTTAGCCAGTTAGCCTAGCTGGGAAAAATTAACCAACCAAATAAGCAAACAACAAAAGCAAACAAACAAACAATCCATCCAACTCCAGTTTCAGTGAAAGACCCTGTCTCAAAGGAGTGAGGAGGGAAGTGACAGCGCAGGACTTCTGGCGTTCTTTTCTGGCCTCTGCACACAGGCACACAGACAAAGGTGTCCAGATGCACTTACACACGCATGTGTACCCCATGCTTGCGCACACACACCCCTCCTAATGAAGGTCCTGACCTCCCCTTCCAGAGATTAAGATCACAAATCTCACACACATGCTAGCATGTGGTTGGAAAGAGATGGCCCCAGCCATGGGACTTATGGATCTAAGACAATCCCTTTCCCAAACAAAATGGCTGTGTATCTTCTGCTATACTAGCGAGTTTTCAGCCAAAGAAATTTGTTCATACATGAAAGAACTTCACTTCTCACATTCCCTTGAAGAAGGAGCCCCCTCCCCTTCGTTCATCAACTTCTTCCCCTTTCTCTGCTACTCAGCAGATCCTGTGAGCACACGGAGGACCCAGGAGTAAACAACACCACCCTATCCTTATGAGAGTTAAATGCTTCCAGAGAGGTAGACATTATCCCAGCTACAAAATTAGTAAGGGTCAAGATGATGCCAGTGCATTCCTAGCATATAACTCTGTGTGTGTGTATGTGTGTGTGTGCATGTTCCTATGTGAAAAGGTTGACATTCATGTCTGTGTTCACATAGAGGCCAGAGGTCAACCTCAGCTACCATTCCTCAGGTACTGTCCACTTTGTTTTTTGAGACACTGTCTCTACCTGGAGCCTTCTAAGTAGCTCAGGCTTGTGAGCCAGTGATCCCCAGGAATCCCCCTGTTTCTACCTCCCCCATGCTGGGGTTACATGTACATGCTACCACGTCCAGATATTTGACATAGCTCTGGCATCAAGCTAGGGTCTCTGAGCTTGAGAGACAAGCTCTTCACTGAGACAATAATGTCTTTTCAGCCTGATTCGATCCTTAAGACAGCGACATTGCAACCACGCCACATGTCACCCTGGGTGAAGTCTGGAAAATACACTGGACAAAATGCCAGCAGGCACATGTCGGGCTCTGAGACACCGGCCAGAGGAGACAGGGCGCTGAGATGACAGAGTCGCTGGGGAGAAGCTGGCTATAAACACATAAATCCACAGGGGTTTGAAAGAGATTGGGCCTGGGTATGGGCGAATGGCCCAGTAGGTGTTGTCTACGTCTGGCTCCCAGGGTGCGGCCTCTGCGGGATGAACTGGAGGCATAGTCTGGTGGAAAACTCCATACAGATGCTCTGAGGGCAAGGCTCTACCAACTCTGGAAGACAATTAGTGGAATGTGCCCCTGTCTGGTAAGCAGTGACACACTGCGCAGAGCTGGGGAAACTCATTCCAGCCAAGGGTGGGGCCGATGCAAGCCAGCACCCCTGAGGTGAAACAGTACAGCAGAGGGCCTGGAGTCTGGAGACCAGAGTGAGTGGAGGCCAGGTGAGCTAAGGAAATCCCAGGAGAGTTCAGAAAGAAGCCTCCACAAGTGTTTGGTACAGGTATTCCTGGAGACAGACAGCCAAGTAGACCTGAGCAGTGTTCCTCAGAGTGAGAAAAACGCGGCTTTGGATCTCCGATCTGTGACTCAGCAAGAGAAAGGCCCTTCACAGGCGTCTTGGCCTTTCTGAGCTGAGGAAGGAAGCTAATGGCAGTACCCTCCTCACGTCAAGTTTGGGTGAGATGAGCAGAGATCTAAGCTCTACATTTAGAGGTGACAGATGTTTGCTAAACTCCTAGTATGGGTGCTATGAGCGTCAGCAGCAAACATTAATCCTCTAACGAAAATGCCCCCTCATTCTCAATGGCGTCACACTCTATTCCAGCTCTCCTATCTGTGGATGCTTGGGGGATACACGTAAGCCATGTGTGACCTAAGCATGGGCCACCATTAAGACTGACCCTTGACAGTGTTTTCCAGGCTTATGCCATCCTGTGCAAAGGCATACAAGTACTGACACACGTGCAGAGCTAATTGATGGACATTTTCAATTTTCCCCCAGTAGTGTTTTCTAAAGTTTAACTTGTTCGTACTAGAACCAGGCGTCAGTATCAGATTCTGCACATATTCCTATCTGTGGTTTTCTGTGCCGACAGCATCCATATTTCATTGTTCTTACCCAGGTGTTCTGCCACCTGACTGCTTCTGAGACACATTTGGCCTGAAGTTCTGGTTCAAAGGAATCAAAACTTCCCTGCTCCCTGAGGGGGAGGTCTTTTGACAATTCCTCTTCTCCATTTTTCCCTTGATGAACTTGTGAGGTGGGAAAGAGACAGATATGAAAAAGCTGTCCGCTCTGTTGAAACAGCGCTACACAAAAAAGGCAATAAAACAGTCGACAGCGGAGGAATTTTTCCCACCAGCAAGACCAACTGCTTGCAGTGCTTCATTTAACCAAGGACACCACATTTTCTCAAATATCCCATAGTGATTTTCTGGCAAAATCTCAAAAGATTTTTTTTTTCCAACACAAGTCGTCTTTGGTCAATAAATACCACAAGTGAAATGTCCTGGGGGTAGAGATTTACAACCAAAGCCCAGCAAATGCGTTCATAAATCAGTTGGGGAAGCTCTCAGGTAGCTGACCCAGGATTATGTAGAAGTCAGGAGAGGCCAGGAGCACTTATGAGGTCCCTACTAGGCGAGGCTCAGACCAACTTGCAGCAGGAAAGGAATGGTTTCGAAGAGCGGTTTTTATCCAGCCACAGGGGGATGAGCCTCTGATCCTCTTTACTTTTGTTCCAATGCACTGGCAAAAAGAGCCATATCATGGAGAAACCAGGGAACAGAGTTTTCATTCCAGGTATACTCGTTGGTTGTATGAGTTTGGCTGTGTCTTTTGGATCCTCTGACACTGTGTTCTGATCTGAAAACTACTGGTCAGGGTACCCACTCCACAGGACTGTTGTCAATATTAAATGACGTATGTGAGATGGTAGTGCCTTGCCTTTCCAATGAAAGCAATTGATCCGGTGTCATTCTTACGGATCATATTTATTAGGTGTCTGGCACCATGGCAATGTTCCATAAATTACTCTTAGCCTGTTCAACTGTGTTAATTTAAGGATGACTCTAGATGATACTGTGTAATTAATAACAACTTTCTCCAGAGGCAAAGCTTCATTAAGCTTTTGTGTAGTTTGTCTAGATAGGGCATTCCATTCTCATCAGTGCAATTCTCTTGCCTTCAAGGTCTGGATTCACCCTGACCTTCATTAGGTCTCCCAATCAAGGCTCTCTCAAGTTATCTTTTCCATCTCTCTCTCAATTTTCATCCTGTGCTTTCTCTTTTCCTCTCCTTCTTTTTTCCTTTCCCCTCTTTCTTCCTCTCTTCTGCCCCTCTCCTTTTTTAAAAATCTCCTATACTTCCTGTTAGTGTCTGTGTTTTCGATCATGATCACACCAAGCAGCAAGTATCTGTCTTCTGTTCGTTGCTTCTGAATTCCGTGTCTACATACATCTCTCACCTCTTGTATTCCTTCTGACATCTCACAGGGGTGGGGAGAAACTGAACATTTTCTAGATGTGCACGTAGTCATGCCAGGAAGCCACGCAGGCAGCAACAGGAACAGGCAAGGCACTGACCAGTACTTGGAAGAGCTTGCAGTTCTGCCTCCTGCTGTTCTCATTCATCAATCAGCAACAGTATGTCCAGTGTTGTTTGGAGACTATTCTTAGGGAAGTTAAAACAAGCACCTTTTCACCCCAGATAAGGTGCCTGGAGAAAACCAAAGCAACGATGCCACCCAAACCCAGTTTTGTGAAACAGTGAGTTCATTAGGGTCAGTTTCAGGAGCAGAGATGACTCAAAGGCAGCTGCATCAAGGAAGAGCCCACCCCAACACAAGTGATGGCTTAGATAGGTTGCATTCTTAGAGTTCTGTGCATGACTTGCAGACAGTTCTACTGAAGACAGTCTCTTCTCCACAGCAATTATGGGTGCTCGTGGAACCTAAGAAAAATCTTATTGATCTTATATGCCACAGTTTCCTGATACTCATCAATTTCTGTTACTTCCTGAGCCTTGCAGTTCTTTGTCCTCACTCAAGGCATTTCTAGTGGTAGGAAATATCTGCACAGCAGTGGCTCAGGCTTAGTCCTGGAGGTCAACCCTGGCACCTTCCTCTCCTGTTCTCAGCATCTGCCCATGGGTGAATGTCACTTCCTAAGTCCCTCTCACCTGTGCTGTTTCTGCATCTTCTGTTCCTTCCCGTGTCCACTATCCATTCCTGTCAACAGATGCTCAGGGTGTACTGTCTTCCTTTAGACACTATGTCTCCCCCAAACATGTCTCACAGGGTGGTCATAATAACTTCAGATGCAGAAGTTTGATCACATAATCTGATCCCCCCCACTATAAATACACCCTCAGTGTAAAATCCAGTGTCTTCATGTAAATTCATGGCCCTATTGCTTAGACTCTTGTGTTGTAGTAAATTAAAATGGGTGTTGGGCTATATAATGTTTATCATTACTTGTCCTATGATTATTACAGCAGTATTATTTAACCCACAATCACAATCAAATAAGACATAGACACCGGTTAGAGTTTATGATTGCCTTATTTACCTTCAGTTGGGCAGATATTCTACGCTGTCTCAATAACCTCGCCATCGGTCTCCCAGCCCCCATCCTGCACCATCTGCCTTAACCATTCCTATCTGAGCTACCTTCCATCCATAGTCTCAGGATACTTGTTTATATTTTCCATCTTGGTGTTTTCTCTCTTCACACCATTCTTGGAGTCCTTCCTCCCAGCCCATGTGGTTCTTTCTCCCTAACTCATTGTGATGTTCTCCTGCCTCCTCTCTTCCTGCCCATTGTCCATCTGTTTCCTGTGATTCTCTTGAACCTGAAGCCTGGGAATCTTAGCCACACCTATCCCATTCTGCTCTGCACATGTATAGGCCATTTTGTCAACCAATCAGGCATAATATTTTAGGCAGGCTTATACAACAAGGAAAGGTGTATCCAGGCAGTAACCAGATCTTGAGGGCCAGTTATTAGCATCATATATAAGCATCAGACCAACCACCAACATTCCTGCTTGTAGCCCTGGTGGGTCTCAAGTTTCTCCTTCCTTGTCTTTCTCTCCTTGATGGATCTGAGGAATCCTGATAGCTTCTTAACACTATGTGATCTCCTAGGCCTCCAGAACATGACCTGTTTTTTCTGCCCAGAAAGTTCCATTCTGCCTGTGGCCACCTTCCAGGCTCAAATATCAGGTGAGTATGACCTGTCAAAGATGCTTTAGTGTGACCTAGATAGGTCCCTTCCATGTTCTTGTCCCATCTCTGGCTTTTCCCCATGAGTTCTTTGAGCTTTCTAATATCTCATTACTCATGAATTGGTCTAGAATATGATGGAATTCTAAGACAATGTTTCTTCCTGTGTATTCTAACCCATGTGAGGAATTAAACTTAAAGAAATGCAAGCTCCTGAGTGTCTGCTGACTTGCCTTGCAGTGGGAGGCATCCCATCCCTTACCTATAGCTTCACTTTCTGTCATTTCAGTAACCAGAGTGCAAGGAGGTTCAAAACCATTAAATAGAAAATTCTAGAAGTAGTTAATTGATACATTGTATATTAAACATTGTTCTGAATAGCATAATGAAGTAAGAACACTCTTGCTTCATCTCACCCAACAAATAAGCAGTATTTGTGCAGTTTGTCCATGCTGTATACATTGCCTTCTTGTCAGTCACTTAGGGTCTGGTTGTGAGATAAGCCTTTTGATATCACAGCCCTGTACTTAAGTCATCTTTATTTTATTTAATTTGGGTCCCAAGATACAAGCCTTGAGGTGTGGACAATGTACTTACCCAAGAGAGGTAAGAAGTGATCCTTCAGTTGAAAGGGTGAAAGTAAAGTCCTTATTAATTGCTCTATTTTGTTAGTAGTCATTGCTAATCTCATTGCATTTAACTTTATGGTTAGGTTTGCATGGATAGAGAAGTAGTCACATGATCTATGACTAGTGAGTACTCTGGGGTTCTTAGAACATGTCCTCCTTGAGTAAGGAGAGGCAGATGCATCCTAAGTTCCATGAAGCTGAAACATTGTGGTCATGAGCAATGTGGAAGAGAGTTGGGATTTTACAGTTGGCCTATTAGGGAAGGTTGCAGAAAAAAAGGGTTTGAAGTGATTCCTGGGGTGTCCCAGGTCACTCATCCCTCATCACATTCTTTGCCTTTGCTGTGGGTTGGAAACCCAGCTCTCTCATGGTTACTTGGCAAGTATGAATCTGCCTCAAAGTGGAGAATTCCCTCCCACTGTCAGCATGAGTAGCCCTGTCCTTCCCATCTCCAGGGCCCTGCCACACAGATTACTCTGCATGGTCAAGTATTCTGACGCATGCCCAAGCCTCCCTGACAATAAAAACTTCTTATCCAAAGTGACAGGGATGGAGGAGGCATGTGGAGGAGAGGCATTCTCTCTGAACTCTGACTGGCTCTCAAGGCTCTTTTTATCTGTGACAATTCTTTCACTGTCCCCTTGAACAGCTGCTTAGACCCTAGTGGAGCACTGTGGGGGCAGGGGGCTGGGCAGAGACTGTCAAATCAGGCACCATTTGGTGGTTCTGTGACCTGAGAGATACTTCTACGGTTTTCTCAAATTCCAACTTTCCCATACAGAACAGGTAGAAGGCTCACTGGAGTCTAGCTGAAGCAACAGAAAGTCCCAGAAACAGAGTCCTGTAGTATTGCTTTCTATTGTCCAGGAATAGGAGTGATGGGTTTGGTCACCCACCCATAGGATCTGGGAGAACTACAAAGCAGCACATGGAAAATGCTAGGGTCTACAACAGGATGGGGCCCATCCACAGTGCATGCCACTTGTTACATCATATGCTCTGTTGGTATCAGACCTTCCCTGGACATTTCCTTTCACAAGGGTGGTCCGTAGCCAGCATGCAAACATGTGTGTGTCCTGGCTGAGTTCTCATGTCTTCTCTTGCCTTGTCATGCACGCTCCATTCCCAGCATCTTCTAGCTCCCACCAGCAGACATTTCATTGTCAGTTCCCACCACTGGGCTCTGGAAAGGCCTTGAGGGCAGAGACTTGGAGAAAGATCAGCTTCAAAGCATCTTCCCTAGGGTCCCCCTTGTTGTTTAGCTTCTTTAGGACTATAGATTTTAGTATGTTTATCTGTGTTACACGGCTAATATGCACTTATAAGTGAGTATGTACCATGTGTGTCTTTCTAGTTCTAGGTTACCACACTCAGGATGATCTTTTCTAGTTCCATCCATTTGCTTGCAAATTTCATGATTTCCTTGTTTTCAATTGCTGAGTAGTATTCCATTTCTGTATCCATTCCTTGGTTGAGGAACATCAACCAAGGACCATTCATGGAGAGGACCTAGACCCCCTACTTAGATGTAACCCATGGGTAGCTCAGTGTCCATGGAGGTCCCCTAGTAAGGGAGGGAAGCAAGAGCAGTCTCTGTCATGAACTTGGTGGCCTGCTTTTTTTTATCACCTCCCCCTGGCCACAGAAAAAGAGGATCCAGACAGTCCTGAGGAGACCTGATAGGCCAAGGTCATAAAATAGGGGAGGAAGATCTCCCCTATCAGTGGACTAGGGGGAGGTATAGAGTGGAAAGAGAGGTGGAGGGTGGGACTGGAAGGAGATGAAGGAGGGGACTACAGCCAGGACACACAGTGAATACACTGTAAATAGTAATAATAATAATAAAATTTAAAAGATCAGCTTCAACTTGAGACATTGGCAAGCTCCCTTGGACATCCTACCCTGCAGCTGCTGGACCTCCCAGCCCAGTCCTGTATCTTACAGACTCTATGATATTGTTCCTTTCCTTCCCAGCTCAGGGCTTTAACTGTCCTTATCTGATTGGGCAGCCTTGGAGCAACTCCGTACATCTCTTTTAGTCAGGAAAGTTATTGTGTAAGTCTGACCCATAGATACCTTTTAAATCCTCCCTCTCTCCATTTCTAATAAGTTCGGGAAACCAACTAAGGTGGAAAAGAAATAAGGAAAACAAAAGAGCCCACACAACCTAAGTGTGTTGCTCTCTGATCCTTTGCTCCTACTGAACCCCACCTTAGACCTTTTCACACCCATCTTCTCACAAAGCCTCCAGCTCCCCCTCTTACCTCTCAGCCCTGGCCCCACATCAGTTTTTTTCGCTTACGTACGTGGAAGGCACCATAGCTGTGACCCTAGAACACACAGATTCAAACCCTACCCCCATTGCTGATGAAGCAGGTGGATCTTTGCACCCCAGTTTCCTCATCTGTGCAATGGGGTACTAGTACCAACTCTTATTTGAACTTACACCTATCAGTGGGGCTATAGGAAGAGATGCGACAGCGCGCCAAAGCTCCTTCGCTCATGGGGCTCCCGTCTCACCCGAGGTCCTGCTTCAAAGGCTGTTGCCAGCTGAGAACAGCTTTCTACCCTCCTTTCTTAGGACTCATCATGTGAATCCACCTCATGACTTGGCTTTCCTGTGTCTCTTATTGAAATCTTTTGTCTTCGAGCTCCATTTTCAAGGCCCTTACCCAGCATGCTCACTACTGTGCAGACCTGAGGCCCAGTCAGGGGTCCATCTAGAGACACACTGCACATTGTGGGTACAGCCCAGAAAGACATTCACTGTTTTCATCTATGGTCTGGTCTTAAACCTTCTCACTCTCTTCCTTTTCCACACTTCAATACAAAACAGTTGCCTTCTGTACAGTAAAAATATTTTCCCTGTTTTGTTCTTTAAAAAAAAAACTTCTAAAAAATATACAGTGACATCACACACGCTCACACAGTAAGCCTAGAGATTGCCTTCCAGGCGATAGAAACACCCCAAGCACGGCCCCCTCCTCAAGATGGACACTAGCAACTCCTGGCCCAGCCTTTTACACAGGAAAAGAGCTAAGAGACAGAGGCAGTTGCTATTGAGCAAATGTTCCTTCTCTTGGTGGCCATTTTCAGACACTGCAGAACTTTCATTCATTCAGAGAGGCCATTAGTGATGGCACAACGTGGCCAAGCCCCTTCCTGGTGTCTTAAGATCATCTCAAAGAAAGGTGACGTTCTGAAATTCTTTATTTTGTAAATCCAGAGTGTCTCACCAGCTCTGTGTCTTCATTTGCTTCCCACAGGCATCATGTCCTGTGAAACCACTGGGGCAGCACCTACAGGGACCAGGCTCTCGTTGCCACCAGCCTCTGGTCTCTGGCGAGCCATGGGCTGTCTCTGAACTTTTCTCTATACTTCCCGAATTGAGATGCTCTAACTACATGACCTGTTAGATGTTTTCCTTGCTCAAAAGTGCTGGGGACCATCGTTTGGAATTGTAATGTGTAAAACATGATATGGGTCTCAGAGGCAAAGTTTCTTTCACAAAACTACCACTTCCCATGACAATGTTAATGGTTGTCATTCAGCAGACTTCAGCACTAGGTAGGTGCCGTGACCACAGAAAACGGAAATAGAAATTTACTCAGTGGCTAGATGTCTATATCCTGCTGTCATTGGTATTGTTTCAACTTTACAGAAGAGATGATGGAATGAGTGAAGTCATAATTAATATGCAAACTCTTATCAATCACAGAAACCCTCTTCTTAAAAAGCTTTTTAAAGTCTGGAGAGATGACTGAGCAGTTAAGGACAGTTCCTGCTCTTCCAGAAGATCCGTGTTTGGTTCCCAACACTGCAGCCCAGCACTGTGTAAACACCTGTAACTCCAGATCCAGAGGATCTGTCAATTCCAGCCTCTGTGAGCACCCACCCACACATGGCACACACACACAGACACAAACACATACATAAAAAAATAAAAATAAAATTTTAAAGAAAGTCTCATTAGACACTCCCTAGTAGGCCCTCCAATAAGTGGTCTTTCCAAGAATTCTGAAGTGTGAAAAAGACTATTTATGATTTGCTATGAAGTAAGATTAGCCCATGTGGGGATGCAATTCCATTAATATAGTTGTTCAAAGGATGTTTTTAGCTATCATGAGCCGAGGTTTCTCCTTGCACACTGCCTGGGATTAGCAGGGACCCATTTAGCATGATTTGGTCTTTTGAGAAAATCATGATTTCTTAATGAGTACCCCATGTGCTCCTAGTTGCACGTCCTTCGCCACCATATTAAGGAGGCTTTGATGATGAGTGTTTTGTAAATATGAGGCTAAAAAATAGTAAGGTCAATGTCTTACCGCAGGGATCTTCTCAGCCTGCTGTGCACAGATGTGCGTTTGGAACCCTGGGAGGATGCTGCACCAGCTTCATCTCCAAGGTTATTTTATCCCAGAGCCCCTCCATCATGGAGTGTCTCCGACACCGATGCCCACAGCAATCTGTGTTTCCCCTAGTTAATCTCCCTTCCTCTCACTGGCTGAATCTGTGAGGTTTTCTTATAACATAAAGAAGATGAGTGACTATCCCCTCTATTTCAGATACTCTGCAGCTTCTAGAACATCTGTCTCATTTACGGCACGTAGAGACAGATGGATAGGGCCCCCTCTGCCATGTTCACAAAACAATGATAATTTCCATTCTCTATGCTTGATATGCTATTCTGATTTGGTCTGGTGACATAGACCTGTAATGCCAGCTATTTTGAGACTACTCTGAGTCAGAAGGGTCACAGATTCAAGCCAGTGTGTGCAACCTAACAACACTATTTCAAAATGAAGTGTCCAAAAAAGTCAGACCAGGTGGGGATACAGCTCAAAGATGGTTTAGCATGCTTGAGACCCTCCATTCAATTTCAGGTACTGAACAAAATGAATATTCCTGAGTAAGACTTTCTATTTCTTCTCTGAGTATGTGAGGGAGTATGGCAATAATACTCAGGTCCATTAACATGTAACCTGAAAACATATGACAACACAAGCTCCAGGTATCAAAGGTGGAAGCAGATCCTGGAAAGAAGGGTCCCCAGGGATGGAGTCATTGATGTCCAGTGCAGGATGCTGGACTTGAGGGTGTTCATGCAGGAGTGTGGGGATGAAGATATACAGATGCTATAAATCTACAGTGATTTTAGGGCTCCTCCCTGACCACGCCCAATTACCAGTTTGTATTTCTCCTCATCTGCCTCCCCAGGGTGTGACTGAAGTCCTCATGCTGAGCCTTGAGGGATGGCGTTTGTCCATGCCAGATCCAGAACCTCAATGAGGCTAGGGACTGCTTCGAGATGAACCGCTTTGTGATGGGGCCTGAGCTGAAACTCATTGGAAAACCCACTTTCAAGTTCACAGAGCACATCCTGGGAGTTTCAGAAAAGACAAATATGCCAGGGCAATGGCAAACTTACAGCGCAGAATCACGGGAGAGAAAAACAACAGGAGCTCGGGGGACCCTGACAGAAGAGGGACAGGAATCCATGGGGTGACAGAGAAAACCAGGGGGAGTCTGCATCCAGGAGGAAGAGGCCTTTAGAGGATACAAAAGGAAATGCAAGGTGCCTTTAACTTCTTCAAAGAAATAAGGAATGGGGAGAACAACCACAAGGGAAAATGGAGGCTCCGGGAAAGAGATTTTGATAGTCAATAAGACAACAAGAAGAAGTCAGACATTTCTGTTCATCAAAACTCACCTTTGAAAAAAAATAGCCCCTTAGAAGATGTACTGATCAAGGGGAAGAGAAAGCGCAGGGACAAAAGGTAAGAAAGACCTGGGAAGTGAAGAGACAGACGAATAGTGTATCCCCAGGAGAAAGAATAAACAGAGCAGAGGAGGAATGGCTTGTGTGTGTGTGTGATTGTTCTCAGCACTGACCTGTGCCATCTAGAAAAGGGCCAGACACAAGAGCTGAGAAAACCCGACGCACTGTAGGAGGGAACTGAAAGGAAAAACACACAAGGTCCTGGCTTCCTAAAAAGAAATGAGACCCGCCTTGATGTCAGCTTTCTCCTCACAGGACTGTACACCAGAAGGGCAGCCAGAAAGGGAAAAATTCAAGAGGGAAAAAGAACCCATCCCAAGCCGTGTTTGCAAGAATGAGGATAATAGAACATAAAGAAACGGATACGGGCTGGCGAGACGGCTCAGTTGGTAAAGGTGCTTGCTGTCAAGCCTGACAGCTTGAGATTCATCACCAGTATTTACAGGATGGGAGGAGAGAACCGACTCCAACAAGTTGTCCTTGAGCCTCCGTATGCATGCTGTGGAATGTATCCTTCCTCCCAACTGAATGTTATAAAAAGGAATTTGAGACACTGAGTATGAGCCAGCCAGGTGACCAAAGAGATTCAGAGCTAGGCTTCTCATCATCGTGGTCAAAACACTGGCCTGTGGGCTCTAGCACAAAAGTTCAAATGCAGTCTCCTTTGTGCCTTGAAGAAAACTTCTTAGGTGTGAGCCCTTATGATTTTTTTAAGCTATGTAGTTCTAGCACATGATGACAAAATGTAAATATCAGCATTCTAGACCACAATAATGGGACTATTAAAAGAAGAGGTCCAGATAAACACAGATGGAAAGACTGAGCAGGACAAACACTATGTTGTACCTGTCATCCATGCCACAGATTGCTAGGATGGTGACTTGAGTCCCAGTTCTGTGACCTTGCCAGCTCCATCTCACATGACCTTTTTCTTGATCTGGCTCTGCTAGCTGCCTGTGGCTTTTTTCCATGGTCCACTTTTCTGGCACCACTTGTTCCCCAGGGTTGCCAGTGATTCATTCTTGCAGCCTCTGGTGGCATCATCCCCTGAAGGACAACCTGCTGGGAATTAGCACAGTAGCTGGGTTCTTGAAAATGCTATGACATGAATGTCCCTCCACACAGTTTCCGGTAGGCTCCTGTTCCTGTGTGAAAACTTATGAGGTGGATCTTTGCTGCTTGCACTCTTGTCTGTACTGTGTCCTTCTGGGGATTGTACCAGAACTGCCCAGAGAACTCTGCTCAAGCATTCCAGGCCTTCTCTAGTCAACATCTCTACCCTTTTCTGAAGTTCTCCCACAGATTGATTCTAAATGCTTCTGAACCATGTGTCTCATCTTCGTCTGAAGGACAATGCTTCTCTCACTGCTCAGGTATCAGTCTTCTGTGTGAGTCAGCTGCTTGCCACAGATCCCAAACATCTCAGAAAGACAATGTATGGGAGGGGAGATCTATCCTGTCTTGTCATGTCAGAGTTTTCAGTCTGTCATACAGAGGTCATTGAAGGGTCACATCACAGTTGACAGAATGTCCATATTCACTGGTTTTGTTTTCTCTCATCACTGGGATGGTGCCACCAATGTGCAGTTGAGGGAATGTCCTCCCAGAGGGGAGATATCTTTCCCTAGTCTTCCAGGCACTTGTCTCCATTTAATCAAGGTGATATCGCCGCGGTTAGAGGAACTCACTTGTGTTTGATATCATCCTCTCCCCCAGTTTGCAGTCTTGTCAGCTCTGCTTTTGTTTTTCTTTATCTTAGAAGTTCATCCTTTAGTGAGGTGAACTCTTTCTTTACAAATCTACCTTGATTTTTGCTTCTTAATAGAGACTCAACCACGTTGGAAGAACCCATGTTCTTTTCTGAGCGCACTTAGCTAAGCTGAAGTTCCTGTGGAATGTATCTAACTCACCTGGGTATTAGGTGAAGAGGGCTGAATGTGCTACCAGGCCTCCTTGGTGGACCCACCTACATCCTATTTGACTTACACCTACTTGACCATGAGTGTCTCTTTTCCATAGCTCTGTTTCCCCCCAGTGAAAATGTTCTATTATGCCTGAGAATTTCAAGAAGAAAAAAACAAAACCAAAAAAAAATAAATCTGCAATTGTCTAACTAAAGCAAGATGTATTTCGGTGTGCATTCAGGACTGGCCAGTGTCTGTCTCACCTGAAGTTGGAATTTGAGAGAGCAGCTGTTAGGGTTTAACATCTGAAGAAGCTCCTTGTTAGATCACCCAGGGCCAAGGAATGCTGCAAAGATCACACCATGCAACAGATCTCATGCAAGAGATTTAGGGGGGTATACAAAGGGTCATTCTGAATGAGAGTGGAGGAGAAAAGAAACAGAGAAAGGGACAGAGAGTAAGAGGGCTGCTGCATTTAAAGGCTGATTGCTGATGGCATGGTTGCTGATGCTGAGTTGCTGAAGGCAGGCTTGGGGAGCATCTGGTTTTTAACAGCAACCTCTGCTGACCTCTTGAAGTCTCTTTTATGGGAAAGATAAGGTTTTCATAGGGACCAGGGAGTTCATATTATACATTGTTAGAAGGAGACAATGAAAGGGAAGGAGCAAGGATATGTTTCTTGTGAATGGGGTCACCAAGTTTAGTGTAGGTTGAAAAACATGTTTTGCAGCTTACATCAGATCTAAGAAACAGTAACTTATTCTTAATTACAAATAGAAACCTTAACCTGCACAGGACAATTAATTAAGGAAATTCTTAATTATAATTAGAAATCTTAACTTTCAAGGACTTAACATAGGACATATAGGAAATTATTCTTAACTGTCTTAACTGCAAACAGAACCCTTAACCTGCAAGGTGTATTACTCCTATTTGGGTCTCATAATTCTTCCTTGAGACTTGTTCTCCTTACTGCACAGATACATGTCTGCTGGGGTTTAAATGTAAAGTGCTCCTGAAGAGTCATACATATGAAAACTTGGTCACTAGCTGGTGGTGCTGTTTGGGAAGGTTCAGGGAAGGGAGGGAGGCATAAGGAGGCACACAGAAATTTCTTGTTATCTTTTTCTTCACTGACTGCAGAAACAATGTGACCGCTGACTCAGGCTCCTCTTGTCATCATTTCTGCCTTAGTGGGCTGTACCCTCAAACTGTATGACCTAATAAGCATGCCCTTTCTTACTTTGTTTTTAAAAGTACTTTTGACACAGCCATGAGAAAATAACTGATACATTGTCCTGTGGAGATGATGATGGGCTGGTAAACCTCAGGGTCTTGAGGCTTTTCAGGGGGAATTTGTCTTCCAACCCCAAAACTACATGGAATAATAACAATTACAAAGGAAGAGATTATGAATTTGAGAGAAGACAGGGTGAGGACATAGGAGTTGGAGTGGAGAGAGGAAAGGGTGAAATGATATACAATGTTCACAAATGAAATTCTCAAAAAGAAATTATGCCCTCACTAACAAAAATTATTCTACATGTGGATGTATGAAATATACAAAACACAAAACCCAAAACCAACTGAGTTTGTGTGATTTCAAAAGAGGGCCTTCATCACAGGTTAAATTCTTGAGAGGCACATTGCTGACAGAGCTCAAGGTGAGAGGCGGGTTATAGCTGCTGCTGAGTGAGGAGCAGCAAGCAAATCAGAAAAAAACGCGGGCTCCCTACAACCAATGTTTCCTTCTTTCATTGTTTACTTATTTAACGCCCAGAGGGACCAGGGTCTCCTGCTTGTCAGCCCTATGGTATCCGATATTTATCTTTTCTTTGCCATCCTTCCTAGAATGATCCCCATGGTGAACCCGAGTATCCAATCATCTGTTTTTGACTCATTTAATCATTCAATTACGTGTTCGTTCAATGGCATGTTTATTCTGTATCTGCTATGCTTGTCAAGACTCTGTGCTGACAAGTTGTGTTAAATACATGGAAGCAAAAAAGCATAGAGGTTAAAAAGATACAAGTAAAATAGAGGCTGAGGAGATGGCTCAGGCAGCTGCAGGGGACTGGGGTTCGACTCCCAGCACCCATGTGCTGCCTTACAACTGTACATGACTCCAGCCCCTCATCTGGCCTCCGTAGACACCGTGGGTACACAAGGTTTCACATATGTATAAGCAGACAAGACACTCAAACATGTAAAGTAAAATAAACCAAAATTTAACCACACTTTAAAACAAAACCGAACTTCTCAGTGATGTTCTCCGTTTGCTTACTCCAAGTCAGCCTGTTGTTCCAATATGTGGGAAGATCCTCCATAGAAGGATCCAGAAAGTGCTCAAGGGATTTTTGTCTGCAGACTTTGGTGCCCTTGTCCCTGTTTTTATTGCTCAGAGGCACCTTAGCATCTCAGCTTCTCCAGTGATTGTTGTGAATCATGAAATGTGTGCTTACGGAAGGGAAAACGATTTTGCTCAAACACTGTGCTGTTGCCTGGGAACCCCAAGACAAAATGGGGGGAAACCTCTTGAGCCTCCAGCCCCTTGTGATTTGATGGAGGGTGTGAGCATAAACAGGAAATGACAATTAAATTTGTCAGCGGCTCTCTCTCTCTTGCATTGTCATTTCATCTTTCCCACTCTGCAGCCTCCATTAAGACTCCACACAAATGCCTCTCTATAGCAGGTGTCACCAGCAGCCCTGTCTTAGAGATGTGGAGTCCTCAAGTGAGGGGACAGGAGAGAGAGATGGTGTAGGCATGACCCACACCGTACTCTTCCATGAGCTGTGCATCCATGTGCTCTGGGGCTTTGATTATACAAAGCACTGGTGAAAGATAGTGTGCGTTATTCAGGCTCCAAACAGTATCTGTCTCACACGGGAGTGAGTTTGTAAACCTGGTGGCTCCTCCATCCACAGAACTGAGTGCCTCAGCTGTCCCAGTCTGGCACCAAAAACCTAGAGGATTCCTGGAAGGGCACTGGCCATTCATCCACGTAGGAAGCCCGAAGAGGCGGTCCTAATCTCAATGAAGGCATCAGCAGCCACAGGGTAGATGAATTTGTTAGTGAGAATGAAGGCCAGGAGAGTCCTTTTATGTGGGCTGCAATCAGAGAGTGAATCAGGTAAGGCCATCAAAACAGCCTCCATGGACACACCCCCAGGGCAACCGAAGATAGATCATCCTTCACTGAGTTGACGATTCCACCTCACCATGAGAGCAGGGGGATGAACTCCACCTGTGACATTTTAGGATAGTCTGCCTAAAGAGGAATGCAAGCTAACTGGGTGCTGAAGGCTCTACCAAAAATCACTGGGGGAGGGGATGTGGTTGGACGAGGAGATGGCAGAGGAAGAAAGATCTCCAGTTACTCCAATAGCAGTAAAGGTTGGCACAACATATGACTACAGCGTGTTCACTGTTGTTGTTATATACAGCAGATCTGCAAGCCAAGTGTGGTACAAGGCAGTCGGTGGGGGGGGGGGGGGAAGCCAGGGCAGCCAGGGCTCAGGAAGTCTGCAGAGCTTCCCAGGGGCCTGAGGATCTTGTAGATGCTGGGATACCATGCATATATTAAGAGGTCAGTGTGATGTGTTTGAAGCAGCTTCCTAATGCCAGGCACATAGTAGGTTCTCAGTTCATGTCTGAGAAACAAGTCTATTTAAGGTAAATCATCTCTGAGTTTTCTGTTTAGACTGCTCATTAGCACAAAGGAGGGAGCCCCAGTCCAGGCCAACAATGTGTCTGTTCTGTGCCCATGTCTGTTTTAGTCCATTCACACAATAATTATCCGGATGGCTAACAGTGGATGATTTATTATAAATATCAGCTTTTCTGCTTCCTAATTCAGAACCAAAGCATTTGCCCATTTCCATCCCAAAGGGAGGAGTCAAGTTAGTGTGTTCCCCATATTATAACTACAAAATTAAATTAAATGAACTAAGTGAATTGTATGGGCGTTAAATAAACTAATCTAATTTGTAGGGTGAAGAATATTACTGAATACTTCTACAGTTGGGGGAAAAGCCAATTAAATATTTTCTCTTTAGACAGAACAAGCCAATAGTGAAGCCGCAAAAAATGAAATAGAAGAATAAAAGAAAAAGATTTTATGTTAGTTAAGTGTGACCTACACGGGCTCTGGCCCCACTCTGGTTCCTGGCTTTCTTGCCATCCTGAGAGATCCTGGCATTGGCTCCAGGTATGTTTATTTCTTGCCACAAAGGCATTTTTTTAAAAATCATAGATTGAAAGAGATGACTGCACCAGGTTGAAGGTGGTATGTTTTCATTCCTGCAGAAAATACCTAGAAATTGACAAACTGTGGACAGTATTAGTTCATGGTGGGGGTGGGGGTGGGAGTAAAGGGCTTGTGGTCAAGAAGAACTAGGTTTAAATGTTTGCTATTGCTCATGGCTGGGGAAGTCTTATTTCTGGCATGGAGTAGTCATAATGACTCCATCCTGGGTCTGGGTGAGGCTCAGGAGGGACACGGATGGTAAAGGCAGAAGGTGGCAGCAAGCATACTAATGTGGGTGGTCTGATGCACTGATATTTTATCCCCTTTATCCCCTCTCTTTCCCAATGCCCTGGCTGGTGCTAGAAACGGAGGATGTGGTGATAGATAGATGGATGGATGGGACCCCAGAGCGTCGTCTAGTACTTTATGGTCTAGTGAGTGAGTCAAGGGGGGTGTCCACAAAGGTAAGAGAATACAAGCTAGATAAGAACACCCTAGAACAAGGGGTCAGAGTTGAGCCAGACACTCCATTAGTCTCTTGACCTTGACAACTCCCTGATAGCATGTGTGGGAGAGGGAGCACAATTCTGTACTCTATTCTTTTAACCCAACTGAGCCGGATCTCTGTCTCTTCCTGCAGTTGATTCTAAGCCTGCACACAGCAGAGTCAGAGGAAGCTGGGGTTTCAGGAGGCTGTGCAGGTTGGTCCAGAGCTCAGCATCAGCCAAAAAGGAAAGAGAGATGTTGCCTCCAGGGAGTCCTGGACCACCATCTGAAACCTGGGCCAGGCCATCCCTCCTGTCCAAGTTCTTTTCCAGATCTGTGAGGTAGGGGTAGGGGACATCTTTCTTCAGCTCAGAACCTATATGGGAGGGCAAACTACGGAGCTCTGCTTTGATTGAGGAAATTCATTAATCTCTGTGGGGCATTTGTCAGCATGAACAGTTAGTGGCCAGCTTGTGAGAAGTGGAGATGGTTGTTCAGAAGCACAGACATTTGGCGAATGATTCGACCACTGCTGGAGTGAACTGTACAAACTCCTAGAACAGAGGTCAGGAGGAACCCAAGGACTCAACCTGAAGGGGTAGGATCTGTAATGACTTCCTGGTGGGTCCAAGAGCCAATTTGAGTCATCCAGAACATGAGCAGGAGCATGATCTAGGGCACAGTTTGAAGCTGGTACACGGTACAAGCTGGAGACGATTCCCTTTCGGTATTGTTGCAGGAAATACAGAGGGAGGCTTGGCCCGGAGTGGAAATAGATTGCTGAATGTGGCTAAGAAGTGAGTTTGGGTCTTTGGGGCAGGGTGACCCTGTCAGGCTTTGGGGAAGAAAGGTGGGGAGAGATCAGATTTGCATGAGAAGTACGGAGAAGAGGGCAGGGGTTGGTGCTTGAGAGACAGTCTCTTGAGGATATCCTAATCGGCGCTAGGACCTGGTGAGAGAGTAAGCAATGACTGTGGGAACACAGAAAGAGGCAGGTTAAGTATGAAGTAGTGCATTAGGGTCCTAAAGAGACCCAGGAGGGCCAAAGCCTGCTGTCCTGAGCCACAGGAGTCCATCTGCAAACCCCAGGGGTCAGGAAGCTTAATTGATTGGAGCCATGGGCATGAAGAACCCAGGCAGTCCTGAGAAGAAGAGAGTAAGCCAGCCAGAGCACCCAAGCTCAGACAGGGCTTACAGGGCAGGCAATGAACACACATTTTTAAGGGAGGATCATTTTCCTTTCCTCCTACCCACCACCCACCTTGGATCTTCGTGGGGAGTGAACCAAGGCTAGTACAAACCCACACTGAACCAAAATACCAAAAAAGAGCTTTTCTGTACGTCACCAATGTTTTTATTTATGTAACTTCCACAAAATGGAATTTGGAATTTAGACTCATGTTCACAGAAAACATGTTTTAAGGACAGCAACCATTCTTGTCATCCTTCTATCGTCAGCTGATAGCCACCCCCTTGCATTCTTGGACATCTTCAATTTGCATCCTGATGGAGGTGTGCCTGTCTCTTGCATCCTGTCCCAGAGCACAGCACAGCCGGCTCTTGGTTCAATCCACACTCCTACATCCTCCATGCTTAACAGGGTGTAGCCTATCCAAAACTTCCCATCATTAAAAACGTTGTGAATCAATGAGTAAGTGAATTATAATCTTCATTGGAATACAGCTCTGGACAAAACGTGGAGGGGCTGACTAGCACACAGACATTTAGGCATGTTGTGGGGCAAACCTAAGTCTGTTTGATCTCCAGGACATCACAGAGACATTTCCTATCATCTAACTTCCTCAAGGACAAAGTTAAATCTCACAGCCCTCAGAAAGTTCTAATGACCATCTATCACTCCAGCAGTTTTGACACTTTGTCCATCAATGCTCAAGGTCAGCACCCGCTGTTTTCTTTCATCTTTCATCAAAGATGGATTAATATTTTTGAGCGGCTCTCATGTGGCTGGAGTTATGACAAGGCACTTTACAAAATTAAAACATATTCATTCTTCCCACCACTCTGCATGATAGAGATTTTATCACCGTAGTCCAGGGTTTCAAGCAAGAGGTCCAAAGCACTTAGATAGTTCCACTTAGGTCACATCGTTCTTGTCTGTGGATTCTGACCCACTGTCTTTATTTCTGCTTGACTTTTTTACAAGGCAGAGAATCTCAGGAAGAGAGAAAAAAATTGTTAGACGTCCCCTCCTCAGCTATGCACGTATGTGTGTAAATTCTCTCATTGATGGAGCAAAATGCCCAAGAATCAACCTGAGGGACCTCTATTTGGGCTTGCAGTTCAGCTCCATCCTGTCACAGTAGGGGGAGGCATAGCAGTGTGGCCAGCTCTTGCCAATGGCCCCACGAGGCATCTTGCTCACACTGCGGAGGCTCAGAAAGAGAGTGAGTGGGGGGAGGGGTGTGCCAGCACTCATCCGACTTTCTTCTTTTGTCCTTTGTGTTCAGTTCCAACCCTAGCTCTCCAGATGAGGCCACCCACACTCAGGGCAGGTTCCTCAGTTGAATCTCTCTGGAACCCTCCTGCAGATATGCCTGAGGTGTTCTAAGTAGTTCCAAGCCCAATCAAATTGGCAATCAAGATTAAACATGGCACAGAGGCCCACACGTACCTGTGAAGCACATGTCTGGAGCAGTGCTTGAGTGCAACAACTTAAACCTCACACATGGATTTGTTGATGCCTCCGCATGGTGACAGAACCAGTATTGCTTTCTCGGAAGGTGGCTTTGGTTTTCAGTTCAGTTAGAAGGCTCAGCTAACACAGCTTTCAGGACTGCTTTTGATAATCTCAGTAAGTTGGTAATTACAACAGGAGCCACTGTAGCACCACGTTCAGCAACTGACAGGAATCATTAAGAAACAGCCTCCGGCAAGTTGCCCTCCACACGCTGCTATGTCAGTCACAGTGGAGCCTGTGGTTGAACCATGGTGATTCTTACTCGTGCTGTGTCATACATGGGCTTTGTGACCTGGGACAGGGCAATGCCCCTTCTCTGCTTGATAATCTCACTTTACTATGAGCCGCAAACTTGATAACTAGCAGCAGCACCATGCCAGAGAGCACAGAAAGCCACATGACAAAATGGCTAGGATCTCGGGCCATCTGAGGCTTTGTTGTATCTTCGTTAAGTGGCTGTGGCTAAGTGACAGTGAGCTGTTAGGACCTCACTGTCCTTGTCTGGAAGATGCGGATATTATGACTACCCTTCCCAAATCCATGGGAAGCATTGCCTTCAGCTACTGGGGGTTCAGAAGGGTGACACTACAGGAAGAGAAGGATGAGCTGCATGGGAATCCGAGGCTCACACATCCATTAGCTTCCATAGAGCCTCATAGCCTTTCCTCAGGCTTGAGGAAAGAATGTGAAGCAGGACAGAGGGAGCCAATTGCTCTTTGCCTTCTACCCTTTCTCAGAGCACAAGTGTCCCTAGGCCTGGGAATGTCTCTAGATCTTTCCTGACACCACTCCTGCCATTGCATGTGGAAATTGTTACCTCCAATGTTACCAGAGCAAGCTTTCCACTGTTAAGCCATCGGTTCTACATTTGATGCTGCTTCTGGTTGGAGCTCCCTTCCAACGCCACTTAAACATCCCTCCTACCAAAATCTTTAAATGGGGGGCTTAAAGCAGCAACATCCCCTCTTTGAGTGACTTCTTTTGAAGCTGCTTAGTGCTTCTGTGGCCTGTTGTTCAATCAAACATGAAAGACACTGTTATGGAGTGATAAAGAACCCCTTCACATCTTCAGTCCATCCTTGTATTCTGGAGTGCAGCCTTGAAGTTCCTCATTCTCGGTAAAGACACCATGCAGCCAGTGAGACATCTGTTGCTGCATTAGGCCATGCATTCCTTGGAGTGGAGGAGGCATGCTTAGGTTACCCCCAGTTCCCACTATGATATGCAGCCTCAGTTGTTCCGTAAGTCCCTGGGCTTGCTTTGCATAGGTTCAGTTCAGGTATATCCTGCGACATACTGAGAGTTTAATGGGCTGAGTGTATGATGTGTGGCAATCCAGTTACATTGTAGGTCTACATTGGCTGCGGTCTGTGGAGCAGACCTCTCCCGCCCAGGCTTCCCTCTGTGCATTACTCATGTCACACAGGAAGCCTAGCCAGATGGATGCTGTACTCAGAAATACTGTCTGGTTGGTCACCCAGCCATTCTAGAAGTCTATCTGAGGCTCTGCTATGTGCACACAGTGAACTGGGCATGGATGCGCTCCATCAGCAAGCCAGATATACCATCTTGCTGCAGAGACTGAGGGGCAGGGTATCAACAAAAGAGATAAGAATCCCTTGTGGAAGGCTAAAGCCGTTTCAGGGCTTAGAGTGGTGGCTTTTGAGTCAGGATATGGACCCCGTAACCTGTGCCTAGTAGAATTAAACTTGGGGTTTGAGGGAGGGGAGGGCATAGAGTGAGGTATGGTCAGAGACACTGGTGTGAAGGCCCCTGCCATGAGTCTCTCTGGGACATGGAGAGTTCACACTGCAAGGTGAGTGGGAGTGGGGGGTGTAAACCAGTGAACCTAGTGAGGCCTGTGTGATCAGAAGACGGGACTAACTTTCATGGTGCCCTAGAGACCAAACTTTTCCACAGTAGGGGGAGTAACACGACTGAGACTTTAGGATCTGCCCCGCCCAGCGTCAGTGCCTGACCACACCGAGCCTGACTTTGAAAGGGCAGGCTGGATTTTACCTGGCTGCTAGCCTCCAGGCCCAGAGCAGGCACAAAGAACCCATCTTAGCAGCCTGCTCTCGTCGATGGTAACCCAAGCCTCTCTACTACCCAGCCCCGGTCTCAACCAGTCAGGGTTCAGTTTGCTTGTCCTTCGAGCATGCCAGGTGTGCTTGAATGCCTGGGCCTTTGTGCTTGCTGTTGCCCAGACCTAAAGGCCTTGGGGCTCCTCCTTACAGTGTTACTGCTCCAATGCCAGCTCTCTGGAGTGGCTCGGCTCACTAGACTGTCTACGCTCCCAGACCATCGCCTGGAGCCCTGAAATGGCGTTAGCTTTCTGCACTGAATCCTTCATGACATAATTCTTCCTTTGGTTGATTACCTGCCCTTGCTTGCTCTCTGAAATCAAAACTTCATCTGTCTTGCTCACAGCTGGCGTCCAGATTCAGTGAGCTGCACTGCATCTTACTACATGCAGTGAGACATCAGAAATACTCCTGGAGTGGACCGATCACGAACCAGAGATAACCTCTGAATACAAAGTCTAGCCTCTGTCTGGCCCAGTTTCTCATGTCACACAATTACCCAGCCTTCCAGTTATCAATAAATCTCAAGTATGCCCTTGAGATGGTTTGTTTTTTATAGGGTCTCAGAATCTTTTTTTTTTTTTTTTTTTTTTTTTGGTGTCTGGGCTCAAATTCCAGTTCAGTCCTTCGGGAGCTGAGCACTCCATTTCCAAAGCTCTTGACTCTTTATACTCTATTTCCACCTTGGAGAGAAATTGCCCCAGAAAACCCACCCAGCTGATAAGATGCCCCTGGGAAAGCAGCAGTGACAGTGGGTGTAGACAACACAGATGTGGCAAAGAGGGCAGGGAGACAGGATGAGCACACACGTGGCATATGTAGACACAGGCGAAAAGAAAGAGAGATGTCTGAGGCAGGTGCAGGGGTGAAGCACAAACCTGGCATATGGTTGGTACCTTCAGTTTCCCTCTGGGGTGGTAGTCACCATAGTGACAGGGGAAACATTGGACAAGATACACAGAAGAGGCCAGAGTGAGATTTGTGGAGGGAAGATGGGAGGTTGCAGCATGCCACCAGGAAACTAAGCAGGAAAGAAGGATGGGAACAGGAAACAGCCAGTAGACAAGAAAGGTCTCTTGTGCCATTCTCCAGCCTTCCTCTTTGTGACTTCCACAAAACCACTGGGGAGGGGTTTTCCATCTCACTGGGCAGATTGTGGGGTCTTTAAGAAAAGCAATCCTGAGCCAGGTTATATACTTCTGTTTCCAGGGAGGACTCATGAAGAAACAGAGGCTTCTGTGGTCTTACCACTTACCACACATAGCTCCTGATTATAAAACGCCAACACCTAGCCAAGGCTCTGTGTTTGACCCTCAACTTTGCTGTTTCTACATTCAAATAGGCACAATGGCCATGTAACCAGGCCTCGGTCATCTTAGCCAGACCTCAGTGCCTCAGTGGACACGCGCCCTGCAGCTAAGCTCCACCAATAACAAAGAAAGACCATAGTCCCTAACTATCATCACAAGGCTCACCCCCAGCGATGACAAGGGACAGTTGTTCCCCATGCCCAGCTCACTGGGTTCTGAGCACTTACACGGTTGTGTCTATCATAAGGACCAAGTGGCCTCCAGGCTATCCTCATCCTTCAGCCTCCTGAGGTATATAAGAAGAGTGCACTGCCCACCTTTTCCCTCTGCTTGTTCTCAGCCCTGTTCCCTTCAGCAAACACCTGTTCCAATTAAGTAATTTACTTACAACCACACCAGGCTCCCAGCTACCCTGGAGCTGGGAGCCTATCATGTTGGACACCCTACCCCTTCTTTATTCCAAGCATTGCACTAGCCCCGATGATAAATTTGAGTAGTCTCTGCCCACGCCTCTGAGAAGCTCATGGTATAGCAGGCAGCTTGGATGCAGACATAGAAACCTTTACAAACGAATCATGAGACATGTGTCTGTGGAGGCAGAAGAAGCCGAGAATGAATGCAGCTCTGAGGCGGGGGAGGGAGGAAGGCAAGCCCAGGAAGGCCTCCTGGGGCAGGTGAGCTACTCTAAAGCTGGTTCATAACATGGGCTTCTTTCTTGAGTAAAAACAAGGAAGGTGGTTGGGCAGAGGGCCACACGCACAAAGACAGGGACCTGATTGACAGGATGGACCCCATTCTGTCGGCTGGCACTGGAGACAGGAGATAAAAGGGTCACAGGAGTCAGAGCCCTCTGGGATGCACTGGGCACACTATCCTGCATCTGTTGCCAGGAATGAGGTAGACCCGGCAAGGTGTAGGCAGCGAAAGGGTTATGGCGGCCAGTCTCCAGGCCCTGTCAGAGCTGGATACTAGTATTGTAAGGCTGTGAACAGCTGGGTGCCAGGTGGCCCAGGACTGCAGGCCCCCACGTTCCTGGGTAAATTCAGAACAGCTGAGCATCCCTGGACCTTTCCTGGAGGCACATTGTCCACACAGGCATCCCTTTGGCAGCCAAATTGACTTTCATTCTTGAGAGCTATGGGGATTTGGGGCAGTTCACAAAGCCTGCCCCTTCTTCTCCCTCCATTCATTAATTATTGTCGTTGGGAACTTCTATTTATCAGGCACCAAGCACAGGTTTTGGGGAGAGATAGACCCATGTGCCATGTCCCCGATCTGATACGATTCGGCTCTGAGAAGAACTAGCAGCCCACGGACCTCAGTTAATTAGGGATTCAGAGCCTGCCATGCAGAGATGGTTGATAAACAGCTCTAAGCATTATTATCTCCTCCGCCAACTGAGCAGTTGGCCGCCTCCCTGCCAAGCCACCAGCCCCTGGGAGAGAAGCGGTTCCCTTGCAGTGTTAACAGAAACTGATCTTCTCGGGCAAGGCTCTGCTGGGCAGTAGCAGACAGAGACAGACTGGAGACTGCTTTCCCATCCCATCTTCTCTCCTTCCCTACAGTCTCCTTTCTCTCGCCTGTCAAATGAGGCCAAGACCAGGTCCTCAGCACACAGAGAAAGGAGGTCACAAGGTCCAGGGGAATGTTAGAAACTGCATATGAACCCAGATTCACAAACACTGGAGGAGGATGCCATCAGGAAGATTCCCACATGCTCTCTCTCTCCTCCCCCGCTTCGGGATCATTGTGCCCAGGAAGCTCATAAGAAAAATGAGAGTTGTGGGGCCTCTGGGAGACCCACAGAGGGGTAAACCAGCAGGACTTAGCTAATTGGCTTTTGAGGAGCTCAAACTCCAATCCAGTTTGGATTAAAACCATTCGGTTGCATTTCAAAGCACAGGAGAAGCATGCCTGGCCATGACTTTCCCCAAATTGTGGTCCAACAGACACTGGGACAAAGAAAACTGAGGAAGAGGAAGGTGGGGGATGTTTTGGGGGACCTTGGAGATCTACAAATGCAGAATTGAAGGGAAACAGAAAGGGGATTTATGATATTTATCATATTTATGATATGACAAACAGTGCTAGGTTTTCATCTCTCTTCAAAACTGGGTGCCAACCAGCTCCAATGGAAGATAGCAGGCAGACAGTAATTTTACAGTTTTAAGGGTGCTGGGAGGCTAAGGAATGGCTTAATTTTGTTTTCTGTTGATTATGGATGGCTGGTTAGTTTCTCTGTCATCACAGAAAGCATTGGTAATCATAGCCCTCTTTTCTTATCCCTGGCTAAGACTCTTGACAGAAGTGAGACTGAAAGCCAAGAGCCATTTGCAAGAGATGACTCCCTACTTGCAAGAGTCTTCTGGGCTGGAAAGCTAGTGACCTGCCAGGCCTTTCCCTTGCTTGTTCTGGTACCTGCTAACATCCCAAACCTCAGTATGGCTTCTCAGACTGAATAAACAAATGACCAATAATGCCCAGAGCATGTTTGTCGAATTATAGAATATGAAATAGACTTTCCACACTTGTTCTACTGAGTTGACTTTCCTAAATGCTCCAGTGAGACAGCAAGGATGGGACCAGTCATTTCTACTGGATCAACTGGGTCTACACTGAAGAGTAGAGATCATGTATGACTTAATGAAGGACAAAGTGCTTGTAGCTGAGTAAGATAGACCACAGGTCATGCTACATATATATATATACATGCATGTGTGTGTGTGTGTGTGAGAGAGAGAGAGAGAGAGAGAGAGAGAGAGAGAGAGAGAGAGAGAAAGAGAGAGAGAGAGAGAGAGAGAGAGAGAGAGAGAGAGAGAAGCTAAGGGCTCCATGCTAAAGGCTCCTGTACTTGGCCATTAATTTAATCTCTCTTTCCTACCACTGACCCCTGACCTGCCTTGAGTTCTTTGCAAACATCTCTCAAGGCAATCAGTGGTCTCCCTGGACCTGGCCTTCCCTACCTGGTTTCTGCCATACTGAACATGAGAAAGAATCCTGCCCCGACTCCCAGTTTTGCAACAGGAGACAAGCTTGATTCTCATTCACAACTTGCCCAGTAACACTTGACACCCGGGCCAACAACAGGGCTTCCCTGCCAGCTGGCTCCACTCAGGAGGCTCAGTGGGTGTTTCCAGGCAGATGTTGGCTCTTGGCCACAGGGGTCCACCCTGCTTGGGCCCCCATTCATATGGCCCAGCTGTGCATAAGCTTTAAAACTAATCCTAAAGAATGTCCCTTTCACTCTGATTGGCTGCTGGTGACATCACAGGAGTTCGGGGAAAGTGACCTGGTAACATATCCTGTTAGATAGGTCTTTGATTAACAAACATTGGACAACCAAATTAATTATATCCCTATAAATGCAGATGGATAAAATGTGTGACATCTAGTCATCTGAGACTGGATTGGACTGATAGTCCCTCTGAGTGTGTAGATGAGAAGACAGGACTCCAGGATGGAAGGTTTTGTCTAAATTGGTGTCCAAATTGGTTTCCTGACCCAATATTAACCCTTGCTTGTATATCCTACCAGCTGGGGAACTTTTCCAAGGAAGTGACATTTTGTTAATGGCATATTTAAGGTGCAGTTTCCCTACAGCAGGTATGCAAGGTGCTACATCTGTGTATATGTGTGTTCATCTATATGCATGTGTGCATCTGTGTTAACAGAAACCAAACTCGACCACCAAACCAAACCAATCCCCAGCTTTAAGATGAAGGGAGGGTCTATATTCTTTTCCTGGGACTCCGGGAACTTACAGGGTGGCCTAAACAATGCAGACTGATGCCTTGAATGGAGGCCAGGAGTCTGAACTGAGGTGTCAGCAAGTCTCTACCGAGAACCAGGCTGGACAATCTGCTCCACGCTTCTCTCCAGGCCCCACGCTATGCTGGCGATGGCTGACTTTCTTTGTCTTGTAGAAACATCTCTTCAGCCTCTACCTTCAGTCTCATGGCCTTCTGCACTACTGTGTCCAAATTATCACTGTGTGAGAACCCTGGTCATGTTGGGTTAGGGTCCACTTGGGCTGAATTCATCAGTAGTGACAGCATTTTCCTTGAGCATGTTTCCAAATAGGGTCACATTTTAAGGTGCCATATTTAGGGTTTCAGTGCAGAAGTACTCCACTGAGAGAACATTAGAGCCCAGCAGAAGCCTTTGCAAAATATTAAGTGGCTGGAGAGGTGGCTCATCAGTTAAGAGCACTTGTTGCTCCTCTAGAGGATCTGAGTTCAGTTCTCAGCATCCATGTCAGGCAGCACACAGATGCTTATAACTCCTAGTTCCAGGGGATCTGATGCCATCTTCTTTCCTCGATTATCACCTCTGCTCATATGTGTGCAAACCTACACACACACTTAAAAATAATAAAAATAAGTGTTTAAAAAGGAACTTACTCATTCTTTAAAAGATAGTTATTGTACCAATTGGGATACTTTCTAGAACTTTTACCTGAACAAGCTAATTCCTTATTGAATATGAATTTCTTCGTCCTCAAAATAGATTTAATGAGGCTGGCACACTTGATAGTTCTTCTATGTATAGACCAAGATGGCATGAAGAAGTCCGCTGAAGGAAATATGGGAATGCAGAGTTCTAGAGTTGAAATGGCTCCTGCTGACTGTGTGTGTCCAAGGTTGGTAGGTAGCGGGGACGCCATGTTAAAGCTTTATTTAGCTTATTATTAACTAACCAGAGAATGTTGAACATGAATGAGCAACCATTGCTTCCATACACAGAATGGAATTATCTATAAGACAAAGTGATCAGAATATTTTAAAGTGAAAGACTGCTAAAAGATCTACCATACAAATGATAATCAAAAAGAGGTCTATTTTTAAGTTCTTTGGACAACATATTTTGATCATACTCACCCTCCTCCTCAAAACCTACTAGCCCCCCTCCCACTCGTTTATACTCTCTTATACTTTGGGAAATATGACTTTTCTACTGGAGCATGCTTGACCATTGAAGAAAACTGATTCTCTTCCCCCCGCCCCCCCGGCAGCTATCAATCGTCAATTGCTCCTCAATGAAGAATGGGGTTTCATGCCCACCTCCCCCTTTTGTGCTTGGATTTTGTCGGACTTGAGCTTGTGTAGGTCTTGTGCGTGCTGTCACCAACAATAACTTGTCTCTTTCAGATGGTGACTAACACAGAGACCTACCACTGATCAAGGTGTAGAGAATAATACACTATAGAATACTCCATTCTAAATGAAACGACTGTACTAAACCTGCCACCACAGCCCAGGAATCACTGAGGAAGAGGGGGTAGAAAGACTGTAGGAGCCAGAGGTGGTAGAAGACCACAGGGATACTATATCCAAACACAGCAGGACAGTTGCATATATGGACCACACATGTGTGACAGCGTGCAAAGGAGAAGCATTCTTTTTTTTTTGCTTTTTTAAAGTAATTTATTTATTTTTATATTAATCACAGATTATATATTTTGTATCCCAGCCATAGCCCCCTCCCTCTTTCCTTCCCACTCTCCCCATCCTTCCCTCATCTTCTCCCTGCCCCCCTCCAAGTCCACTGATAGGGGAGGACTTCCCCCCTTCAATCTGACCCTAGTTTATCGTGTCTCTTCAGGGATGGCTGCAATGTCCTCTTCTGGGATCTAGTTAGGTTGCTCCTCCCTTGCGGGGGGTGGGGGCAGTCGACAAGCCAGCCATTGAGTTCATGACCGAAATAGTCCCTATTCCCCTTACTAGAGTACCCAGTTGGGTACTGAGCTACCATGGGCCACATTTGAGCAGGGGTTATAATTTGTATCCATACATGGTCCTTGGTTGGAGAAACAGTCTCATAGAAGACCCCTAGGCCTGATCTATTTGGTCATTGTGGAGCTCTTATCCTCGCCAAATCTTACTAACTCCCCCTTTTTTCATATGATTCCCTGCACTCTGGCGATGGCTTGGTTGTGAATATTAATATCAGCTTTGATTCATTGTTAGTTAGAGTCTTTCGGAGGCCCTCTGTGGTAGGATCCTGTCCTGTTGCTTGTTTTCTCCTACATTCAATGTCCATCCCATTTGTCCATCTAACCGATGATTGATCATCCCACCCTGGGTCCTCCTTCTTGCTTATCTTCCTTAGGTGTATAGATTTCAGCATGTCCATCCTATCCTATAGGTCTATACAAGTGAGTATATACCAAGTGTTTCTTTCTGCTTTTGGGATACGTCACTCAGGATGATCATTTCCAGGTCCCACCATTTGCCTGTGAATTTCATGATTTCATCGTTTTTAATTGATGAGTACTATTCCATTGTGTAAAAGTACCATAATTTCTGTAACCATTCCTCTACTGAGGGATGTCTGGGTTGTTTCCAGGTTCTGGCTATTACAAATAAAGCTACTACAAACATGGTTGAGCAAATGTCCTTGTATACTTGAGCATCTTTTGGATATATGCCTAAGAGTGGTATAGCTGGGTCTTGAGGAATCACTATTCCTAATTGTCTAAGAAAGCGCCAAATTGA
>CM053765.1:9463670-9497810 GCA_028658305.1 Pachyuromys duprasi
GCTGTTGTTTGGTTTTGATGACAGTGTCTTTTGCTTTACAGAAGCTTTTCAGCTTCATGAGGTCCCATTTATTTATTGTTGATTTTAGAGCCTGTGCTGTTGGTGTTTATTCAGGAAGTAGTCTCCTGTGCCAATGAGTTCTAGGGTCTTCCCCACTTTTTCTTCTAACCGGTTTAGTGTGTCTGGTTTTATGTTGAGGTCTTTGATCCACTTGGACTTTAGCTTTGTGCAAGGTGATAAATATGGATCTATTTTTATTTTTCTGCATATAGAAACCCAGTTGGACCAGCACCATTTGTTGAAGATGCTGTCTTTTTTCCATTGAATGGTTTTGGCTTCTTTGTCAAAGATCAAGTTTCCGTAGGCGTGTGGGTTTATTTCTGGGTCTTCTATTCGGTTCCATTGATCCACTATTCTGTTTCTATGCCAATACCATGCAGTTTTTATTACTATTGCTCTGTAGTACAGCTTGAGGTCAGGATGGAGATACTTCCAGATGATCTGTTGTTGTACAGGATCGTTTTGGAAATTCTGGGTTGTTTGTTAGGAGAAACATTCTTAAGGGCGGCACTGTAGCTCGGGGGGAAGATAACCGTGCATAAATTCCTGGATTTCGTCCTCAGCTCTGAAAGCTAAAGAATTCCAAAAACATTTTAATTAAAGTGTTACTAGGGATATGAATAGTCATTGCCTATAATAGGATTTATCAAAATGCTTAATTATGAAACTACACATGACAAATAATGCAACTTCTAAATATATAAAAGGAAATCTTTCCATTATAAAGAAAAACGTCCTCATCCATAACAGGAATAAAACAACTTAACAGAGTTCCTTTGAGACTTATATAGAAGAAATATATAAAATGTTAGCAAGTCAGGGTTGTTATGTATCAGAATATTTCCTGTGAAACGTAGTTCAGACATGAAAAATTTATTGCATATCATAAAATTATTAAACTGTTTCCCAATATTAATAAACCAGAGGAAAGATGAAATTCAACAGAATTTTACAGAAATAACCTGATAAACTAATAAGAAAAACTAGGAAAGTATAAAAGCATTAAAAACGGCTCTATGAAGCTAAAGGGTAGACTTCAGTCTGTGTAAAAAAAACAGAACTTGAAGCCAGTGGAAAAAGTTCTCTAGAAGAAAACTTCAAATATTGGGAAACCATACACTCTGTCTCATCAAGCAAGAAGATGCAAACAAAACTGGAAATTACCAAAAGCTGAATGTAAATTAAATCACAAATGTCCAAGCATGTGGTGTAAAACTGTAGAGGTAATCGCCATTAGATGCTTATGATATAGAGACTATGTCTTAAGTAAGAAACCTGGAGAAGAAAAGGAGTAAACTCAGATGGACCAAAGAATTAAACAACAAAATATAAAGACTGCATTCACCGATAGAGATCCAGAAAAACAGCAGGAAAAGCAGTAGGTGAAGCCAAAATTTGGTTCTCTGGGGACTAGTAAAACCAATGTAACTCTTGACAGGATAATCACAATAAAGAGAGAAGGGGAGGGGGAGAGGAGACAGAGAAGAGAGACAGGACATAATGTCCCCTATAGGAAACATGGTGACATCATCAGTGATCCTAAAAGTAATAAAAGGACAATAGTGGACTATTAGCAGCAACATCAGGTGAAAGCATCAGCAATTTACTTGGAGAACACAAAGCCACTGAGAACATATAAAACATCAACAAACCAAGAAGATAGTCTGGGAAATGCCCCTGTTTATTAAACAAATAAAATTTTATTTAAACTCCTCATCTCTCACACACAGTTTCTCAGCCCAGGTATCCTTAGCAAATATTTAAAGAGGACATCTAACCAATTCCAGGGGATGCCTTTTAGAAGGTAGAATCCTCAGTCTATGGGACTTGTGTTACAGTGATTTTGTTAGTATAAATGCCACATTTACAGAACATTAAAGAGGAGTCTGTGGATATAATAATAATAATAATAATAATAATAATAATAATAATGTGTCTGCTAAGCTAACAGAACAACCTGAATCTTACATATGTAAACGCTGAATACAGCCTTGCATGTGTGTGCGTGCATGTACGTGTGTGTGTGTGTGTGTGTGTGTGTGTGGTGTATGCATCTGAGTAGGTGCACATGTGAACACCCAGGCCAGAACAGAAGTTCTGGATCCTCCTCTATTGCTTTCTGCCTTTTGGCCTTGAAGCAGGGTCTCTCACTGAAGCAGAAGCTCTTTGCTGTGGCAGGGCTGGCCAGCCAGCCAACTCTCAGGCTCCACCATCTTCAGCTCCCAATGCTGGGGTGGCAGGCAGGAGCAGCTGTATGAAATTTTATGCGGGCACTGTAGATTTGAACTCAGTTCCTCATGCTTGTGAAACAAGTGCTTACTTTGAGCAGTCTTCCCAGGCCCTCAACCCAGTATTCTTAAAGCCAACAGTAGATTGAATAAATCTCAATTAAAAGCACAGAAGCGTTTTCTACACAGATAAGCTGATCCCAAAATTTACATAGCAATGTGGAGTATTTTAACTTTAACTTTTACAGAATTATCTTGCCTGAGATGAGACTCAACAGGAGGGCACTGTAACCAGGCTGCAATTGGTATGTTGATAGACAGAATAGCAGAATGGGAAATGAGAGAGGGTAGAGAAAACGTGGTCAACTGAGTTTCAACAGAGCTAACATGGTAATTAAAAAGGAACCGACTTTTCAACGGTGGGATTTGCACCATTGGGTGTCCAGGCTGAAAGCAAGGGAACCTGACCTTTACCTCAAAGGATGTCAGCGATGAACTTAGAATGAATCGCCTACCTAAATAGAAAAGCCATGAAGACTGTTTGTTGGCTTGAGAAGGAAGAGACAGCATGACCTTGACGTAGGGACACATTTCTAAGACGAGGCAGAATACCAGAAGAGGAATAGCAGTGAAACTTTATAAGAATAACAAGCTTGAGCTCTTTGCAAGAAAGTGTTGAAGAAATGAGGAGGCTGGGAGGAAGCATTGGAAGAGCAGGTAAGACTGAGAACTAGTGGTTAGAACATCTGAGAGACTCCACCACCTCAGGACAAGGAGAATATTAACCTCAGTAAGAACGCAGCCATAAACACAGGACAGATACTGACATTTCATTGAAAGCAATGCACTTATGCTATGCAAATGCATGGACTGGCATGCAAATTTTTGTCTTTGGGGAAAAACATAAGTTGTAATATGCATATTATACATATATATGGATACACATTTACACATATATTTTACATGCACATGTATACAAATTTACATATATATGTATGGATATTTGTGTATATTGTTTACATATAATACAAAACAGCAATTCATACTTGATAATGTGTGCAATGAAATACACCAAAATACCCAGTGCTGAAAATTCAGAGAAGCACAGTGTCACATGGATACTAGAATGACCATATCCTTGCTCTGTTATAAAGAGTGCTACTCACTGGAGTTACCACAGGGAAATGGGACAGCATGTCCACATGATTTTAAAGGGGTCAAAACATCCATCTCACATGTTTATTATTTACCCAGAAAGAGCAGATCCAGAGAGATACCTTTGCCCTCCTGCTAGTTCTTAAAAACTGATCAAGTTCCCCTGTGAAGGACCAACTTGACCCACAGAAGCCACACTGAAGTAATTCAGTGCAGACTTTATCAAAACACAGTTTGTGTTTTGAAGATCCTTACCTAATTTGCTTGTGCCTTCATCTTCTGCTGTTCCTCATTCAACTCTGTGTAAAAGCTCTCATTGTCTTTTCCGGTCTTTATTTCTTGGTGAAGATTTCTGTGCTATGAAACTTGTATTAACTAAACTTGGATGCTTCTCTCTTTTTTTCTTTTTCTTTTTTAAATGTAATTTCTTTATTTTTATATTAGTCACATGTTAGGTACTTTGTATCCCAGGCATAGCCCCCTCTCTCATTCCCTCCCACTCTCCCTATCCCTCCCTCATCTCCTTCCTGCCCCCCTTCAAGTCCACTGATGGGGGAGGACCTCCTCCCCTTCCATCTGACCCTAGTTTATCTTGTCTCTTCAAGGCTGGCTGCAATGTCCTCTTCTGGGATCTAGCTAGGCTGTTACTCCCAGGCGTGTGTGGGAGGGTCAAAGAGCCAACCATTGAGTTCATGACAGAAATAGTCCTTGTTCCCATTACTAGGGTACCCAGTTGTATACTGAGTTACCATCTGAGCAGGGGTTCTAGGTTATATTCATACATGGTCCTTGGTTGGAGAAACTGTCTCTTAAAAGACCCCTGTGCCCTGATCTATTTGGTCTTTGTAGAGCTCTTGTTCTCCCCAAGTCTTTCTAACTCCCCCTATTTTCATTATTATTCCCTGCCCTCTTCTGGACAGGTGCATACCAAAGAGGGCCTCTGAAAGAATCTATATAGCAATGTACCAATGCTTCTCTCTTTTTAATCTGTCTTTTGTCATTTAATTTTCAGAGACATCAAGGACCCTAACTGGAGGAACTGGAGTTCTGTTTCTACCAGAGCTAGTACTTGAGGAGCCTTTGTAAGTTTCCTCATAATTGGAAAGAAAAATCCTGAAAATCCAAATCGCCATCCGTGAACCAATTCTACAAGTTGTGGTACATCCATACAATGGGATGCTACTCAACAATGACCACGACTGTTCTCCCAACAGGAGCAACAACACTGGTCAATATCAAAAGCTGACCCCACTTTATGAAAAAAATGTTAAAAGTTTAAGGACATGAAGATGGTGTTGCAAAGGCTTATGGGTGGGAGACAAATGAGCTACAGTGAGCTACAGATGAGCATCAAACATTTTCCAAGTATGGTGGAAAAATACTGAATCATAACTGTGACTATTCTTCTATCAAAACATATGCTACATGCAAAGTGACAAGTTTTATTTCCTGTATATTCACGGTCAACAAAGCTGATTTAAGAAGTGTATAAACAGAGCTGAAGGAGAAGTCAATGGCTAGGAGAATAGAAGTGAAACAGTTTGCCTAGACAGGATGGGAGGATGTGCTCTCTCTCTGTAGAGGAATGCAAAAGACAAGGCTGAACAGAACAGAGTACAAGGCTTGTAAGAAGTGTCAGAGAAGAAGCTGGGCTCCCTTGTTTCTGGAAAATGCAGAGTGGAGCCCCTCAACCACTTTGACTTCCTCAGAGAACTGGCTAGTTAAACCCAGGCCAGGCACACACACGCCAGTGAAGGGTTCTGCTGCAGAGCTAGTGAAGAGCTGCACCTTTACTTCTATGACAGACCTCTCAGAGCTGCCCAGGCTGTTTGGAGCTCACCAGGTACCCAGCTGGCCTTGAACTTCCAATCTTCTTGCACCAACATCCAGAGAAGCTGGGATTACAGATTCGATTTTCAAAAATCTCCTTCTGCAATTTTCCCTTTTATTTTCATTTTAATTTCAGTAATACTTCACACTGTGCTGGGAGTAAACTTCTGCCAGTTACTCTGGAAATAGCAGCATGCACAGCCAAATCCTCCTCCAGGTCCTGGCCCCGATTTAGGGAGGAAAGCATAGGTGCATCCAGGACCGAGGCCATTCTCCCTGAGTACTTTACACTTACTGATGCTGACGTGGCCCAGATCTAAATGACCTGTAGAGCATTAAGATGACTTTGCAGCTCAACTGAACAAATATTTAAGGAATGTTTTTTACATGACTCTATCTTAGGTGATGAGAAACCCAAGATGAAGAAAGCTTGTCATGTGCTTACAGCCTCACGGATGAGTCAAGGTATATGTATGGTCAGACTAGTTCAGTTGCATTTTGAAAGGCTTTGTGTGAGATGTAAAAACAAGGACTTATGAGGAACACATGGCATTATGGGAAATTCACCTAGTACAGAAAATCGGGAATGCTCCCATGGACAAGAAGATACCTGAGTTAAATGACGGTGGGTGGACAGTTATTATCCAAGATGTGGTAAGAACAGAGGACACGGCAGAAAGAACAACATAAGCTTACATGTGAAAAGACAGGATACACACCGAAACTGACAAGCATAATGGTTAAGGCAAAGGGCAGGGTGAGAGTTGGGGGCCTTGGGATTGGCCTAGAACATCATTCTAAAGAGTTGTAACTGCTTAATTCTTTCTCCAGGGTTAGACTGGTGCTGAGTATGACGTAGGTAGAACCCTGGGGCTCACTAGCCAATAAGCCAAGTCATCTTGGTGACTGTAGGCTAGTGATTAGGCTGTCTTAAAAAGCAAGAACTTTGTCAAAATAATAATGCTTGAATTCCTCTTTTGGCTTCTACATGCACAAGCACTCATATGAATACACAGAGACAAAGTAATTCACATTAAATTTCAACAGTAAAGAAGATAAAACAGAAACTGGGAAATGAGAACAGGCGTAGGAGGCATGTGTAGACAAGCCCCCGTAACCTTACAGTGTTCATGGCATAAACACGTCTTCAAAACCCTAGCAAGTCAACTACTAAAGGAGGAAAGTTTATTTTGACCCATTGTTTCAGAGGCTTTAATCCATGGTTGATTGGTCCTCCTGCTTTGGGCCTATGATCATGTGGTATGTCATGGCAGGTGCTAGTGATGTCATTGAAATGAAGAGAAAAAAGATGAGCTTCTCACAGTCTCCTTCAGGAAATGCCACTGATAACTAAAAACGACTTTAAGGTCCATCCCCTAAGGGTCTATTGCTTAAGGGTCTACCTACATCCTTCCCATAGCACCTTTGGTGAGCACATGGGGCTTTGGGGATACTCTGGCTACAAACCAAGCTGTAAGTCACACACAAACATATCAAATGCATAGATTATATATGTATGCGTCCATGAAATGACTTGCGTTTCTATTTTCTATGTCATTCCTAACTTTTTACACAGATGAGCAAATATTTCCCCAAAATTTAAATCTAATGGTTGCATAATTTACCATAATAAATGATTTATATTTGTTTTTAATTTGATAGTCAAGGACACTGCCTCCCTTTCCAGCCCTGTGTGTGTGTGAGTGTGTGTGTGTGCAAGCACGCATGTGCACATAACTCTTGCACCTTAGATTACTTCCTGTTACTAAAAGGTGATTTTGAGTGTCTAAAAAGGGGCTCATGGGAGTGAACCATAGCTATTAAAGGCTCAGATCCTTGGCGTGAATGCTGTTTCTTCTCTTCCCCTCAAGGGAAGAGGGGATGAACAGCCTATAAACATTTGCTCTCAGCTCTATTTTTCCTAAGTTGTCAACAAGTTAGTAACTAGCAGGAGATTTCCTGGTGGCAGTTTCAGGGTGTGTGGACAGACACACATATATTTCCAATGAAGCATTTCTTCAAGTGTCCATAAACTCAGTCTGAGTACCAAGACCTTTGGTGAGAAATGTTTACGTTGGCCTGAGATTAAAGAAGCTGTATGGGGCCAGCACAGCGCACATCCTAAACAAATGAATGTTGTCCTCTTGAGGAATACTGGTGATAAGAAGTGATAAGTTTGCACAGATGTTAATACTTAATTCTGATAAGGACTGAAATAGTCAGTTCTGTGGCCATCTCATAAACTTCTCAAGAAGCTTTACAGGCAGAAGGAGTTCCCAGGTGAAGAACAACGGACTCATACAGCATGTTTGGAAATGAGCAAACGGCTGTGTGTCTCTGTGACTGCCTGAGGTATATTTGATGGTATTAGTAAGGAAAGATCACCCTGTGGAACATAGATGAGTTTTGCTTGTGGGTAGAGCCACTCAGACGGGGGGGGGGGAACCTCTTACTCCGAAAGGGCTTTTCAGTGCCTACTCTATCACGAATAGAGACTGCTGTTGGCAAAAGAGAGGCTCACCAGAGGAGTATGCTCTGTTTAAAGGGGAATCGACCAGAGCAGGTGTAAAAACATCACTTCAGAAGCAGAATCAAACCCCACAGCAGTGCTTTGTCAATCACATTGGAAGAAGTGAAAGAGGGAAGGTTAGCTTCAGCTTTGAATGTGTGATCATATAGAGACCAAAAACTCAGATGTGCAGGTTCTGACAAGAGAAAGAGACCCAGAGCCCAGAGCATGTTGCGATAAGAATGGAGGTCAGAGGAGGGGTTTGCAGAGAGCCTATTTGTGCTTGAACTGAACCCAGTAAAGAAAAGCCCAGGAGAGTAAGCAGATGAGGGTTCTGGGCAGGTATGTAGGAACAGTAACAGGGAAGCTGGCTACAAAGCTCAGACCAGACACTACAGCAATTTTATTTATTGTTCTGTTATTTTATGTTTTTAGGGAAAAGTGTTTAGTTCACTGTATAGTCTCACGTTATAGTGCACATTGTGAAGAAGTCTAGGTGGCAAGAAGCTAACAGCTGGTCTCATCTGTGGTCAAGGACAAAGAGAAATGAATGCACTCATGCTCACTTTGCTTGCTTATGCTAGCTCAGGACCCAGGCCTAGGGAGTGGAGCCTCCGACATTGAGCTGTGTCTTCACAGTCATTCACTTAATTAAGACAATCCCCCAAAAGATGTACCCACCAGCCAACGTAATGTAGACAATCCCTCGTCAAAACAGTTCCCAGGTGATCCTAAGTTGTTAAATTGACAATTAAGACTAGTGATCACACCTGCCCTTCATCAACACAACACTCAAACACATTGAACTCAAGCCTTGGCTCTCCTCTCCTTTTAAAAGAAGTCTCTTTTTTTTAGTAATGTAAAATATTGCCTAACCTTTGTTTTGTGCTTAATCCAACATAATAGGAAACAACAGAGTCATTGTTGAGGCTTGTGTATTTCCTACAGTTTTATTTAACATAATCTGTGCCCAATGCTGCAGGCAGGGTTTTTAAATGTTGTGAATAGAATCTCGGTGATTTATTTTACTTCTCACTGGGGCTGTGGATGTCAAGTTTGTGATGGGTTTGTGGCCATCTCTCTTTCTCCCTTCATGGAGTGTCTGCCAATTTATTATTATAAATGTTTTTTTTTTCTCTGGTAACTGGGGAGTAGAAATACCATACACCATCTCTGCTTAGGCTCTTCATCAGGGTTTTGATTTGCAATTCTGCTTCCAGTCGGCGGTGTGACTTCTGATGCTCATAACTGAGCCTTTCAAAGTACGCCGGATTTTAGTTTTGACAAAGTCCTTCCCATTAAACATTCCTTTGAAGATGTGTGGTTATTCCATAAATTATTTTAGAAGTTTGAGGCTTAATCTATTGTTTCAGAATCTCCTTCTAAGTGTTCTCTGCATAGTTTCATGTTAATGCCTACTGTCACTGAAAGCTAAATATTTCTGTGGTGTGAGGTAAATTTCCAGGGTCATTTCTATCATACTAATACTCTGGTTGATCCTTTCCTGAGAAGAAGAGATGGCTACAGTTCCCTCATTGAATAGCCTCTGTAGCATTGTTGCAGAGCAGCTTCCCAGGCCTGAATGGGATGAGCAGGGAGACCAGAGACTCATGAAATAAACCTCTCACCTCTGGAAAAGCAGCAGCAACATTCACAAAAAACCCCAGTTGGAGGGGAGAGGACAACAGCTCTGCTCCTGAGAGGAGACTCTCAGACCTTAGGGCCACCTGCAAGCTGAGCAGCAGGCACCAGTACTGCAGCTTTCTGTGGTGAGCTATCCATGACACAGCTGCCTTTGAGTCACTTCTGTAGGTCACCCTTCACCCATGCTCCTGTACTGAAGTCACTCCAATACACTCAATCGGTTTTTCACGCTGGACTTCGGTTAATTGTTACGCTCTGTTGTGGCTTCCCATCTGGAGTGAGTAGATGTGTGTGTCACAGCTGAAAGTGTCGACACAGCCAAGTGTCTTAGAGAAAAGTTAGCCATACAAGTGTGGCTCTATTGGGGGGACCAGGCCTCATTGTACATTCTTTGTTTATCTTAATTGTCTTATTCCAACACCACAATAATCTGTTATTGTACTTTTATGGCACCTGGGAAATGTAAACCAAGAAATTCCCCCACAACTTACAACTGAGTTATTAGGGCTGTTCCAGACATCCTACTTTTTCATTCTAGATTTGGCTTGAACCCCTTCAGACCCCTTTTTGTTTCTTCTTACAGAACATTAGAGATCTCAGTAGGTGGAAATGCACCAGTTGATTTTTCTATTGACTGAATATTCGCTTACATTCCTGAAGTCACTTATTAGTTTGGGTGCTTGGTCATTTCCTAGATTTGTCAGCTTATTCTGGGTTCATGATTGCATCATCTGCAACTGATGATTTTACTTCAATCTTTCCCAGTCTCCCATCCTTCCCTTTTTCTTTCCTCTCTCCTTCCTTCCCCCCCTTTTCTTCACTTCTTCATCTTCGCTCTTCTCCCCTGTTCCCTCCCCTCTCTTTTCTTCCCCTGCCCTCCCTCCCCCTCTCCCTTTCCCTCCCTCCCTCTGTCTCTCAGTCCCTCCCTCCTTTTCTTCTATCATTTTTGCTTCACTGTACTGTCTGCGATGAACAGAGCGGTTTGGCTGTCTCGTTTCCATCACAGATATGCAGAGTTGTGAATTTTACTAGCTGTAGGACTGTGCAGATAGCCTCTGTCATGTTGAAAACATTTTCTCCAGTTCCTAAATTGTTGGGGGTTTTCATTATATACACATTGTGGATTTTGTCAAAGACAATTTTGTATCTAGAAAAATCTCATAAGATTTGTTTTCAATTTTGTATCCTTTTATCTGGTAAATCATAGTGATTAATATCTGTTTTTTAAGTCTACTCTGTATTACTGGGCTAAGATTCACTTTGTCATCATGTGTTATTGATTTTATTCATATATGGATCCAAATGATGAAAAGGAGTTTTGCATCTGGCTTGGAGAATAAATATTGGTCTACAGCTTCTTTTCCTGTGATATCTTCACTGACTTATGGATTAGTAACCCTTGGTTCTTGTGATGGGTTGTGAGGATTTCTGTTCTCCTCTCACATGCGTTTGAATATGTATGAATTCCCCAATGTAGCTGTCTGCTCAAGGAGCTTTTCTTTGCAGAAAATTTTCAACAGTTTGATACATATTGAGCCATTTAACTTTTCTAGTTTTGGTTGGATGAGCTTAAGTTCTCTTTCTCTTTCTCTCCCTGTGTGTGTGTTTGTGTGAACTCATATGCACACATCCATGGATGTTCTTACATGTTGAGGCCAGAGGTCAGTCTTTCCACAGGTGCCATGTACCTTGTGTTTTGAGACAGGGCTGCTCAGTTGGCCTGAAACTCACAGAGTAGCTGAAGCTTGCTTCAGGGTGAGTGTAGTGATCCTCCTGCCTCTGTCTTCCCTCTGGTATTACAAGCAGATGCCATGACAGACAACAGTTTTACATAGGTGCTGGGGATCGAACCGGTGGCCTTGTGCTTACATGGTAAGCATTTTACTGACTGAGTTATCACTTATGTTACTCATTTCTGTCAAGGACTGTGTTCATTTCAAATGGCTCCTGGGTTTACCAATTCCATATTGCTCATTATTTCTTTCTAATGTCCATTGGATCCTTTGTGATGTGCCTTTTTCATTTGTGGCCATACGATATCATCTTTCTCTTTGTTTTCTCTGTCAGTCTGTTGAGATGAAGGTCATCTACAACATGGTCAAGAATTGTATGTTTGTGTTACTTTTGTGTATATTTGTGTTTCTTTTTAGAAACACAATTTTGTGTTGGCCACATACAGACTGTGTCCATGGACTGGACATGTTTGATTCAATGGCCTTATTTATGCTAATTTTCTTCAAAACTAAACTTTAGTTTGAAATTTCTATTTCACTGAGGTTTTTTTTGCCCTTATCATTATTTCCTTTTAGTCTTTAATTACTTCTCACTTTCCTCCTGAGGTGGGAGCTCAGACCATTGATTTTGGGTCTTTAAAAATATGTGTATTAAGGGTTTAGAGAGATGGTTCAGCAGTTAAGAGCACTGTCTGCTTTCCAGAGGTCCTGAGTTCAATTTCTGGCAACCACATGGTGGCTCACAACCATCTATAATGTGAACTGATAACCTCTTTCTGGTGTGCAGGTATTTATGTAGATAGGGCACTCATATACAAAAAAACAAGTAAATCTTATTAAAAATAATAATATTAAGGGGCAGAGAGATGATTCAGGGGTTAGGAATACTTGCTACTCTCGTAGAACATGGGGGTTTGCTTCCCAACACCTGCGTCAGGTGCCCCAAAACTGCCTGCATTTCCCGCTTTAGAGGATCCAATGCCTTCTTCCGGCCCCTGTGGGCATCTAAATCAATGCACACAAACCCTACCCCAGTATACTCAAATACACCTAATTAATTGGTTTCTAAACTTCAATCCCCAAAAGTCTTTATTTGAATTTGCATAGTTCATTGATAATGAATGTTACCCCACCTCACGTAAAATATGTGAATATGGAAACTTCCTTCCCCGAATCTGTGTGACTCCAGATAAGGGCTTATAAATCCAGAGACACATGCCCTAGTAGTCTGTTATGGTATCACTCAACCAATAGGAAGTAATTCCATTACCAATAGCAGACCTTGCCGCGTGTCTTTTTTTTTTTTTTAACACAAAAGAAGTGCATGTGAAACACATTCATATTTACTTGTGGTGCTATGGATCTTTTCATTGCAAATATTTTCTTGAAATGCACCTTACATCCACTTCTACTTGATGGATATTGAATGTTCTGAATTTTCTTTATGTACAGACATGTTTAGTTAAACATTTATTTTGCATGTAATCAGGTTTCTCTTAGATATATATCCAGCTTGAAGGCCAATGAGGCATAAAACTTTTCTTCCCAGGTCTGTGCTCTTCTCAAATTATGTTTCATCAACTACATGTCCCACCAACAGAGTGCAGAATTCTTTCTTCCCTAAAGAGACACTCTGCAGACATCTTCAGATGGCTGTGTATTTAAAAATCTCATGGGTGTGAAATGATATCACATCACTATTTTCATCTGATACTTCAGATTGCTAATAGGGCTGAACATGTTTTGCTCTGTCTATTCATCATTATAAAATATCCTCCAATAGTTTGCCCACTTACTTTCTGGGTTTTTTCCATCTGTTTTATAAATTTGCATAATTTTATAATATATTATAGATGCCTTGCCTGTGTTACATGTAGGATCAGAAAACATCCTTTTCTCAAATCCACCATATATATAAATATATATATATTTATATAAAGCTTCTTTTCTTGTGCTTTAAAAATATGTTTATGTATTTATATATGGATTTATTTGTTTGTTTATCATTTGTGTACAGGTGCGGGTGCTTTATCTGAATGTGTGAATGTGCATCACGTGTTTGCCTGGTGATTGTGGAGGCTGGAGAGGGTGTCTCATGTCCTGGAGTTGTAGTTTCAGATGGTTGTGACCTGCCATGTGAGTGCTGGAAATCAAACTCAGGACCCCTAGAAGAACACCAATGCCCTGAAGTGCCTAACCTGGTAGTTCTCAACCTGTGGGTCATTATGGCCCATCTGGGGATGAAGCAGCCCTTTCACAAGGATCGCCTAAGATCGTCATAAAGGACAGATATTTATATTACAATCCACAACAATAGCAAAACTGCAGTTAAGAAGTAGTGGAGAAAATAATTTTATGGTTGGGAGTCACCACAACATGAGGGCCATGGTCCTTGGAAGGTTCAGAACCATTGTCCTAAGCCATTTTCCAGCTCCACAGAGTTGCTAATTTTAATGTAATAAAAAATTTTCAGTCTAATCTATTAGATTTAACTTCTTGTTACAGGAGTGTTCTTTAATGAGATTTCTCATGCTGGAAACTCTCCACCAGCCTGGCATGGTCTTCCTCACGTGTGTTCTGAAGTGTCTCGGTTTTTCTTTCTCGAGTATTCACAATGAGCTGCATTTCATCCCTGAGGGTGCTCTAAACCTGGCTTTGACTTTCTCTTCCTTCTTGTGTCACATCCCCACCCCACCATATTCCTCCCCAGCATCACTCAGCGTGGTCCAGGCTTCCACACTGGCAGAGGTCAGCCTGGGAAGGCTAGCTCTCACGGCCTATTTTCTGTGGTTTCTACAGGCCTCATGGTTTCAATCACCAGAAATCGTTATACACATCTTAATACCTACCAGGGCAGCCACTGATTTTAATATTCCCCAAACGCTCACCACTTTTATGGACTCTTTCCTCTTTCACAATAATTTTATGACAAGTCAAACTCCCAGATTCACCAATAGCTGGGTTGTGAGTTGGGTTTACAAGAACTTGGGGGGAAAGATGTTTTCACTATAGTTTTCTAAGATCCTGTTTTATTCAGGTCATCTTTAAACTCAGAGGCATTTTGGTCACCTGCATAGCTGTGTGATGCATCTTTTACAAGACAATAATTACTGTGCTTTATACAATTGTGCTGTGTGAGTAGACTCTTGATTAGGCCTTCTGATGACATCATTATTAGCAAGCAAGAACTATGCTTTCTTGGACATTGTTTTATACTCGCCTGCTTTTTCTTCATTCTCTTACTAATTCTAGTGTATTATTTATAGATTTTTAATGGCTGTATAAATTTCTCATTGTTTAAGAATACATCCTTCAAAACTATATGCTTTCCTACTTTTTTACCTTTTAAAAGTTATGATATAATGGCTACTCACTTGTAATTAATTATAACTATACAGACATTAAAGTTGCTTCCTATGTACATACTTATGCAATTTATATAAGATCACCTCACTGTGGCTTCACTTTCACTCTGCTGTCTTTCCAGCATACTGCAGGAATAATATTGCTATTGATTATTAAAATTTAATTGCACTGGACTCAGAGAATTATGTTGACTCTTTGAAAAGCATTTCATTACCCTCTTGTAGCCCCATACATTAATGCTCCCTATAATTTGGAAGAGCATATGCTTTCTCATTCCATAGATTTATTTATTTTTTGATGCTACACACTACGTACCTACACACTCTACTTCAATAGGCCATATTTTCTTTTAATGACTGTGTTGTCATTTTCTGTTATTATTTTCCAATAGAGACACATAAAATACCTTGCTCCAACTTGGATTTAGTAATTCCTCTTTATAATTGTCATTGTGTTTATTTTATAGACCTTCACAATCAAGTGTGATCATCATAATTCCCTAGTATCTGTGTTTTGGTTTTGAATGAACTTGGTATAAATGGATTTCATTCATCCCCGTTGACAGTTTTATGAACTATCTAGATCACAAACCTGCTGCAGGCAGGTGCCTAACGAGTCCTTGGTTCCCTGGGACAGTGTCTGGCACCTAGGGCAAGATTCATTGACACTGTTGATGGACCAGTGAACCGGTCTACTATACTGCTCCCAAAATAGCTGCAATACACTTCCCTGTTCCTCGCCCAACTTTGTCTGTCATGGAGAGACATTTCTCTATCTTGGAGGGTCAAACTTTGCCCACAAAAGACCAGAGAACAAATATTTCAGACACTGGGTACAAAGGCCCATAGGCTCAACTCTGCCACGCAAAGGAGAGGGGTAGCCATAAACGAAGTGTTACCACCTCCCTGAAAAACTTCACACCCAAGTGTGCTGTTCCCACCGGCGTCTTTTTCATAGTTTATCTAAATGGTTCTCTGCTGTGGTGGATTTATACGGTCTCCTACGCCACCATCTGTGTGTGCATGTGTGTGCGTGTGTGTGTGAGTGTGTGCATGTGTGTGTGTGCATGTGTGTGTGCATGTGTATGTGTGTGTGCGTGTGTGTGCGTGTGTGTGCGTGTATGCGTGTGTGCGTGTGTGCGTGTGTGTGTGTGTGTGTGTACCTGCATACGTACCACGGTGGATCAATGTGTGGAGGTCTGAGGATCTTGGGTATTGATCTTTGCCTTCCACCTAGTTTGAGATGGGGGTCTCACATTGATTTGCTCTTGTGTAGGTCAGGATGGGAGCAGGAGTTTCCAGGGATGGTCCTATCTCCAACACCCACGTAGCCATAGAAGCACCAGGGTCGCAGACAGAAGCTGCTATGCTTGGTTTGGAGATTAGAACTTGTGTTCTGATGCTTGCACAGCCCAGCTTTTCTTTCTCATCACCATAGATAACACTGTAATAAGAATTCTCACAGACATATGTATTTGCATGGTTGATTTTTTTTTATTTTAATTTTGGTTTTCCTGGGATATGGTAAATACTTAAGAAATATTTATTGAATAAATTCATAAATAGATTCCTATTATGGCAAGCACACTCCTCTGTGTTCTCTGCCTGTTGATTGACATGAAGGTCATGTCTACCTGGAGAAAATATTCTAGAGAGGCAGTGTAGGTGTGTTGAGAGGCAGCTGTGTGACCTTGGTCAAGTTAGTTAAGATCTCTGGGCCTCAGATGGAGTTTACAAAGAGGAACGAATGACATCTGGGGGTGGTGTATGATGGCATTTGCTCAATTGTTCATGTTGGGGGGAGGGAAACATGGGGAGGGTCATTCCCCAGGGACCTCAGGCACTTACTAAGCACCTCAGTAAAGTTCTCATTATTATTCATGCTCCACTTGCCCATAGCAAGAATGCTTTGAGGCCATGGCCTAGGGGCCCTTGGAAATTTACACAAATTTGCATACATTTGCATAGATAGCAATACCTGCAATACATTTGTACAGTTACTTAGATCTCAGCTTTACAAGTATACATTAAAAAAATAAATAAACAAAAACCAGGGTTCTAATTTTCCAGCTCACCTCTCTGGGGATTCCCAAGGTTATTAAGTCAGGGATTGGTACATTCTGGAATGAATGCTGTGACAGTTTATTCTTTCTAGAACCATGCCTTCCAGGGTCCCAGTCACAACCACACACGGGCAGTGAGAATGCAAACCCTGCCTGCCTACCACCTCTGAGGGAGCAAACTGGATAATCTTGATAGTTTGATAAGGAGACAGGACCCATTTGCTATTCATTTCACACACAAACGAGCTTAGAAATGTTATTAATTAATTTTTTTTGCAAGAAGAAACTAAATATTCAGGGGTGATTAATGGGGAAAAAAAAGAGTTGCATTATAACACAGCCAGGATCCAAACAGACTACTGCAAAAGGAGTATAGGTCAGAACTAGAGTCCCCTACCTGCCCTACGATGGGGAAATGAATATCCAAGTCAACAAGTAGCCCTTCAGGTGTTTCTCTGTGGAGGACACAGAATTGAGCTTTGCACAGTTTTTGGTTACATAGGTGACCTGTCGCTGTTTAAGAGTGAAGCACAAGCCTGTGCTTATTTCTGCAGGTGCTGTAGATTGCAGAAAGAGGAGAACAATATCTCAGAAGACTATCCAGCTACAATAGGAAAAAAAACAAAAACAATAACAAACAAACAAAAAAAAACCCAAAAAAAAACACCTAAGGCAGGCTCAAGCCTGGGACATAGTCAAGTCCATTGGTGTCTTGTATTAACTTTGCCACTGGCGAGTCAACATCTTCAAAATAAATTCCCTTTTAATAAAAAGATAAGCCCCATGTAATAAAGGAGATATATATTGAGGACTCACTGTGCTTACTAGGCAGGGTGCTAAGCATTGAGTTGTAAACTCAACAACTAAAGATTAAGCCTAAAGATAGTTTTGAAACAGCGTGATCAGAAAAGAAAACTGAAGTCACCAATCATAGCCCAGAAGTCACTGAAGTAAGTCATGTGGTCTTTGATGCCAATGGTTTTGAATTTTTTAACATCACGGATACTGTTTTAGTAAGTTAGGAGTAGAAGAAAAGAGTCATACCCATATTTGTTAGCTTTCATAACAAATTTATTTCCAATGACTTAAAACAATACCCATTCCAGAGACCCTGTCTCAAGAAACCAAATAAAACAAAAACAATAAAAAGCTAGAGATAGCACAGATTTTACTTTGTTTCGTTTATTTTAAAAGAAACAATCTCTTCTCATTTTAATGAACATCAACTGTGCTTTTGGCCTAGTTCTAGGTATGGGGCAATGTATCAACGTTCTGTTGCTGTGATAAACACCGTAGCCAAAGGTAACAAAAGGAAGATAAGAGTTTATTTTGGCTTACAGCTTCAGAGAGATAAGAGTCCATCGTGGTGAGGAGGAATAGCAGCAAATGGCAGACATGGCAGCATCAATAGGAAATGAGAGCTCGTGTACAGGAAGCACAGAAAAAGAACAGCAAGTGTGGTAAGACTATAAACACTTAAAGCCCACCCCCAATGATGATGACTTCCTCCAGGAAGGCTCTGTCTCCTATCTATCTATCTATCTATCTATCTATCTATCTATCTATCTATCTATCTATCATCTATCATTTATCTGTCAATCCATCATCTATATTTTCTATTTCTATAATTTATCTATCATTACATGTTTGTCTAGATGACACTTTCGTTGTGAAGTATTTCAAACAATCGGGGGAACAGAACACAGAGGATTTCAGAAACCCTGTTTTCTTCTGTACACAGCAGTGCTAATGACAACTGAGAAGTAAGTAGGTTGTCAGCTGCAGTCTGAACAGGTTGGCATTTTGGAAGTGAACTCTCCTGCCAGCATCCTCTTTCTCAGCCAGAATGCATGATGGTAGTGGAAAGAACCTGCAACCCTAGCAGGGCTCAGGCCTCAAGCACACTAATCTTCTGCCTCTCCTCATGCCCTTCAATAGTCCCCATGACCACAGACATGTTGATAACTGGGAACATTGAAAACACATTAGTTATTTCCTTAAGCATGATAACTGATGGCTAGGTAGATAACAGCAGATGACACAAGAAGGATCTGTGTGATCATTTCTAAATGACCTCTAAGGTTACAGTGCCCAGCCCAAATACAAAGTGAGCTACACTCACTATTTAAAACACTCCAGCAGAATATTTATTTTTAATTAATAGTACAGCTGAAATTGATTTTTAAAATCTTTGTGGCTTACAAATGGATCTTTTCTACCGGAGCTGAAGTTCTTTGTGAAGAAAGCCCAGGTCATTTGGTGCAGAATTGAGTGTCACTTATTTAGTTGTGTTGTTCTTTTTTTCTTCTCATTTTTGGTATTTACTTGGCTATCCCAGGTCCTTTATCTTTTCTTATAATTCTCAAAAGCAGCTTGTCAGTGTTTATTGAAGGGCCTTGTAGGACTTCGGGTTTAGGTTCACATTCAATCAATTTAAACAGAAAAGACATTGCTATGGTAGTTTGTGGTTTTCTGATCATTGGTGTTTCCATTTCTTTTTTCTTAGCTGTGTTTTATAGTTTATAATGTCTGAACCTTGCATGTGATTTTTTTTCAGATTTATCTTATCTCATTTTAAAATTCTATTTTTAATTTCATTTTCTAGTTTTTAATGCTTATATATGACTGATTTTGTATATAATATACCAACATTGAATTTCTTTATTAATTCCAGATCTACTTTTAGCCTATAGGATTGTAATGGTGTTGTGTGTGTGTGTGTGTGTGTGTGTGTATGCATGCATACGCATATACCTGTATGAATGGTTGGTGGTTATCTAGAGAATTGCCCGGTTCATTCTCTGGCATAGACAAAGAATTCAGTGTCTGGGAGGAACAGAAGACCAAGCCACAGGGAAGAGGAAACAGCTTCATATCAGGGATGGGAGAAGCCTAAAAAGCTGTTAGTCTGCTAAATAGACACTGGCTTGAGTATTTTATAGGGCCCTGGGGTCCTTCTCTTCCCCAATAGATGCTGCTAGATGCCTGTCCCTGGGCCTTCTTGTACTTTTTCCTGAAAATGTTTCCTGGGAACAACAGGCCGTCATATAGGGGAATCCACAGTTTCTTTGCCCACCTTTGTCCTTCTGTTAGTAAAGACACACACACATCCACAGATTGACTTTAAAACTTTTAGAGTTATTTATTTTGTGTTTATAGATGTTTGTACTGCATGCATGTCAGGTGCTCTGGAACTGGGCCTACACATGGTTGTGAATCACTGTGTGAGTGCTGGGAATCAAACCCAGGGCCTCTAAGGGAAGCAACTACTCTTAATCACAGGGTTGCCAGTCGAGCCCGTACATGGTCTTTTATTCCCTTTTCTTATCTTACTGCACTGGGCACTAAATCTAACACCTTTAAAAAGTGATTAAGACCAGATGTGTTTTCATTGCTTCCTGTCTTATAGGGAAAAGATGTATTCTTTCCTGTGGTCTTAGCTTTGTGGAGCCTTTTATGAACCTAAGAACATTCCTTTCTGTTCCTGGTGTGCTGAGAGCTTTATCTTGAAGTCATTTTGAATTTTTGCAAGTATTTTTCTGTATGTAATTAAAGCGTATTTGTTTAAAAACTCAGTCAACCAGTACAGTGAATTTCATTCTAATTTTAATATTAATGTTACACTGCCTTTTCTGGTTTTCTGAATTTTATTGTATTTTTTACATTTTTGCATATGTGATATACTATGTATCATCTTGTGAATCATACACATATCTGTATAAATGCTTAAAATGCTTGTATATGCTCACACATCCCCATGTGAACCAATCTGTTATGATTTTATTATAGGTTTTTGAAATCCACAGTCTGTGGCTTTATTTTGTTTTTGTGTCTTTATGTCTGGTTGTAACAGCAATGCTACTGTGGCTTCATTAAGTTAACAGCATTTTTATTAGCTTTTAGGAAGAAGCTTTATTTATGATAGGTTCAGTTTCATCCTTAACTTGAGTATCCTGAGTGGACGAACCTTGTAGACAGAAAAAGGTCATGGTTACTTTTCTACTGTTGTGATAAGACACCATGGCCAGAGTAATGTACAGAAGAGTTTGTTGGCGTTTACGGTTTCAGAAGGTGAGTCCATGAGCATCATGATGAGGCATGGTGCTGAGCAACAGCTGAGAGGTCACATCCACATCTTCTCTGCCGGAACAAGGTGGGGGCAGAATGGGGACAGCACACACTGGGAATGGCAGAGGCTTTGGAAACCTCAAAGCCCACCCCAGGTGACACACCTCTTCCAACAAGGCCACACCTCCTAATCCTTTCCAATCAGTACCTCCAACTGGGGACCAAATAGTCAAACATATGAGCCTGGGGAGGGGGGGGGGTATTCTCTTCAAACTATCACAAAAATTTCTACTTAAAAAGATATTTCTGCACATCACTGTCCCTGTCACCTCTTTATTGTAGTGTAGTGTCTGGGGGCCTAGGACAGGATCTTTTCCTGACGCTGGTCATTTGAGCCTCATCATAAGGACCTTTTATTCTCTAGTGTTTTTCTAGTCTCACTGATTTCCTCTGTTTGTCTAAGTTCCATGTTCCCTTTTATGCCTATTACTCCACCTTCCTTGCTTTCCTGGTGCTTTTCTCCCTTTCTCCCTTGTTATTGTAGAGACTTAAAGTTCTGGAGCTCTTCCTTCTTTTAAATCTAATATTGAATGCTAAACATTTCCTTCTAGAACTCTTTTAGCTACATCCTTGAATTTTTGGTGTATCGTACTGACTTTTTATTTATTTATTTATGCTTGCCTTTTTGCCTTATGCTTTGCTTAGAACCATTTTGATCAATCTTAAATCATTTTTTGATGTTTAACATTTTACATTTCATGTAACTCTAAACTTATGAAGACCTATTTCATACCCTATAATCTGCTTTATCTTAGTATTTCACAGTGCTGGGGAGAGGGTCTGCCTTCGTTGGTGAGTGAAATGACTGTGGTTGCCAGTGAAGTCAGACAAATTTCAGTGTTTTCATGCCTTCTGCATACTTAGCAACCTCTCCAGTCTTGGTTTATTTTTGAGACGTATGCATGCAATGTTTCAATACCAACACTTGTTTACTTACTCTACTTTCAGTTTTATAAGTTTTTAGCTTCCAATTGGTGAACATACAATATTAGATGAATTTTAAAACCAGTAAGTACCCGCCATTGAGTTAGACATTTTGGATACCATGAGATGAAAGATAGAGAGTCCTTGTCCTCCTGGATGTTCTGACCCAATGATGTAATGTCCTGAGATCTAATCTGTCCTACAGAGGAGTGTATAAAAGATTCCCCTTGCTGTGCTATGATTTAATTTTCATACAAATATAACTAAAACCATTTTTTCTGGTCTTTTCAAGAGATTACCACAGATTAGCAACTTAAAACGTCACCTAGGTTTGATACCCTGGAGTCTCTGTGCCTTAGGTGTCCAGGCCTGGCTTGGTTTGGTCCTTGACAAGAATGAAATCCAAATGTCATGGACTGGATTCTAAACTGGGACTGTGTCTGCTTCAATTCTCATTCAGGTTTTGGCAAAATTTGTTCCGAAGCTGCTGAGTGATTACAAGGACTCTCTTCCCAAAGCCTGTGAGGGGAGCGGGACCATAGCACATGCTGGCTCTGCACCGCAGTACCCTCCTGACGATGCTCTGTGCCCACCTTCGTTAAAGTGCACAACATACTCATGAGAGTAACCTGTGGGTACCCCTTTTATCATCCATTGCTGTGCCTATTAGATTTTAACTTTCAAATGCAACCATAACCTACCATCTAAGTTTGTGAGTGTGCATGTCCCAATGTTACAGAGGCCTCATTCCTACCCACATTTACCTTTGAATGTGCCTTTGCACTACTTGCACAGTAGTGGTCCTCCTGAAGAAGCCACGTGTTCTCTGTGGCTTAGCATCAGCATCTTCTGCGCTAACCTTGGAGCATGGCAACTGCTTGTTACACATCTTTTAAGGTTGCCACTTCTCCAACCTACTGTCCCTCAGACCAAAATCCACAGAGTCAAGGATGGTGAAGACGGCAGCTTCCCTTTGGCAAGCTTTACCCCCGGATAGAAGTGGAGGGCATGTGTTCCAGGAAGCAAGCATTGCATGAGTGAGGCTGAGAGTGAACTTGGCTAATCCTTCACCTTTCCCCCTTCACAGAGATCCCAGAAGTGAGCAGGGGTGGGCCTATCTAAATCCTGATTATTAACTTACATGCAGTAGACATTGAGGGTGTGGTAATTGTTGTCATTTTTACAATATTGTGATATTAATCTTAGGGAATATTGAATCTCCAAATAGCCCGTGACATAAAGAGACCTTTATGGCTCCGAAGGAGCTATTAGACTTTATTATCTCACGAATCTTCAGATTTAAAGAGTCCTCAAAGAGACCTTGACATAATTAAGCCTAATGAGTCCAAAGAAGTTACAATGGTCTATTGTGTCAATAATTTAGACATGACAGGTCTTTGTTGGAAGCAGGCTCTGGTATCTAGCACAGTCTTGGGTTGTGAGAATAAGTCTGGCAAATGAGTTAGTGAGTTGTGGACGTCCAAAAGGTATTTTACTCATCAAACATAGTTTAAAACTTTCAAACAAAGCTGTTCCTACTGTGTGGAATCTGCTTTTTAATGGTAGCTTGGGTACTATACTAGTTGATAAACTTGGGCAACCAATAATACAGATAACTGCTGCTCATGTACGTTCTGTGTGGGGGTTGGGGCTTTTTTTTGGTGAAACAAGACACAGCTCCTGCCCTCAAAGAGTTCAAATCCCGAATGTCTAAGAAGGCTCACAGATTAGGACACTTGTTGGGAGGTGATGGCCCCTCAATGTGGCTGTCAGTATGGGTGAAAAAGTTTTACTGGGATGACACACATTCTCTTGTGTGCCATCTACAGTTGCTCTTGTGTTGTGGTGGCAGAACTGAGTAGCTGTGACAGGGACCATATGATTCAGCAGAGACTATTTACTGCCAGAGTCTGTAAGACAGACTTTGCCAATCCCTGTCTACAATTTCCAAGGTAATGGGGCCTGTTCAAACTCCAAATATTCATGTATTGGCATTTCTGGTTAATATAGCTCTGATGTCACTCAGAACATACCATGTTACATTTTCTAATCATTGTATATGTATGTCATCTTAGTACAAGTAGACTGTCACCATAAACTCTTATAAACTATACTCAGCACAGCCTTCACATCAAGTCCTAGTAGAAAGACTTTTGGTATAATTTCTGGGGTATTGAAGATGTTTGATTAACATTTGAGACATGGGTCGTATCTATTCCCAGTTGAAAGAATACTGTCATGATTTAAAAGTAAGACCTTAAAATGTTCCACACTTCTCACCGGAGAACTGAATATTTTCCTTAATCGTAGGTGGATACTGGGCAGTGAGTCATCTTTATAAAATAGAATAGGTCGGATGGGACAGGATATTGCCGAAGGTGAAGTTTGAGGGCATCAAGAGAAGTAGCATTGCATGCTGGAATGGAAGAAGAGCATGGGTAGGAAAACCTACAGTCTTCATGTGGGATGGAGTGTACTGGCCAGCAATGTGCCTGTGTGGACTTTTGTTCAGCTGTGACACACACCAGTAATAAGCACTGGAAGCCGTTGGCTGGAGCAGGAACTGGGTGAAGAGTCTAACTCTGGGAGCTGTCTTTTGGGTGTCACTGTAAATCTATGCACCTACACATTTCCACATGTGCAAAGGATGCATTCTACAACCAGGGCTGGCAGAGATTTCAAAAGGAGGGTTATTTCATGGATGCTGGGACAAATGTGGGTGTGGACAGGAGGTGGGCATGGCTAACAATACAGGCTGAAGGGGGGGGGGGATGTTGGGAGCAGCTGGCTCCATAACTTGTTAGGTAGCCCTGTGAACACAGCTTATTAGCATCTATAAACAGATACCTGGGAGCATATCCGGACCTTGAGAGAGACAGAGACCAACAACAGGCCAGATGATAAGAGTATAGGCATGAGAGGCCTGGTACGTGGGACTACAACCTGAGCAGAGATGTGTATGCAAAGATTACATAGGCTGAATCTCTCAAACCAGCTCAATCCAACGCATGCAGCCCCACCCATGCGAACACTGCCCCTTCTGATGACCTTTCAGGTCTGTCCTGGGAGAGGTCTGCTGCTGTAGGCTGGGTCAGGGAACTTGCATTGCTATTCTGATATCTTATCACATAGCTCACTTAAAATATGGCTTCTCTTCTGTGCATATTGGGCCCATGCTCTCCACTCTCATCCATCTCGAATCTGTCTGCAAGACCAAGTAAGTACATATCGGCATGACCAGTCCTTCGGTTGAAGGAATGAATTAGTGAACAAACTGAGGGATCATTTTGTGGCCAACCATGAATCAATGCTGACCTGCTTATGCAGAATTAAGAACCTGCCTGGCATATCTGGAGATGAGATTCGTTCATTGAAACAGACAAAGTAAGGTCCAGGTTCACCTTGCAGAGACTTATGACAATTCCACTGGGTTTAGAGTGAGCTGGGGAGTGGGAGGAGGCCACCTAGGTGTTTGGAAGGGGATCTAGAACAGAAAGACACCTACACATCGGGTCGGGCTGCAGTGCAGATAAGCCTGTCAGACAAGCAGCACCTCTGCTCTGCAGGGACCTGAGGCCTGCAGTCATCACTTGGAACAACGAGATCATCACTTCCCTCAGGCTGTCTAAGATCTCAACCAGCTCATAGCTCTGTGATGCGCCTGGATCAGGGCTGGCACCATCCAACTTTCAGCTCTTTGAAAAGTTTGCTTGAGAATTGAGACATTACCTTTCACTTCCTAAAGAAGGTGTTATCTTTTCAGGATTCAAAGAGGCCAGAAAAAAAGTCCTCATTTTCTGTGGCAGAGACCATGCTGTGTTCTGGTTGCTGACCGGCAAATCGAAACAGAGGGATTTTTTTTTTCCTCTTTTTATCCCTCCTCGTTACCTGGACATGGCTTTTTGGTCCTTCTCCCACTGAAGCTCTTGGTGAGGCGTTACAAGATGAAAGGGACTGTGGTGGAAGTCGCTGTCACGGAGCCATCAAGAATGTAATGTTTTGATTGCTAACTCTGCTGTGTCAGGAGCACGTACGTTGAAAAGCCTGTGAAATCTGGAGTGAATACATCTGAAAGGTGCTTCCGATTTTCCTGTGGCATAAAAAGAGAGATCCAGGGATGTCCATTCTCTGTCATTTTTGAATGTCAATCTGGGGCCTATTTTCTGACCTTTCAGGGTACATGTGATACAGTGTTGGCACTGGAGAAAGAGGATTTGGGACTTATTTTTTCCCTTCTTTCTTTTTAATGCATCAATACTTCCTCCACCTGCCCTGTATCAGAAGCACAAATTAATTCATCCTTGTCAGGAATCCTGAAGACAAAGGGCGGGTATTGAAAATGACTGACCCTGGAAGCCCTGGAAATGAATTACGCTAAACCTGAGGTTTTCCAGGGACAAAGAAGAAAATCCTAGCAAAAGCAGTAGTCTCGGGGGAGCAGAGCCTACACAGTCTGGGGTGATGCTCCCCATTTTGAGAGCTCACCCCCTTCTGGGGGGGTGTCATCTGGACTCTCCGCAGCTTCACCAGCCAGATGTTCCTGCAGTAATAGACTCTGTACCACCAAGTCATCGTTAGAGGGCTCCAACTGGTGCCGCCCTCCTATGTCCTCTAAGGACCAAATATCCAGGTCTGCTCACCTGTCACACTGATTTTGTGATGTGGAGGGGCCCATTACAACTCAGGAAAGCTGGCTTATCCTCCTCTGTGAATCATTTGTGACCTCTCAGAAGATGATTGGCAGCTTCGAAAGAGAAAAAGTGCTCTTTGTGGAGCCCAGATGACTATGCCTCTTCCCACTGTTTTCCTCCTTCTTCTCTTGTATTTGGGGGATAAAGATGGAGATTACTCTGTCTCCTTGGCTCCCTATATAACCAGCGCTGTCCAGAGAAAGACTTCGTTGACAGCCTGAACTTAGTTTGAAAGAGAATTCACAACTGAGTAGATTAATTTACACACACACACACACACACACTACAAAATCATAGGTTTCCCTATTTTTTATGGGGCTTGGGAGTGCAGGTTGTTCTTAAATCAATCACTTGGTTTTGAACAGCATCCATTCCACAAACCAGTTTGGTGTCTAGTCTGAACATAACTTTATCCTCCCCACCCCTCATTTCAGCAAACTCTTCTCTTTGTGTAGGAGCCATTAAGGCCACCCATTCTTAAATTAGCTCAGAAAAAAAAAAAGAAGTGCATTTTATAGTCAAGCCAGCAGTAATTGGACACTGTGACTATGAGTGGCCCTTGCGGTGTTTGGATGTGGGCCAAATGTACCTTCTGTCTGTCTCTGACACCGGCAGACAATAGCTGTATTATTTACGGCACTGGCTCCGTGCGATTTGGAAGGCCAGCTGCGAGAACAAAAGACTCGCTCACGCTTGGCCCAGCCCCACTCTCAACCTGAGGCTCCAGCCATGTTTTGTAAATAATTCACTCCGTCACCCCAAAGGATGGAGCCTCTTTCCTTTTGCGCTGACCATGGCTGCAAAGAAAAGACAGGTCTCTCTTCAGCATCCTTGGAGGTGATGGTGTGTGGGAGGAAAGGCTAACACGTGCTTTATTCCTGTGTCTTGGGGCACACAGTCACCACCGTAGATCAGCTGTGGCTCAACCAGCAGGAGGGCAGTGGAAGCAGAGCCTGGGAAAGCATGAGTAAGGTTTGCCCCTGTGGGAAGTCCTGTTCCCAGGGTGCCATTCTAAGTTTTGTCTCCGGAACAAGCAGCTTCCCAGGCAACCACCACTGGCTCCTGGTGGTATAACCCTTGGGTAGTGCCTGACTGACACATGAACTGAGCTTCTAGAACCCAGAAAAGTAGATCCCACTGGCTGTAACCATCCAGTTGCTGACCTACTGACAGGACATCAGGCCAGAAACAGCTTATTAGATAGTGCACATACCAGGTTTGCTTGAGGATAGGGTCCCATGGCCCAGCCATGAAGCTGGCTCTAGCCTGAAGCATACCTCCAGTTCGCCAGCAGAGGAGTCTTTCCACAGCGACCTGTGAGCCCTTGTCACCCTTTCCCACACTGGACCGTGCTGTCTCCCCTCTTCCTGGGTCTGCCAACTCCTGGCCCTCTGCCCAGACAATGAAGCTGGCTTCTGCTGTGCCTTGGGCTCTAAAGTGTGCTCTTACTCTTCCCCAGTGGAAGAGACCTCCTGAGGCAGGCTCAGCCTGTATGTCTCCTTGCACACAGAAGCCGTAGGTTACCTCAGCTACCGTTCCTCTGGCACCGGTCCCCTTTTTGGTTTGACACGGGTGCCTCACTGCTCTGGAATTCATCAGTCAGGCTAAGCTGGTTGACCAGCAATCCCAGGGATCCACCTGCCTCTAGCTGCTTGTCTGACACCTGGCTGATGGAACCCTGATCTGGTGCTCTATCCATGCACAAGAGCCCTGCTGCAGCCCAGAGCTCCCAGAAATTCTACCATGGTATGTTTTCCTTAGCAGGCTCACTGCTAAGGGATCTACAATACTTCACAGATAGATGATTTTCAAGCATCTTGCTCCCTTTCCATCATTCTCATAGTCTTGAGAGGTCAAGAAAGCCTGTCACTCCCATTTCAAGTTCAAGGAGGTTTCAGATAGTCATGTAAGAAAATGTGAACCCAAGCTCTGGGCTTTCAGCTCTCTACCCCATGGCTATTCAGTACATTCAAGGCGGGGGGGGGGCAGTGAGGAAGATCAGAATCCTACTGACTTTGGGGCTAGGGAGTGCTTGCCTTGCTCAGGCAGTGATGTGCTTGCCTTTAAAGCATGAGGACCTGAGTTCATCCCTAGAACCCAGGAAGGTTAAAGGAAAACCAAGGTATGAGAATATATATGTGATCTCAGTGCTGGAGAGGGGAAGACAGGCAAATCTCTGGGGTTGCTGGAGAGGTACTTAGCTTACTTGATGAATTCCAGAGCAGTGAGAGAACCTGTCTCAACCCGAAGAGTGGCCAGTGCCAGAGGAATGGCAGCTGATGTTGTCCTATGGCCTCTGTGCACACACACAAAGACACATGAATACCATTCATTTTGCTGATTACAGGGCTTGATACCAGCTGTTCTCACCTGTGGGACTCCACTTTTGTGGTCAGTGATCTTCAAGGAGGTTGCTGGGCCCCTCAAACTGTACTCTCTAGGAGTACAGGGCCTTGCTTGCTCTCACCTATCATTTCATGTTGAGAGGCTAACACAGGTTTCTCTGTATAAGAAGGTGGATGAATGGATGATGGATGAATGGATGGATGGCTAGGTAGAGGATATATGAGTCAGCAAATGGGAGAATGGTGTCCCACTCCATCTGAGCTGCATGCTTCCAAGTGCATTCTTGACTGTGCTTGACACTGGGGATCCTGTCTGTGTCTCAGAGTCTATTTCTGTTTCCCTGGTTACTCATGCTCTTTGTCATAGACTCCAAGACTCCATTGTGGGTGGGGTCTCCCATGCCTTAAGCTTGTATAGCTTCACCTGCCACCCTTGTGCCATCCTGGAATGAGACCATCAAGGGCCCCTTTGTCTCCTTGAGGGACAGCTCTGTCCCCACTTCCTTCAGGGTATCTCCTGTGAGCCTAGTGTGCATGGACCAGGGGCCAGGGACATGGGACTCTTTTTCATGACCTCTTGCCTTTACCTATCATTTCTCACACATAATTCTGCTTTCTGGGCCGTGGGCAACAAATTTGGTTTCATCCTCAACTCTTTTTAAACTCTCAGAACCAAATCAGGTAGGGAGGAACTTGTTGTGTTTAGTATGTCATAGACTGAGAACCCCGAGTCTTGCTCAAGGCTCCCAGCCCCTTTGGAGCATCAGGGACTTGAAACCTCCTTGTGTTCAGAACCCACCACCCCAGTGTCTCTGCTCCTCATAATGTGTGCCATTTTCTTCTTCTTCAGAGTTTGGCCGGGAAGAATCTTGACATTTCGAGTGTGGGGATTATGGCCACCACACCTACTCTGAGAGAAAGCCAATTTCCTCTTAGTTCAGTTCTTGCAAATAGCAAAGTTAATTAATCCCCTGTAAATAAACATTTGCAAACTGCAGCTCAATATAGCAGTGTCCAGAAAATGCTTCCAAATGTGCTCTGAGAGGGGAGGGGAAGGGACTGGCACCAGTCACGTGACTAGGAATCTCCAAGTTGGGCCCATTAATGATGACTAGAGGCTGAGACATTGGGGAGGGAGAGAAGCAAGTGGGAGTTTGGATTACGGGGTGTGCAGTCAGAGAGAGACAATGAGCTTCTAGTGTTTTATGATGCAGTGGGGTGGCGAGGGTTCATGGCAACCTATTATATATTTTGTGAGTGACTGGAAGAGATGAGTTTATGTGATTACTTTGTATGGTGTGCATGTATTAAAATGCCACTCTGCCCCCATAAACAGAAAACTAATACTACGTGCTAATCAAAAAATGCTTAAGAAGTTGAGGAAGACAGAAATGTTTGCTGCTCTGATTTGGTTAGTACGTACTGTATGCATATGTAAAATTGTCATGCTGCATTCCATGGGTTGTTACAAACAAATTGTGTGTGTGTCACTCTTCACTTTGCTGTTTGAGAGAGGCTCTCTGGAGCTTGCCGACTGGCTGGACTGGCTGGCCAGTGTGCTCCAGAGACACTCCCATTGCTGCTTCCCTCGCATGGGGGTTAGGTATGTGCCACTACACTCCGCTTCTCAGCAAGTTCTGAGGCTCTGAACGCAGATTCTCGTGCTTGCATGGTAAACACTGAGCCATTCCCTCAGCTGCTCAAATTACATACATATATACATATGTATATGTATTTATACGTATATACATAGATGTATATGTGCATTGATTCCATGGTAATAAAGACACAGATCTGGAACCCATGTCTTCTGAGACTGGCAAATCAGCAGATTTATGGAAACTCTTTGAGAACATATTTTAATATAAAAAGTACATTTAGGTCATTACTATAAACATTCTGCTAGATTCAGAGAGAAGAATGTATCCTGTGGCCAGCTGACTGGGAAGTAGCCCCTACATGCTGCCTCCATGTCCCCTTCCCCCACACCCTGTCATTTCCCTCTTCCTCCTGTCCCCAACAGCATCATTGGCCATTGCAGAGGGCTGATATTCAGGGACCACCCAGCCTTGTACACATCCCTTTTCTTAGTCACAGTATTGGGAAGAAGGTTTGAGCCTGGCCATTTTCAGCCCCTCTGTCTTGATGGACTCTCATGGACCACTGGCTCGCATCCTCCTTCCTCTAGAATGAGCTTGTGTGCTCACCGCTAATGAAATAATTACTGCTGGGCAAAATCAGCATTAAGTTACAAACCTGGTTCCCGAAGCCTCTGTCAGGCCAGCCTTCTTTTGTCAAGTCCATTTCTTTTAAATGCAGTTACAGTGGCTCTGGCATATTCCAATGACAGGTAACGTCCATCTGGACACAGCCACATGGGCTGGCACTGTTGGAATGAAAATGTTCAGACGTGATGGAACCCTTCAGAAGCTGGCTGAAGCTGAACTGTGCTCTGACCTGAAGTCCTCACTGCTTTTCCAGGCAGAAACACAGCTCTTCCCAACTGCTGGAGAGTCGATTTCCCCGGAACAACTCTATTAATGGCATGAAAGTGGAGGTGTGCCAAGCATTATTGCTTTCATTCTGATAGGTGCCAGAGACAGGGCGGAACTTCGCACATGAGGTGCATTTCATTGTCAGGATGGCTCTCTACTCTTTGAAACAGTCTGAGTGTCCTGGAGGGAACAAACACCTCTGCGTGCGTGCAATTCAACCCTTAATACCTGTGACACTCAGTAGCTCATGCAGAACATAGCATAGAAGGGGAATGGTGATCTGTACTGAGCTACAGCAGCAGGATCTTGGGAGTCATTTGTTATCAAGTATTGTCTGACCCATACACACTAGCAAAAGTGTATATGTAGGGTGTCAGGAGATGAGATACTTAACAAGGGAAAGACAGTTCTCAGGGACCAAGGTCCAGCTCTTGGCTAATGTTTTCAGTAGCTTGCATGTTTTGCTTCTACTTCAGGATGTGAGGTTGTCTTAGCTTGTTTTCTAACCCAAGTACCCTCAATGATCCTGTGCCATGCAGTCTGCTGTTCTCATCATATACCTGAGGCATTTAATTAATGACTTAGTTAAGTTCAGTAACGCCATTGTTTAATAAGTGCTTTCAAGCACCGTTGAAGCACAAGACCTCACACCATTTTATTTTCCCATAGATCCTATAATATATGCTATCCTTGTGTCTGCCCATTTTTCTGTGTCCCTCAGTACTTACCTCAGTCTCACACCTACATCTCATCCTGAAGGCTAAACCAGAGCATTGCTAGGAACAAACACTGGATTACTTTCTCTTTTCTTGTATATTCCACCAAATGTCCCTTTGTGTGCCTTACATCTGCATGTGCATACCTGCCTGTGTAGGAGTGTGCATGCACGTTGCCTTTCCATGCAGAGGCCAGAGGCCAAACTTGGGGTCATTCTGCAGGTGTCACCTACCTTTTGTTTTATTTCATTTTTTTCTGAGGCAGGGACAATCACTGGCCAAGGGCTTGCTGATTTGGGTATCTAAGTAAGCGCCAGGCCCCAGGGATTCTCCTTAGCTGGTACCGCAAGTTTATGCCTGTTTATCTGGGGACCTGGAGGGTCAGTCTCAGGTCTACAAGCTCATGTAGTAAGCACTGGACTGACCAGGCACCCACAGACCTCTTCTACATCCCCCACTCCTAACTGGAGGCCCACTGGAGGAAACCCCGTGGCCCATGGACTGCTTTCCAGCCCTGTCATGCACTTGCTGGCCCCGATACAACACCATGGAGCCGACTTCCTCTATGAGCCACTTAATTATCTTTTATATATACAACACTCCTCACTGAAGAAAATACGCCGACACCGCATCTGACAGGGGAGGGAGGCAGCAATATGTAACATTTCATTTGTTTTTTCATTAAATCGGGCATGACCGTTGTTGGCGCCGGGAGATTGCGACCGCAGGTCTGCCACTCTGACACAGCCCATCTATCCACCGTCAGCCCGCGCTCCGAGGAAGTGTCTCATTTTCTCTCTATTTATGTTCGCCAAATAAATTCATCTTTTATTTCATTGAGCCGAATGTTTCCATCCGTGTGGGGCTGCTTCCGGGCCCCACCAGTTTTATTTATTTATTTTTATTTTATTAACTGCTTTTTTTTCTCTCTCTCTTTCTTGCTCTTGGCTTCTCATCGCAATGCCTTTTGCATTCCAGACACGCGGGCAGAGGAGTAATTAAAATATCGCTGGCCCTCTGATATTGGGAAATGGAGAAATGTTTTATGTGCACTACCAGTCAGGTACATGCAAACGAATGGGGAGCGGATAGGACCGCAGGCAGGCTTGGATGAGAGGAGAGAACAGTTTAGACTGGCGGTCTGAGCCAGGGCCACAGGCTGTTGCCCCTCTCCCTCCCCACGCCTTGGGAACTGGAGGTCACCGGAAAGAGTGTCCTTGAGGCCTGAGGGTTAATCTAGAAGCTGTTGTGGTATTCTTTCTCCCCATATGTTTGTGGAACAAACCTTGCCACAGACAATGCTTTTGGCACTTGGCTGGCAGTTGCTTGTGTCTATGCATTTAATTCGCATTTTGTGTATAAGAGGCCTAAGTCATTAGGAACGTGTTACACACCGCGCACCCTGACCTGAGGAGTTCTCGTTGTTAGTTTCTCTTGTTAGTTTCTCAGTCACATGAAGATGTGGGGCATGAAACAGGTGGTTTTGCTATTGTTGTTGTCGACCTGGGAGTTTCCGCATCATGACACGCCCAAAAAACGCACAAACCTTAAGTGTGAAGTCCCACAATGGCATACCTGCCAACACACCCATGTCTTTCGTGCTGGATCGAAGCTCTGAAGCATCTTTATACATGAATTCTTTCACAGTCAAATTCTGCAGCATCCTCCACTCCACTGGCTACAGCTCGGGTTTCTCTTCCCTTTGCTCACCTTTCCGGATGGAAAATTCTGAATGAATTCTTTTTCACATCAGGATTTCCTCACTCAGTCCAATCATTTGAAGACTGATTTTCTTGTGTGCCAATACTTCATTTATTCATTGCTGAGACTCAGTTTGCCCCTCATGTGCCTATAGATTTATCTGTAGATTCTATTGACAGGTATTTCTTTTTTTATATAAATTTATTTATTTTTATAGCAATCACAGGTTAGGTTTTTTTGCATCCCATGCGTAGCCCCCTCCCTCATTCCCTCCCACCCTCCCCAACCCTCCCTCATCCCCCCCCCAAGTCCACCAAGAGGGGAGGATCTCCTCCCCTTCCATCTGATCATCTTGTCTCCTCCGGGCTGGCTGCAATGTCCTCCCCTGGGATCTAGCCAGGCTGTTACTCCCTGGCGTGTATGGGGGAGGGTCAAAGAGCCAGCCATCAAGTTCAAGACTGAAACAGGCCCTATTTCCCTTACTAGGGTCTTACTAGGGACAATGAGTTATCATGGGCCACATCTGAGCAGGGGTTCTAGGCCATATCCATAA
>CM053765.1:9497910-9653614 GCA_028658305.1 Pachyuromys duprasi
ATATCTTCCCTAAGTGTGTAGATTTCAGCATGACCTTCCTATCCTATAGGTCTATATAAGTGAGTATATACCATGTTTCTTTCTGCTTTTGGGATACCTCATTTAGGATGATCGTTTCCAGGTCCCACCATTTGCCTGCGAACTAGTTATTTTCAGGTTTGGGCTATAATGAATAAAGAAAAGCACAAGAGTTTTTTTTTATGTTTGTTTGGTTTGGTTTTGTTTGTCTGTTTTTGTTTTCAACTGCTAGGTAAATGCCTTGGACTGATGTTGCTTCCTAAATTGAATGCTCTGTCTGCCCAAAATTTGTGGAGTAACCCTCTAACCCTTAATCTGATGGCCTTTGTATGTGGAGGTCATTAGGTTAAGAGTGTGGGACCCTCAAGGGTAGGGTTAGTGGGCTGTCATAGTTAGCTTTAGCTGTCAACTTGTCACAGTCCAGAGTTATCTGAGGGAGTCTGGACCAGGGGTACTGCATCACTCAGAGTGCCTGGTGGCCACATTAGTGGGCAATTTCATGATTGTTGATTGATAGGGGAGGGCCTACCCCATTGTAGATGGTGCTATCATTGGGTAGGTGTACCTGACTGTATAAAAAAGGAAACTTTGCAAACAGTGGGGAGCAAGCCTTGACCTCCTGGCCTGACTTCCCTTTACCATGGATTACAAACTGTAAGCAAAAATAAACCCTTTCATGCCCAAGTTGCTTTTGTTCATGATTTTTATCACAGCAGCTAAGGAGAAACCTGGGATATGGTTTTAAGAGGAAAGACAGGAGACAGGCAATCTCTCTCCCTTCTCCATGTGGTGATTCAGCAAGACTGGCAAGCTGACACTGAGCCAAGAAGCGGCCCTCAGTAGACACATCCTCCTCTTGAGCTTCTCAACATACAGAAGAAACCTGTCAGAAAGACACATTGTCTAACCTGCCCAGTCTATGACAGTGCGCAGTAGTGGCCCAACTCATCCAACTTGACTAGGTGATGAGAACCTTTTAAGGCATTTTACACTCCCACCAGCAGTGTACAAGCAACTTGCTTGCTCAATATTCTCTCCAATATATGTTGTCAGTTACTTAAAACTCTATTATTCTAAAAGCGTATGCCAGTCTCCGGCTGTGACTATGGGTTATATTGTGAGGACTCACAATGCTGAACCTTAAAGTGTCTGCTGGCTGTTCACATATTCTTTTTCTTTTTTTCTTTTTCTTGATGAAGTGTATATTTAAATCTCTTGTCTGTGAATAGCAGGTTTTAGAACTTCTTTGCCTCCCTGTGTAGTTTGCTCCTGAGTATGTTAATAGATCTACTCTCATACACAGATACTGCAGTTGGATGGGCTGTGTACAGTTTGGGTCCTCATTTCCTTCGGTATTGTTTGATGAGTGAGAAGGTAGATTTTGCTGAGGTCCAAGTTTCAAAGCTTTTGAGTTTTCTTTTATTCTTTTCTTTGGTTTTATTGACACAACGATGACTGTACATATTTGTATTACAGGATCTCACCCATATTTGAAACATAAGAAGACTTATCTGTTACTACAGCTGTGGTTTGAATCTGAGATATTCCCGGTGAGGGTCGGCTGCTGAAGCTTTGCTTCCCAGATGGTGGCACTGTTTTGAGAGATAGCTGAGCTGGTGGAAAGGGTCACCAGAATATTCCTTGAAAGCTATACTTCAATGTTCTCTCTCTCCTTCCTTCTGGTTCCTATGAAATGGCCTCTGTTTTGCCACACTCATCTGATATAAGGTTCTGTTTCAACCCAGACACACAGAAAAGAAGCCTGCCCACTGTGGGCCCACACCTCTGAAACACTAAACCTAAATTGTTTTCCTTTAGGCTGAGTGTTACACTGACAAAGTCTCTCTAATACTATAGGAAAGAGAGAACAAGAAGTGATACGGCAATGGTGTCAACTTCATTGCCTTCTTTTAAACTCCTATTTGTTATAGCAAGGGACAGTCGTCTATGTCAAAATCATAATGACATTTTCTTCTACCTTTGTGTATTTTGTAGGCTGGGATTCATCTTGATCACTTTTTATGTGTTACAGAGTAGTTGAAATTTATTCTGATTTTTTTTGTAACAGATATTAGTTGTTCATAGGCCACTGTGAAACATTCCATCAAGTAACAAATACATCGAAAGTCAGACTCTTTTTTACTTTTAAGAGATAAGACTGCTGAGATACAAATGAATGTGGCTAATTGAAGATCATACAGGTGGCCAGGAGCAGAGCCTCCTCAAGGCCTCTAGGCCCGTATGTCACACATCACACCCCAAAGAGCGAGGATAAATGTTTCCACTGGACTTCAGAGCTCAGGCTGAGGGGTGGCAGCAGTGTAGACAGCTTTCTGGGGACCAAGGGACTTGGACTGAGAGCACCCTGGTCCTCGCAGCATGCATGGGAGCTGATACAGGTATGCTAGCTTTACTTGCTCACTATACTCATACTTACCGGTAAATGTAGGTGAAGCAGCTGTTGAATAGTACATTTCCCCACGGGGGCACTGCCCCCAGCATTCTGGGTCCAGACGGGGTCTCAGAGTCATCCCTGCGATGCCTGGTGCAGTCCACCCTGTAGGTTCCTCAGAGCTGTGGCTTCCAATTCTCTGCTCTATGTCTGTTATGCCTTTTACTACCTCAGGGTACACCCTTCCCTTTTTCAAGACCAAATGGGAAGGTAGTGGGTCCCATGTCACATTGGCATTTGTTCTCTGCATTCTTTAATTTTCTTTTTATTTTAATTACACCCCCCTCTATGTGTGTGTGTGTTTAGAGTGTGAGTACTAACATGCACATGAAGGTCGGAGGACAATTTGGGGTTGTGGTACTCACCTTCTGCCTACCAGGGCCTCTCAGTTACCTGGGTAAACACCAGGTCAACTGGCCTGCGACTTTCTAGGGATTCTTCCATGTCCATCTCCCATGTCTATGCAGAAGTACTTGGATTAATTCTTTCTCCTGTGTGCATTGTCCCATGCATTCCTGACTGGATGCCAGTCTATGGCTCTGCCACCCTCAAGATGGGTACATTCGATCCTTGATGGTGATTTATTGTCTGCTGGTCTCACAGTGAATGGGCTGCAAGTCTCATCCTCTGCTTAGGCATAGGTATCCAAACTCAAGAATTACCTCCACTAAATAAGTAAGATGAAACTTACATGTTATATGAGAACCGTGTTTACTGATGTGCCTGACAAACTGGAAAGCAGCAGGTGCTCCTAAGCTCACCTTCACAATCAAGGTAAACCCAAACCTTCACCTCAACCTAAACTGTCTTTCCCCTAGGCCCCTGTTAGTAGATTCCATAAGACATGGCCATTCTCACCAGTATTCTCATTTCCAGCTTATTTTCACGTTGTAAACATTTCGTGTAAAGGAAACAATAGGTAATCATAAATGCTAACATTGTTTGCATCTGGCCTCTCTTCACACGGCCTATTTTGAAACACATCAAAACTTCAGTTTATCCCATGCAGATGGTTGTTTTCATTGCCGAGTATTATTTCACCGCATGGATGTAGCAGGGTTTGTTTATTTACCTGTCTGGGGGCATTTGGGCTCTTGCCAGTTCTCTCCTATTAAGAAGACAGTTACTATAAATGTTTGCAACCAAGTCTTTATGTGCACATATGTTTTCATTTCTTTTGGGCAAACACCCAAGAGTCAATGGCAGGGTCACATGGTAAAGACATGCTTACCTTGGTTTGAAATCCTTGAAGCATTTTCCACACACATGCACAGGCCTCAGGTGTCCCATGTTCTTGCTGAGGATTGATTTCATGGCTGTTTTTTAAAGTAACTCTAAAGCCATGGAGGTACCACAGCAATTAATGGTATTGGGGAGTTTTCCTATGGGTTTAATTTTTGGCATCTTTGGATGCCCATTGCTTCCACTCTTTTGCTGGTCTGCCTTCCCAAGCTGTTTTCTTACTGTCTGTTGGTATGACTTCTCCCCAACACAGTGCAGTTTTCAGGATTGAACATTTCCTCACACTCAGGTGGACCTCTTTCCACTCCCTCAGCTCTGTCTTCCAAAGACCAAAAGGTTTCACAAGTTTCATGAAAGACAAGTACTTTTTCGAGAGGCAAAGTTTTCCCTACTTTTAATTCTACTAATAACTTCTCTCACTTCTTTAATTAATTTTGCAATTTATATTCTTCTTGTTAATCAGCCACAGTGCCAGCTTTTCAAGTTTATTGGCAATAAGCACAACATAATGTCATTTTAAACTATCCTTTGATTCTGTGATTGTTTGTCATCTCTGCTCCCAATGCTATTTTTGTCCTTTTTTTTTCTTTTTATTTCTTGACAAGTCATTTGGTTATTTAACTGATATTTTCAAATAGTTTGTTCTGGGTTCTATTGATAATACCTGTTTTTCTTTATTTTTAATGCAAGACATTTCTGCTTTAAATTGATTAACTTTTTATTCCTAATTTAATTAGACTTATTTCATTTTTAACATTTTAAGTTAAGATGTAAATCCTTTACTAATCTATAGTGTCTAATGCATGTTATTATATCTTGACATTTTTCCATTTATCTCTTTGGACATATGTCTAAGGATTTGTTACATATTCCTTACGTTTTATTTATATAAATTGTTTATATTTTTATTTGAGGTTTTACTTTAATTCATGAACTACATAGAGGAATAATTTTGAATTCCACATGAAAATTTCTAGGTTATATTTCCTATTATTCTACTTAAAAAAACCCACAGATATTTTCTTCCTGTTTCCCGCTTTAGTGAGCATGTTAATATTTCACTTGACACATCAACCATGGTCAGTTTTGTTTCCTGTGTCAAAAGAATTTGAAAAGACTTGACTTTCCCAACAGGCACAGTGTGGTGACGGTGTGCTCATTTTCTTCCTACATTTGTATTTGTTTTTTGTTTACTTGGTGTGACATTTGATCTTGGAGGAATGTGTTAGAAATTTTCTATTATGATTGTGGATTCATTAGTCTTTCTTTGCATCTCCAACAGGTTTTGTTTTATGTATTTGGGAGTTTTGTTACTAGATGTGTGAATATTCTTCTTGATGGGCTGTAATATTTAATAATATTGAAATCCCATTTTGTCCTATTTAATATTTTTGACTTGGGTTCTCTGTTGTCTGATATATATTTTTCTTCACCTCTTTTATTTAAGCATTTGTTGGCTCCTCTTTTTCCATCTGTCTGTTTTCAAGCTTGCTCTGTCATTTTGTTTTAGGGGCAGGTCTCAGAAACAACATAGCTGGATTCTTATTAAATTTCTACTTTTTATTACCTAATCAGAAAAGTGTCATTCTTTCATAGGGGATTTGGCCCATTCACATTTATTGTAATCACTGGTATTGTTAGACTCATCTGTGCTCTAGATTACTTACTCTGCTTTCTTTTGTTCTCTTTTGCTTTCTAAATGTTCCCAGGTTAGTTTAGTCTATACTAGAGCAATTGTGGGTTCATAATGTAAAGAAATGAACAGGACTGAACAGGGCTGGAGAGATGGCTCATTGGGTAAGCCTAAAGACTGAGTTCAGATCCCAGTACCCTCTTAAAAGTCCAGGTATGGCTGAACACCTGTGTGGTCCATAGCACATACAGGCTGATCAATGGAGCTCTCTGGCCAAGAGCCAAACTCTGGGCTCTCTCAGGGAAATAGTGAAGTGTAATAGGCAGTACACCCAACATATTCCTCTGTCTTCTATAGACATTTACAGAGAGCTTATATAGACACATACACCCATGTGAATATAACATACAGACACAGACCTCATACCACACCACACACTGTACACACATACACACACCTACATACACACTCAATCATATACACACATTAACACCTGTAGACACACACATTCACAACCACACTCAATATAATACACATTCTCTCATACACATACACAACACTACACTAACACATGTAGACACACACAACCACATAACCACACATACTAACACACATTACATACATACCTTTTCACACACATACACACACTCATACATGTACACATACACTCACACATGTGCACACATACACAGACAAGCATACACACTCACACACATATTACATATATGCCCATTTACACATACATACATATACACACAAAAAAAGCGACGAGAAATGGAAAGGAATGATTGTTTGATAGACCCACCAGATCATAGCACACAAGTTTAAGGACAAAGAAATTTTGTAACCACAGGAATCACAAGATACAGTTATTAAGAAAAGTAACTCCTTCACATGAAAGTGTTCATCTGTGATGTGCCACATTCAGCCCATGTGCAGGGGAGATGGAAGACCCAGGTGAGATTCAGTGATAAATCCCGAGGGACCTCCTGCCAAGAGGGCCAGACTCAAAGGCAGACTGTCTCCAAATGAACCTTGGAGCCAGGCTGGAGCTATAGGAGCCCCCCACCTTTTCATGGGGAGCATCTTCTGAAATCATGCTGGAGAAGCAACAGGCGATCCCAGCTCGGAGACGTGAGAAAATGTGTGGTTGTATTAATCACTTGTATTATCTTTGAGGTCAAATACCTGACAAGGAGCAACTTAAAGGAGAAAGGGTCTTTTTGGAGTCCAGCTCGAGGGCGTTCAGTTGCTATGGCAGCCTGAGCACGCTGTTTTGCACTTGGGAAGCAGGGTTACAGGCTAGCCTGCTACCATAGCAGGCTAGGCTATGGTCTCCACCTCCTGAAGACCCTACTACTTCCCCAGACTGCACCACCAGCTGGTACTAAAGCCCACGAGCATGGGAGATACTTTTTACATCTCAATCAGAATACTGAAGAGAGTGGGACAGAGATTCTAGGGTCTATGTACCCTGGAGTCAACATCCATTCTCTTGTTTCATAGAAAGAACTGAAAGTGTGGAGTCTCCAGCTTTTGAGCTGCCCATCATTATGGTGAGGCTGACAAGGGGTCACTCACATTTTCAGATTTCAAAGGACAGTTGTTGTGTAAGTTCTGTAAAGAAGTGTGCCTTCAGAAGTGGTGTGCGGCCCTCTGAGTCCAGAGATGGAGTGAAAATCAACACTGCAGGGAGTTCAACAGGAAGGTGGTGTTTCCAGAAAAGACCCCATGCAGGACAGGTCACTCAGGAGCTGGCTGTGTCTTGGATGCCATTCAGACCTCAGGAAGATCATGAAACCACAGCAGTGAGGCCCACCGCAGGCGGTGCCTGCAAACCATTCACAACCACCCACAAATGACAGGATTGGGCGGGCGGTGGGCCACAGAATAATAGGTCTTGACCACGAGGGCCCCTCTCTGGGAGCTCCCCACTCTACCCACAACAGTAAGAAACAGAGGGGGGTTTCTACTTGTTGCGTTCATTTTTCGAGGTGGCTCATTCAGAGGCCCTCAAACAGCCGGCAGCTCCTCAGCATGCGCAATGGCTTCTCCACTGAGGATAGCTGGCATCTCCCACACCTCACTGAAGGCTTGGCTGGAACTTTCAGCAGGCCATCAGTGCACATGCTTAAAATGCAAAAAAGGACGGCTCAGAGCAAGGAGAAAGAAGAAATGACAACACAATGCTCTGTTCAATGGGTACACACATGCGGGAACTCCTACTCAAGTCACCCCAACTCTTCTCTGCTCATGACCCCCAGGCTGTGTCAACATGGATTCCTGGTAACTTTTGTTGTTGTTTGTTCCTTTGGGTTTTTTAGTTGTTTGGTTGGTTGGTTGGCTTTTCCACTTCGGCCACATTTGTAGGAGGGACTCATGATGGATGAGTAGGGCCAGGTGGGTTTAAAGCAGGGGCTGTTGCTCAGTGCTAGACAGCTTACTAGAATCTGCGAGGAGCAGGCCCCACGCCTAGCGCTGTCATAGAAAGTAAAGTGGGAACGTAATGGAATGCTGCAAATTAAAATAGTGTGTCTTCACAAGGGGACTTCATTTATAAAAGGAAGATTTTTCAGTGCACATAATGGCAGAGCATGGCTGCTTCTAATAGCCAGGAGTTTTAATGCTTTATGATCAAGCATGAGAATGTTAAGTAACAACGGCAGAAACATTACAGAATTTAATGCACTCTAATATTCCTAGCCATGTAAACCTGTTTGCGTTCCAATTACTAAAGAGCTTCATTTACCAGAGGATCTCAAAGCACCGTCTAATTCCTGGAATATTATTCTGTCCTCAATTATGGGAACCATCAGAAACATCTTTCAGAGGAAAATTGCAGCACGAGAGATTATGAATTAATAATGGTAATATTAATAATTGCAATAATCGCTAAAAGGTTCAGTGGTAACCCCATACAAACAATAACCATCATTTTCCAATGCTCTGTTTCACTTGATTCGTGGGACAGCCTTGTGGTTCACACAATATTGTTCCTATTTTACACTCGAAATTAAAGTACTTAGAGGAATTAGGGAAGTGTGCATTATGGAGAACGCTCACCTCTGACACAGCCTGCAACGGCAGCTGAGCTGAGCCTTCTGCAGGTTCTTTAGACACAAGCCTGTTCAGGTTTGAATCTGGAAGGAGTGTCCTAAGGCCCCGTGTTTGGACATTTGTTTCCCAGCTGGTGGGCCTGTTTGGGAAAGGAGGTGGAGTCCTGCTAAAGGAAGTGAGTCCCTAGGGGCGGGTCTTGGGGTTTTGTAGCTCCGCCCCACTGTTTCTGTTTCCTGTGGTTGCAATGTGGTTGTCCTTCTGTTCCTGTTTCTTGCCTTCTCCCGTATCCCCAATGATGGATTGTACCCTCTATCTGTAAGCTCAAATTAATTCTTCCTTCCTTTTTTTTAAAAATATTTTTTATTAATTACAGTTTATTAACTTTGTATCCCAGCTGTAGCCCTTTCCTAAATTGCTTCTTGTTAGATATGTTATCACAGTGATGAGAAACACAACTAATCCAGCACCTAACGTCCCCTAACCCTGCCCGCGACCGCCAACTTCCCTCCTCTACCCCCTCCATCCTCCCGCCCCCCACCCTCGCTCAGCTCTGCATATCATGGAATGTGTGTGATATCCAGGCTACAGCCTGCTGATCTCAGTCAATCTCCAGCACAACTCGGAGCTCTTTACATTTATTTCCCAGCACTGTACAACCATGACCTCCACCCTTGACTTCAGGAAGCTTGAGGTCATCCTCCTTAGGGGTTCTGAGCCTTCCTGGCTTACTAAGCCAGCATGCCCTCACTCATCCTTTCACACAATTCAATCAATGACAATCAGGGTCCTGACACACATGGCATAGCTTTTACACAAACTTAGTCGCCCCTGATGAGAAGCACAACAGAAACAATTAGGATGGAGGAAGGTGGCAAAGCCCAGGACAATGCTTCATGTCACTGAGCTGTCACTGAAGTGGTGAGGACGGTAAGTTTTTGGGTTATGCATGTGTGTGTGAGTGTGCCTGTGAGTGAGAATGCACATGTGTGCATATATGTGGAGGTCAGAGGACAGTGTCTGGTGTCTTCAAACAGGTTTCACTCTGTTATTAAAGCCAGTATCTTTCACTAAACACTGAACTCCTCAGTTCAGCTAGGCTGCTGGTCAGTGAGCTCTGGGGATCCCTGTCTCTGTCTTCAGCACTGGGCTTGCAGATGCATGCTGTGCCATGTCCAGTTTTTCATGGGTGCTGTGGATCTGAACTGAGGGGTGCTACACTTGTAAGGCAAGGACTTTACCAACTGAGTAAACTTTACCCCCTTTCTTCCAGCCCAGGATTAGGTATATTTTAACACAGTGAACCAAGCAAGGAAATATTTGTCTCTTCCCTGTACTCGTGTCTCTGTGAAATGTGATTTTCCAGCTCCTTACCTATCAGCCTGCTGAGTTTGAGGCAGCTTGGACTTGCAATACTTCAGGGCAAGCAGACCCCGCTGGGGCCAAGTGCCTGCTGTCTTTGCATGACTCCAAGTTCTCTTTCATAAGTAGCCCAGTCTAGCCCTCTGTACAATGAACAGAAGATCCTCTTTGCTGGTTCCTACAGCTAACCTACCCCATGTATATGTTAGGACAATTCTGGACCAGTTGCAACCAATCCAAGCTGTCAGATGACCACTACAGTATGGGCATTTGAGCCTAGACCAGCTCCCTGTAGAATTATGGGAACAAACAAGATTGTTACTTTAAGCCAAATCTAGTTTTATGTTGGTTATTTGCTCTATGATAATAGTCAAAGGAAAACCCCCCATCTCTTCCAAGAACATGTCTTGGGGCCTCTTGTCCATTCTCATAATCTTAAGTCAGGTGGATATCACTCAGCACCAGAGCTGGTATTCCTGGTACTCTAAGCACATGTACTGGCTTCTGCCAGCTGACCCTATCTCCAAGCCTGTGCACTGGCTTCAGCCAGTGCTGCTTCATGGATGTTCAAGCAGGCCTCTCTGTCTCCATTTCTGTCATCACCCTCCTTAGCCCCACTCTGGCTCACCTTGCTAATTCATCCTCATGCCTCCTGTGGCATTTGAGCTCAGGGAAAAATGAACACCTGAACACCTAATGACTGAAGGGGGAGAGTGGGCATGTGGATGCACCTTTAGGTGATAACCTGACTCTTGCTAAAACTCACAGTGGACTTCACATCTGATACCTTCTAAAATGCTCAGGAGTCAAATCAAACGTAATGATCATCTCTTCTGACAAACCAAGAGCCAAAGTACACTATACTCAGTACCAGGTTGCCTATACAAAGTGGTAAGTGAGGATTGGTGGGGAAGAAGATGACTTGGTAGCTACCAAGCCCTGTGGCTTGGTAAATTCATGCTATATATGAGCATTTGAGGTGTTGAAAGAAAACTGGATTGTTCCCGTGAGAATGAATTAATGGATGGATGGGTGGATATATGTATAGATAAATGGATGAATGGGTGGAGGGGAAGCATGGATGCATGGATGGATAAGTAGATGGATGGATGGATGATGAATAGCTGAATAATTACTGGATGGATGAGGGATGGATGGATGGGAAACAGATAGATGAGATGCAAAGCCACTAACTAAACGAACATTGAACGTACAAGTGAATGAACCAGTGTGCTGAGACCTGACTTGGTTTGTGCGTAGAGGTCCCTGCAAAGGAGCTTTTCCTATTGGACAGCCTCTGACACTCTGACTGCCAGCCCCCACTCCCTTTGCTCTTGGTACTGCTCCACTGCAGGCTGCTTACAGGCTCCAGCTGCTACAAATCCAATTTCCCGGAATAGCTCTGAGAACACGCTGCAGTGGAGAAGCACCGGGTGGGCAGAGTCCACTCCAGGTAGACAAGGAGCTCTTCAGAGCCTCATTATAATCAGCAGACAGATCTCAGCACTGGCTGTTGTCTCTCTTACAACAGGCCCTCGGCTTCCTTCCTCCCTGGGTCTTACCTCAGCAGGAGGCTTAACCTCTGCACACGCCTCTGCAGGCTGTGATAAGATCTCTTGCCCCAGCCTGCTACCCGCCATACTCTGTGACTTCCCATTTCTGAGCTGGCCTCCACAGCGTTAATGTGGAGCTCAGGTGTGGCCATTCAAAGTCCTCTACTAGCTGATTGTACCTAACTCTTTAAGTATTTTCTCTTCTTCTTTCTCTCCCATCCGGTCATCCACCAGGCTCCCATTGTCCTTCTCCTGGACTCTACTTCACTGACACCCAACTTTCCCTGCCATGTCTCCCATGTCTGCTCTGGACATCCTATATAAGCTCACCACTCACTGCCAACCCCACAGGGTTCTGATCATGACCTTTCAACTCTCTCACACAACCATTTATTACCATGCTCCGCCTTCCGTACTAAGCTGGGAGCTCCTTACAGGCTTATTTATATTTGTATTCTAGTTCATTGATTGCTGTTGAATATGTACATTGCAAGCTACAATTACTGATCATTTTGTGACAATTACTGTCTATGTTTTTCTAGAGGAACAATGAGATCTGAACTGTTCAGCATGGTCTCTGAGTTTTTGCCTCAGCTAAACCCTCATTCATGTCTCTGTCTGTCACTGGCTATGTGAACACTAAGTCACGGCTTAGCTGGAGTTTGGCTGCCAGGTAAGCTCCACATGTGTGGGATCTAGGTGGATGGCTGAGCCTACTGGCTCCCTTTCCCCTATCCCCAAAGTAGAATTATTGATACTTCATGGATCTGTATAAAATTTTGCAAAAAATAAGTGAAACAGCTAGCAAAAGCCTGGAATGTACTGATGGCGTATGTTTTGTGGAAGTGAAGATGGAACCTAAGACCCCATGTATGCTCCGCTGAGCCATGTTACTCACCCCTACAATAGTCTTGCTGTGAAAAAGACAAAAGAGTTTGATGTGTTGATTTCCTGTAAGAACCCAGTCTTGAGTATGCCCTGGAATCCTTACCTTGTTAACACATAATGCTACAGGAGAGGGCACCGCTATTCTCTGTGTGTTAGTTACCTTTCTCACTACTGTGACAAAGCACCTGAGCATAGTGACTTAAGCAGGAACAAAGGATTTATTTGAGCTCACAGTTCGAGGGTATAGTCCACCAGGGAGGGACAGTCCATGCAGCAGGAGCTGGAAGCAGCTGGTCCTCTTGTGATAGCTGCCTGGGAAACAGAATCTAGAGGCTGATTCTCACTCCTTTTCCCTCTCCCTTCCCCCTCCCTCTGCTTCCCTCTCCCCCTTCTCTCCTCCTTCCTCTCCCTCCTTCCTGTTTACTCAGTCTAGGACCCAAGCCCATGAAAAGATTCTACCTACATTTAGGGCCTTCTTGTCTCAATGAACCAGTGTAGAAACTCTTTAATAATCACACCCAGAGCTCTGTCTTATGGGTGATTCTAGATCTTAGCAAGTTGACTGTATTAATCTTTACCCTGACCATTCTGACTCTATAGATGTGGGAGTGGAATCTCTGCTTTAAGAAACTGGTCCAAGGCCAAGCACTGTCCTAGGGCAGCAGATAAAACTGAACTTTAAGGAGGCTTGGGCCAAATGCCATTCCCACATGAGAGACACATTTCCTTAGCTGTAAAGGTCTTTGCCAAGGACTTCAAGGTTCCAGAGTTAAATTCCAGCACCAGGGTTTGGGTTCCCTCTGGTTCTGTCCCGCGGCTTTCAGTTCAACCTGACACGTTCCTTTTAGCCTCCCATAGATTTCTGTGAAGCCCCGTGGTGCTGGGATGGGTTTCTCTGTCCATGTGTAGCTATTTTTCAAGCTGTTCACAGTTTTTTGGAAGGTGACATTCTTTTGTGATACTTTTAAGGTCCTTAAACCCCAAAGTTTTTTGCAGGAAGGAACTAGACAAGCGACATTCACAAAATCACCAGCTCATTTAGTCATGCCAAACACACACACACACACACACATGCAGTGAGACCTTAGACGTGGGGATGAAGCAACTGTAAGGGCAGAGTCCCTTAGGCCCCTGAGCCCCGAGGCTTGCAAGAAGGAGCAAAGGGAAATGAAACTCCCTAGAGTCAACCAAAGTGGTGTCCTTCCTACTTTCACAAGTATCTCCAAACAAACGTCTATTCGTACATTAGATAACAATGTTCTAATCCTGAAGAACCATGTAGGAGAACCTTCACTCACTCACCCACCCACTCACCAGCTCACCCAACCACCCAATCTCTCATTTGCTTATAATGTACTTACACTGTGCAAAGGCTTTCGTTGGGTGGGTAATGGGAAGACACTTGTGAGCCCAACTTGGAGCATTGTCAGCTCTGTAGTGCTTGTGACAAGTACTTTGGTGTGTGTGTGGGGGGGTGTTGGACACCCAAGGTTTCCTTCAGAAAGGATGTCCGAGGTAAGTGGGCACAGAGAGGCACACTTGGCTGAGTCCAGAAAGGGAGAGGGTAAGAGGGAGTCCTGCAAGCCTCCCAGCAAAGAGCCACTGGGAGTGGCTATCGAGACCCTAGAAGAAACCTCTACCCAAACTTACCTGCTTCCCAGAAAGGCCCCATGAGGTCAGTACTGTTACAAGATACAGCTCATGCTTGAAAACAGGCAGGGCAGAACTGTTTCAAGAGGCATTTCACAGAAATTATGTACTTCTAGTATGGCTGGAGGCTGATCTGTTGGGTAAGGTACTTGCCGAGCAAGTGTGGGAACTTGAGTCAAATTCCATGTAAAAGGCTGGAGGTGGAGTATACTGTAATCTGTAGGCTGGAGGGAACGTAGATCCTGAGGCCTCACAGGTTCAGCCTCAAATGGTTAGTAAGTTCCTCTGGGGTGGTGAGAAACCCTGTCCTTAAAGCAAGGTGGTTAGGACCTGAGGATCAGCACCTGGGTTTGACCTCTGGCCTCCACATAAACACATACATACATGCACTTGTATGAATAGGGTCATGTACAATGTGTGCATATACACACAAACATACACACACCACACTAAATAATACCAACAAACAATTTTAACCAGTACACTCTAAAATTCAGGAGAGAACTTTCCAGAATGTCTGCAAAGGCCTCTCATTCTTTATCCAGGAGTGTGTGCAGCTGATATTGGAAGACTCGCTGCTATCAGTAAGAAGCCCAGCATAGAATATTCTGGAAGGCCAATTTTTGCCATTGTATGAAGTTTTTGTAGGATGTCTCAGGCTGCTGATCTTGTTCCAGCTTCTTTGACCAGGTAATTCTTCAGTCACCTGGTTTATGTCCTTTGTGGTTAACACTAGTCTTGATGTCTGTGCACGCACAACTGAACTTTGCAGGTGGCAGGGTGGTCAGGAGACCTCATTTGACCACAAACCGCTCCATCTCCCAGAAGTGTCCTTCACAGCTACAATCTTGTTCTGAGTCTATACATGGCCCCATGTTTGGCTTTTCCTTTTCTTCTTTTCATTGCAGAATTAATGCATGTGTTTCAGGCCAAATTCAAAAACCAAATATTTTGAGAAAAAACATGCCTCTTAGGCATCCATAACCCCAAGGAAACCACCATCATCCCGGCATGGCCGCTATTTTAAGTGCTACATAATACTTCGTGGGGTTCAAGTCATCATTTGTGTAACACCCACAGGAGCACAGAGGAGACTTCTGATCTTTGTTTAATGATAAACCTCAGCAAACAGCTTCGTGCTGTAATTTTGGGGCACTTATATTAAACAGCAATCTATTTAGGTTATTATAGCTAACAGAGAAAGACAGTAATTCAAGCCCCTACCCTAGTAGCAGAGGTCTTGTGATTTCCCTTAGATGTAATAGCTCCTTGTTACAACGAAAGAGAGAGGGGAATTGAAAGAAGGGGGGAGGAGAAAGGGTTAGGAGAAGGAGGGAGGAATGGAGGACAGGAAGGAAAAAGGAGGATGGGGGAAGAAAGGGGCAAAAGGAGATCAGAACACTAAATCATTAAGTAAAGTTTAAAGTGTGGGGGAAAAGCTCAGTGCTTACCACACTGAGACCCCTGTTGTGAGCTTGACCAGGGATGGATGCCTTAAACCCTTACAGACTGCCTGGGTGCAGTCTCTCTCTCTCTCTGAAGTGGGAAGAAGGTACTCACCTTACAGAGGTGCTGGGGAACTGAATGGGAGCATACAGATACAGCGCTTAGCAAAGCTGCAGGGACAGAGACAAACACACCAAGATTACTAGCTATTGTCATTGACGACCAGCTGATTGCATGGGTGTCAGATGAGGCCTCCCTTCTGCCCTTTGACTCTGTCCCTTGTTGGGTACTTGAGTGCTGGGGTCAAGTGTGGGCTCCCTGAGTAACAGGGTGCAAGGCCGCTGCTGTTGGGAGTACACAGGGCGGGTTCTTAGCAGGACTCAGGTAATCAGGTCAAAGTGAGGACTCCTCTCCTTACCTGTCAAGGCAGCTCTCCAGCTGAGAGTATGGACATTTAGTGGGGACCATGGAATACCTGTAGGAGGGAAGGGTTGGAGTAGGGATGGACCCAGAGAGTGCCCTGTGATAGGACACCTCACAGCTTTGCTCTGGAGCCAGGACAGTCCCAGTTTGTCCTGTTCTTATTCATATGGCTACTAATCACTAAGGGAGAAATGGTCCTGTGAAACTTAGATGCTGGAAAATACTTTGCATCAGAGAAGGTTCAGGAATCATCCGAAGTACTCCCAGAAGCAGGCATATCAGGAATGTAAAAAGAAACAGCATCTGGCCAGCGCCTTCCAGGGTTATGGTACCAGTTCTGGGACCCCTCTCGTCTCCAGGTGGCTTTTGGTTCTTTCTTATCTATCTGTTTCTCACCCTGCTTTCTGGTCCTCAGTCACAGTGTTGCTCTGGCTTTTCCCCCAACTCCCATGCAAACATTACTAGGTTCCAGAAAGAAACGTATGAGTCCTGAGCCTCCTAAGATATCTTCATGACTATTCCTCTCTCCACGGAATACATGTCTGGCCTCTGCACTCCCCAAGCCCAGTGTTATTGTGTGGTCATCATGGTATGGCCACATCCCATGCCTAAGCCTTGTCCTGATGATCCCATGGAGTTCCAGTCCCAACTGGGGGAGTTCAGGAAGCTGCTCTTTTTGTGTTAAGCAATTTCGGGAAAACATCTATCCTCAACTGTGGTTTATGCATTACTAGCAATCTTTTCTCCTAATCCAGGCACCTTGTTCTTCAACCTCTCATGTGATGGTCTCTACAGAAATGAATGTAACTGAAAGAACATCATATCCTCCCAGCAAAAGCTGAAGCTAATATTACTTGAAATGAAGAGCATTCTTTCTACAATGATGCCCTGGTGGGTGGGGGGCATTTCTGTGACAGGGATAGAAACAGCAGAAAGCAGGGACCTGTGCCTCCTTTGCAGGTCCCCTAGGGTAGAAAGCAAAGCCTGGAGGGAGCAGGGCCCAGACTGCTGGGGTTATGTACAGACAGGACCCATGTCTGTACACGTTCTAAAGTAAGCTACCTACTGCACAAACTGTGTTAAATTTCATTGGCCACTGGTTTTGTTTGGTAATCTCCCCCAAGACTGGTCTAAGAGGACTTAGCTTTTATCTTGCTCTAACCTTGGCCTGGAGTCTTACTAACCTTGGTGACATACTGAGGCCTCTCCCAAGATTTACTCTCCTTGCCAAATGTCCAGTACCTCATTCAATGTCCTCTGAATCCTCTACCTGACAGTCAGTCTTAGAACAACCTGTGCTCTTGAGTGCTCACTGCTTTCTCCTCCTTCCAGATCACTTCCTTGGCTTTTGGCTTTCCCTACTAGCTTCCTCCATCCCCAGGTTCATCTTGAAGGATGAATATTAGACAGTATAGTCCAAGTCAATAGGACTGGAGAGACAGACAGATGGAAATGGCTCAAATCCTCAAGTGTGTTGCATGCTCTCTCTCTGCTTTTTGTCCCAACTTCTCCCAGTCCAAACACCAAGTGCCTCTATTATAACATATCAGATCACCAGTGTTGAGTGTCCATTAGGAATGCCACTGGAGTGTAGGACATCACTTCAATATGTTGGAGTCCACAGAAGCGATTCTGATGTGCCAGCAGCCCCTAACACAAATGGAGGGCATTGATTACCCTAACAAGCTATTAAATAGAGTAAGATTAATCATGACACCTTAAATTTAACCTGTTTTCTGGGAGCGTAACATTGAAACCATAACCACATACTTATCTTTACTCATGTGCTGCCTTTCAATAAAAAAAAATCTATAAAACTAATCCAACTGGCATAAAAAGTTTTGTGCTAATCAGGTTGCTAATAGAATTTAGGACCAGGGTTTAAATAACTAACATTAGATTCAGAAAAGAAACATTTTAATTATTTAATAGGGCATGAAAAAGAATTCCAAAGTGTTTCTACAGAGGCAATCCCGATGGGTACAATTTTGGTCCCCAAATTTTATTCTTATTCTTTGAAGATGATGGCCTGAACTTCTCATTTCATTGGATTAAAGGAATTGAAAGCCTCTGGGGGAGAGTGGAAGGAGGATGTGCTAATTTAGAGATCAGCAGGAGAGGCTGTGCCAGCAAAGGGAGGGATTAAGGGGAGATGAGGTGTCCCAAAGAAGAGATGGAAGAATCGAGATGCAGAAAAATACATCTTGGGACAACCCTTGGGTCTTTATAAATAAATCATCATGGCATTACCCATCTCAGTGGTGTTCTATAATTGATGGGTCCTTGCCCACATTCATTCTCATCAGCTTCTCATCACAACTCTTGGAAGTTATATGAGTCCTGCTTGACAGAGAAGGAAACCGAGGCCCAGAAAAAATGTTAACTTGCTCTTATAGTTAACCCATATGCTCCAAGGTAAGGACAGTTCTTAGTCACTGTGTGGTTACCGCTTTTTTAGACGTATCATTCTACTGCCATACATCCTGGAAACCAAGGGTAAGAATGGGCAAGGGAGCTCTTCTTTTAGAGAGTCTTCTAGTTTGGGTTCTTACGTTTTGAAAGCTTGTCAATGAACTCTGCTCCTTAATAATGAAGATGAAGATATTCCCAAAGGTGACCAGGACCTTGGTCTAGTTTTAGAAGCAAAGAATCTCTCAGGAGAAGGTATCTGTTACAGGCCAGTTGTATTTCTCGTATTTTGGGTATCTGGTATCATAATACTCCTTTTTCATCAGCATCTTCATCCTCTTAAGACTTGGTTTCCTCTAGGGTATTGTTGGTAAAGCTTGTGTTTGTGCCCTCTCTCTTTCTCTATCTCCTTTTCTCCCTCCCTTTTTCTGCCATCTACTTGCATATCAGAATGACTACTCCAGCACCATGTTGGCCTGCCTGCTTCCATGCTCCCACCATAACATCACAGACTCTAACCATCTTGAACTGTGAACCCCAAATTAAATATTATCTTTTATAAATGTCCATGTTCATGGTTTCTTTTTGCCGCAATAAAAAGGCACAGCGACCTAGAGTTGGTCAAATTACAGAAAACAAGTGCCTGTGGGGTGCTTAGCCCTAAATGGGGCTTCTATACATATTCCCTGCCTTCAAGGCTCAGAAAATGTCCTTCAAGTGCTACCCAGAATTTAAAGGTCAAAGGTCAGAACTGCTATGAAATAGAGTCAGTGTCCTTTGGCTACAAAAGGTCACAGCGGTGATTACCTGCACAAAACCTGTACAAGACCAAGGTGGTTAACGTCCCAGCGTGTATGGACAAAGGATTCAGGAAGCTAATTAACAGAGAAAGTGTTGGTAGTTGATGTCTTCTCTGGAAGAAAAGTCAGTTTTCTCCAGGGGTGTGACTCCTGATAGGTTGTTCAGGCTCCAGTGGAAGGCCCCACACTCACATGCATGCACATACAAGCGACACCAGCTGGATTCAATGGGTTATTGGTAGGTATAAAAAGATATAAAGTTGGAAAGGGGTGTGGGGTTCAGGTTTACAAGGAGGTGGTAAAAGATCATGGGGGGGATGGATATTATTTACATTATAAACTCCCATGAAATTACCAAATGATATATTTAAGAAGTATGAATCAAAAGAAAATAAATCAAGAAAGCAAGCATGCAAGATGACTGTCAGCTGAATATATAAAAGTAGAGATGTATTTCCTGTCTGGACTTGGATCCCATCTTTAAGACATCTGATTTATAAGCAACTGTTCTGAAATATAAAACACTCTGATCTCAAGTGTTTCAGGCAAGTGATAATCAACTGTAATTCATCCTCTGAGGTCATCTCAGAAGAGCTTCCCTGACCTCCGGGACATCCCACAGCTCCTTCTGAAAGAAGCTTGGCAGAGGGCACGCAGAGAGAGGCTCACCTGGACGCTATTGAAATTAGCAACTTACAAGTAAAGCTTTCTCTTTCTGGGTGTGTTGTTTGCAGCTGGCCAAACAGACCTCCAGGAAAGTTATTTTTTGAATCCTTTAGGCTCAAGGAATTCTTCAAAATCATGTTATGTTCAGTTAAGTCCTGCATTGGACTGAATGTTCTGGAATGTGTGCTAAAGTTCATGATGTTCAAAATGCTTAACAAGATGCATTTTTGTTCCTGTTGAATCTTGAATGTCAGAATAATTTATGTGAGACCTGTTCTTCTTGCACAGCTAGTATCATTATTCCTTCTCTGGAAGGCACAGGAGGAATCGGAGGGGTTTCCCACTGCATGTGGCCACTACTGTTCTTCTTTCGATCATGTCTGATGTGAGCAGGGAGGAAAGCGTCTGGGCTCATCACTAAAGCAGGAAATGAATTTAGGAGAGAGAAAAACAAAAGAATTCATTAGTCCAAGAGATAGGTAATAGGCATGACTTAGCTGGCTTTTGTTTGAGTTAGACTGTAAAATCTCTTACAGGGCACTTCCATATAAAAAGTGTAACAAAAGATCTAGAGTTAAGCAGTCACACACACACAAGGCCAGTGGCCTGAAGTTGTAAAGGCTTAATGTCCTCCAACATGAACTCAAGCTGTAAGAATCAGTCATGGTAGGAAAGTAGCTCGGTGTTGTCTACCTTTTTAATTTGTGGGGTGAGGGTGGGAATAACCCAAGTACAGGATAATGTAGGCAATTTACAAATGTTGCAAATCCAGAGGCACAACCCGTATCACCTCAACCATGTAGAACCTTGAAAAACATTTCTCTACAGGGCTTGAACCTTCAAGAAATATGAGCCAGCCACAGGCTTATGACAAAGCCATGCAGCTTTGACCCTCTGGGTCACTGAAAGTGTGGCTAGAATTCTGATGTCTTGACAAGACACTGTTGGACACCCAGGTATTAACTTTAGTTTGACAAACCATTGAATTCTTCCATATTGCTCTAAAAGGGGATTGGCTCAATTTCCCAAGGTCAACACCCATTGTCCTTCCCTGTTTGTCCCCTTTAAGACTTATTTTAGATGCTGCCCACACTTTTCTATTATCCATGCACCTGTGAACTTACGCAGATCTTCCTGGGGCCCTTGTCCTTGTGCCTTTTCTGTGGGAAAATGTCTTTTTCATTGCTTTGGCTGCTCAGGACTTTCCCTTTCCCCTGAAGCCAAGTGTTACTTTCTCCATGAGAACTGCTGCTGTTTTGAGTCCTTCTAAGTCTCTGTCTTCTTGTTAGTATTCTCTTGTTTCTCCCCAGTTTCTCTTTACTGGTCCCTGATCCTCCACAGACTGTGAACTTCATAAAGATGGGGACCCATGAAGACTCTGCTTGGTTTAGCAGCATTTTATACTGCTTCCTCTTGTCAGGAAAAGCCTGCTCCCTCCCCTGCGCTCCAGGTGGACACATGGAACATATCCAGGCATGTGGACCTCAGGACCGGGAACTGAAGGTAAGAGCAAATAGGATGGGGTCAGTCAGTAATGTGTTTGGAGGGAACCAAATGGAGCTCAAGCTTGAAAGAGACAGGAGTGAGGGTGAATAGAGAGGACCAGAAGCTTCATGTGTCTGGTCTCATGCATGCTGCGACAGGAGGTTGGGGCCAACATGTAGCTCTAGTGTAAACTAAACTGTTATACCCAGGAAAGAGTAAAGGAGACAGGTGTGGGGCAAGGTGCATGGGGGAGGAGAGTAATTTGATCAATTTTTTTTCCTCAGTGACAGATTTCCCCCTGAGACTTCCTGTGCCCCGGAACTGTACAACTGTGCCTTCTCTGGTATGCAAAGGTGTCCTTTGATGTCTGTTTAATGACCTTTGCATTTATTTCTTGCACTTTCGCTTTTTTTGTTTATTCCATAATGGTGACTCGGCCAAGGTGGTGAGCCTGTCTAAGGGAGGTGGGAGGAAGCAGGTGGAGCTCATCCTCATGCAGCTCCTCATCATGTGTCTGAAACTGACAAGGTGACAGATGGCATGACAGAGGGTTTGGAGGACAGACGAGAACCTCTAATCCACCCTGGGGAGGCTGGAGCCAGAAGAGGTGACATTTAAGCTGAATCCTTAAGAAAAGGCAGGGAGAAGCCAAATGGGGATGGCTTCAGAGGAGGGCCCTGTGGAAGAACCACGGATATGGGACAAAGGTGGCTGGGAACCTGCCTGCCACTTGCTCACCTGGCTTAGACTGGGGTCTGCAGGAGTGGTAGGTGGATTGGAGATACAGATGGAAGAGCCAGGATGGGAGCTCGATACCAGGGCAAATGGGCAGGCATTTTGTTTGGTGGGCCCCATGAGTGGACATCATTGGATGTTGAGGTGACTATGCGGGAAAGGGCTTTCAAGGGAGAAAGTCAGGTCCTTGTGTTACTAGGGAAATGGAGATTCCCCTTTTGGAGTCATAGTCTCCTTAATAAAAGAATTTAAAACTGGCCTTCGATGGAAATTTAAGGATAATTTGATTAGTATTAACAAAAGCAGCAACAGCACAGGCAGCTGAAAATCCCAGCAGGCGCCAGAGAAAGTGAGACAGTTTGCTTCAGGTATCAAGGACAAGCAGCAGCAAGAACAGAGAACACACAGAGTGAGAGCGTGAGCCTCCTTAGGAATCCTCTCTGGATCTGAGCTCAGGGGCACCTGGTTCCAGACTCTTGGGTTCCAGGAAAAGCATTGCACCAGACACACGGTTTGCTAAGAAAGAAAATGACTCCCAGGGATGGGGGAGCTGGGAAGATGAGGAAACACCCCCCCGACATGTGGTATCTTCTCTTGTATGTCCTGGGCTCTCCACCACACATTGTCCATTCTTTAGTGGGATCCTAGGCAGGCATGGAAAAGCTTCCTGTCAACTGGCTTCTGTCATTTGTTAATCTTGACGTCTGAGTCTCCTTCTCTACACACACATTGGAAGGAGTTGTTGGCTCATGCAGTGAGTATGGGAGCCTTGGGAACTGGGATCCACTGTCTTCACAGAGGTCTCCCCAAGGCATTGCATGGAGTGAGTTCCGAATTTCCAAGGTACACTCTAGAAGCAGAAAACATCATGTTTCCCCATAAAAGCTTGAGGTTCCCTGAGGCACCTGTGTCCTTAGATGCCCGTGGCCTAAGTCAGCCAGAGATGGCTGTCCGGAGGCAAGGGTCTTCACTTGTACCTGCACCCACCCGTGTTCCCCTGCCTGCTCATGATAGGGCCCGGTCTCCATGCCCCACCGATTCCTGATGTGACCTGTCACACTGTGGGCAGGGAACCTGGGATTTCTGGGGAAACAAGATCTTTCTTGTAAGCTGGACAGGTTAGGTAGGAAAGGCTACTTATAATGAGATAACATCCGTCCTTGGAGACCTTTGAGGAAGCAAACACAAACCCTGCTATGTGTGTCAGGAATACATGTGAATGTGAAAGAAGACAGTGAACATTTCTTCATCGGTGAACAGAACTGCTAACATTAAAAAATTAGCATTAAAGTTAAAAACTATTTATTACTACCAAAATGAAAAAGAGAGAAATATGCAGGATAAAGCCCCCTTTAAAAACTTTTACCTTCCTTTTTGTGTGTCTTTCCCTGTGTCTATAATTCTGTACACTTCTACAGAAACCCAACACAGAAAACACTTTGCTATCCACACTGGCATGTATTTAGTATAAATATTTGGATAAACAAATCAACATCTATTTATCTGTGTTTCAATTGCATGGCTAAGTACCTGCATTTTAATATTATATACAGTGGCTATATGAGTGGTAATTATCAATGCATGCATCACGTACCTTTGTCAATATAGGTGTTGATGACAGAGTGTTACGTGTATTTTATATTTGCCTTGATACTATTTTTCTCTTTTTCTCACAGTGCATATTTTTGTTGTATTGTTGGTTTTTTTTTTCACTTAAAATACAGTACAGGTGCCTTTTCCTGTGGCTGACTATGATTTCTGTAATGGTAGCAAGAGTTTCCGGAAGTTAAGAAGAAATGTTTATTAAATGTTTAGGGTTAACTATTCTCCGGAGGCTTGGAAGGTAGACATGCTGGTAGACTGTCTACTGTGCAAGCATGAAGCCCTGAGTTCAGGTCCCCACCAGCTGTGTAGAAGCTGTAACCACAACTCTGAGGAGGGCAGAAACAGATTCCTGGCTGGCCTGCCAACCCTAACATTGACTTCCGGTCTCCACAGGCACAAGCCACAGGTACACATACCCCTGCACACATGCTGGCACCTACCTGTCACACACACAAATAAAATTAAACGTGTTAAAATAACTCTTTTCCTAGTTTTTAATTTTGATATTTGACAGATGTTAGTAAAACCATCACATATATGATATTGTGTGTGTGTGTGAGAGAGAGATAGAGAGACAGAGAGAGAGAGAGAGAGAGAGAGAGAGAGAGAGAGAGAGAGAGAGAGAGAGAGAGAGAGAGAGAGAGAGAAAGATCAGGAGTTGACATTGTGTGTCTTTCTCTAGGAATCTCATTTATTTATTATTGTTATTTTACGTGTATAGGTATTTTGCCTGCCATGTATGACTGAGTACCACTTGTATGTCTAGAACATACAGAAGCAAGCAGAGGGCAGCGGATCACTTGGAATTGCAGTGACAGCGGGTTCTGAGCAGCAACGTGAGTCTTCAGCAGGAATAACAGGATCCCGAATCTGCTGGGCCATCTCCCCAGCCCTTTCCCTGGTTGTTAATGCAGGGTCCGTCACTAAACCTGGCACTCACCAGCTGGCTGGCCTGGCTGGCCAGTGAACTCCTAGAGCACTAGGGACTGTGGTGGCAGTCTGCCTCTGCAGAGACTCACAGTGTGTGTGTGACTCCTGGGGATCTGAACTCAGTCCCACACTTCTGCAGTAACCACTTTACTCCCCGGACCATCTCTCTGCCCCTACATGCCTGTCTTATGCTATATCATTGTGTAGCAAACTGTGCATTATTCCATATACATTTTCCCAATTTTCAAAAAAAATGATTTCTAGGTGATATGCATCCTTTAAAACTCATATAAAATCTGAATAACCTTTTATAATAATACAATTTAAAAAATACCTCCTTCCCAGCGCTTTGCAGATCATATTTTTAATATTGACTTACCAATCCAGGGGTGAAAACTGTATGTCAACTTTTACATTTCCATTTGCTTGCTACCAGAAGTCCAAGTCTTTTTTTTTTAATGGACTTGTTGATAGTTTATGTTTGTTCTTCTGGGATCTACAGTTTACAATTTTTTTTTCTCTTGTTCATTTCCATCTTAACTCTAGGGTCACAAGAAAATGTCCCATAGTTTCCTTATCACCTTGGTAAAATGATCAAATAAGAAAAACTGGCTCTTCTTTGTCTTAGTCCCTCACAGACATGACAGGCTCTTCCCCAAGTTGTGCCCCTCTGGCCACTCTTGTCCCTCCTCCCACCAGGCAGAGTGCCAAGTTTTGCTCTCTGTGGTGCAGAGCTCTCCCTAATCCTGTAGCTGGAGGATCTTGTGTGTTCCAGGTCTGGGACAGAGAGCCTGCCAGGTGGCAGACACCCTCCCTAAACAGGTCTTTGATTTCCATGCCTGGGCCCACTGAGGCAATTAAGCTGGATTTGTCTGATGGGGTAGGGATCAAAGGTTTGATGTTTGGATAAGTGAAGAGGTAAGAGGCTCAACTTGAGAAGGGGAAAGAGAATTTCCCTCTGGGACAGGAGCTCCAGGCCACTCAGTGGTAGGTTTCTGAGACAGAGATGAAACAGCACGTCCTGGGCAGGGGCACCCCGGAAGGTGTGCAGGTACTGTGAGGTCTTCAGCCCTGTGGCCTGGGAGCACTACTGTGCCTGAACAGTGGGAAGGAGTTGGCTAGGGTTGCCATCCTCACTCTGGAACACTTGTTCCAGGAGCGTTTCTGGGGCAGAAACCTGGCTGCACTGTTGGGCCTAGATGGAAACTCGGTGGTGGCTTGTGTTTCCCTGGACAAGGGTATGCAGGATGCAGGCACTACTGAGCACAGAGCAGGTAGGCTCCTGGCTTTCAAGTCCCTGATCCATCTTTGCTTTGAATGAAACACACAGACATGGCAAAAGTAAGAGAACTGGCCGGGAAAAGCGTGGTGACAGATCTTGCAAACACAGAGCTGGGTGCTGGCTTCTGCATCCTCTGCTTGGAGAACGTTGTATAATAAATATTTTTTAATAATTTTTTATTTATTACAATTTATTCACTTTGTATCCCAGCTGTAGCCCCTACCCTTGCCCTCTCCCAACCCCTTCCCTCCCTCATCTCCTCCCATGCCCCTTCCCCAGTCCACTGATAGGGTTGGTCCTCTTCCCCTTCCATCTGACCCTAGCCTATCAGGTCTCATCAGGACTGTCTTTTGTAGTCTTCCTCTGTGGCCTGGTAAGGATGCCCTCAACCCCCGTCCAGAGTGGGAGGTGATCAAAGAGCTAGCCACTGAGTTCCCTCATTCAGAAAGGCAAACAGGATAGACATTGGAATAAGGTGAAAACAAGGAACAAGACAGGAGCCTACCACAGAGGGCCTCTGAAAGACTACTCAGCAGGCTATTAAAGTGGATGCTGAGACTCATAGCCAAACTTTGGGCAGAGTGCAAGGAACCTTATGAAAGAAGGGGGAGATAGAAAGACCTGGAGGGGACAAGGGTACAGGAGCTCCACAAGGAGAGCAACAGAACCAAGAAATCTGGGCACAGGGGTCTTTTCTGAAATTGATGTTCTAACAAGGACCATTTATGGAGATAACCTGGATGCACAGATGTAGCCCATGGCAGCTCAGCCTCCAAATGGGCTCCTAGTAAGGGGAACAGGAGCTGTCTCTGACATGAACTCAGGAATTAACATTTAAAATGCACATGTTCAGTGCTGCGTAGTGTTTGCCATTGACACAGCGACCCCCCCCACTACTACCACAGGACCTTTGTTTAGGATGCGTTCTATCATGTAAAACTGCAGTGCTTTGTGTTGTTGGTGTTGTTTCATTCAGCACTTTCCATTAGTCTGCCTGGCCTACTGTAACAAAATACCAGACACTGGGTAATTTATAAGGAACAGAAAGGTAGGACTTGATTTATCTCAGTGGAGGAGAACCTGCCCTAGTATGGGTCAGGTGTGATCCCCGGCACTGAGAGAATAAATTAATAAAAGAAAAAGGGAAACAAAGTTATTTCTCTTTCTCTGAAAGACTGAGCCTGCTACACTCCAAGCCCTGGCAGTTTCATCACTTGCTGAAGCTGGAAGATGGCATTTGATTGCCACTTCCTCTAAAGGAGGCAGCACCGTGTCTTCACCTAGTGGAATGAGGAGTACAAAAGGCTGCTAGAAGCTTCTTGCGTGAGGATCTCATTTCTGTTCACTGAAGGAGCAGCCTGCAGGCTCTCGCAGGCCCTCACACTGACCCTGAAGCTTCAGCACAGAGACTTTGGAAGGACACATTCTCACCACAGAGGTAGGGGGTCACCCACCTCTCGTGATTTTCTCTAGTTTCATTCCTGGTAACCCCAGCACATAGACTCCGAGTCTTAACAGCCCTGCCTGTGGGCACTATGCTCAACACACAGACTCCATACCATTTCTGGAGCATATCACATTTTTCTGGCATGGGAATTCCATTTACCTTCTGCATCCTTTCCTGGACCTCCACCTTCTGCCTGAACATACAGACGGACAGACAGACACACACATACATCTTTCTGAGTAAGCGTCACCACTGCAACAATATGACCATCACTTCCCCATTGTCTGGCTCCCAATGGAAAATGCATTCACTCAGAACTATGTCGGCTTCATTCTTTATCATAGAAAGAGACCCAACTAAAATTTCCAGGCAACAGCCCACTCCATTTAAAACGTATTTGGTATATAGATATATTTGGAATATATATACATATATATATATATGTATGTTATTTGGAAGATATATAAATATATATAAAATATGTCTTTGGAATATATATACATAAATATATATGTATGTATATTATTTGGATTATACACACACATTGCCAGACCTTAGGGCAGCACCCATAATTTCTTTCCAGTGAATGTCCGAACGTCCTAAGTACCTCTGTGTGTCCTTGGTCTAGGGCTGAAACTCTCTCCTTTGATATAGCGTGGAGCCGGTCTGCTGGTTTATGGACTGCTTAGCATGATGCTTGCTTTCTGTCTGAGAACTGGGTAAGTCCTCAAAACAAATCCTTGGGGAAAGTGCCTAGCCTTTCCTCTACTCAGAGATTTCTGAAAAAAGACAATGCCACTCCTCTGAAGAAAATCCCTGGGACTCCTGAGGTGTAGTTTGTGGTTCTGCTTAGGAGCCAGCAGTGCTTTCTGCTGGTGGTGCTAGTCTGCCGTGGCAGGGCTGTCCTCTTAAACACACAGAACAGTGTGAGGCCTGGAGAAGGCAAGCCAAGGCCACAAGGAACATTCCTGCTGCTGTTTCTGTTTGGCTCTGAACTCCCAGGACAAAGCAAGCATTATGTGGTGGTCAGGCCACTGCTCATGAAAGGCTCTGCCTTGTGCAGTAGGAAGGAGCCGCTGAGGAGGCGGGTACAGGTTTGGGATACAGCCACTGTGAGATCGGGCTGGCATTATAAAGGAGGCAGCCATGGCAAGCTGGAGACTGAGAAAATACAGTTCAAAGAGAGGGTGGGCAGAGGAGAGCCAGGGAAGAATGAGGTGAAGAAGAATGCGTGATAGGTAGAGAAAACAAAAGTGACAGAGGGCCCCTGAATAGGAGAGGACAGAGCCCGAGGGCTAGGAGAGAAACAGAGACACCAGCCTGAGGCCACTGTAGTCCTGGCAAGCCTCCCATGGCCACAGTGAAATCTTGACCTGTGCAAATGTCTCAGTTGCTGCAGTGGATGTGATGTGTGGGCAAATGACCCAAACCTGGGGCCAGAGCTTAGGAGGAAGGGCCAGCTGGATCTCCTCCCAGCTTGCAGATGGTGGCTAGGAATGGGTGCAGAAGACAAGAAATCAGGAGGAAGCTGGTTCTGTTTGAAGTCCGATGGGCTGGCAGGCCTTTGCACTAATTAGAGGTTAAGTAATGACACAGCAGAGAGGCACCTGCACCCTGCATGATGCCTGCACAGAGGTCAGGCATCACACCAGTTCCCAAGGCAGCCCAGCAGGTGCTGGACTCGAACCCCAGGGCTGGGACTCTCATCCAGCCTGATCCACAGACTTGACCACGAGAAACTGGATTGTGCAACCTTAGCCTTCATGTGATGGGAACAGAATATACTTGGGATTTTCCCCAGCTTTCAATGTCTAAAGTCCTCAGCAGATACACATCTGTTCGAAAGAAGAAAATTGAACAGATGTGTTCCATTGATTCAGGACAGAGAGAAATAAATGAGAGTCTCTACTGTCTACTGTGAGGTAACTGAAGTGTGTGGATCAAGATGTGGAGTTTCCACCACGATCCACCTCTAAGTGAGGATGATACTCTTGGTTTTTCTGAGAATTTCGTCGATGGTGTAGATGACATAGCAAAGTACAAGCGCCACTACTGGCCTGGGTGCATGCCACCTGGAGTTTTGCAATTTCTAGCCATTTCCTCTCTTTGGCTCCATTATCGGGCTCCTCAGGCTCTCCCCTCTGCTGGGGGACTTGATTTTTGGTGATCATTGTGCCTGAAGACATCATGCACGGGAGATGGCATGGGCTCCATCCTAGGTCTGCTGTTTGGTACCTTGAGGCCCTCTGGATGGCTCTCCATAGGAAAGCCAACACTGCCTGCTCTCAGTTGCTGTCTCAAGATTTCATGGTGGACTCTGAATGCACTTGAACTTCTAGAAGTGGAGGAGGGGCTGGAACTGTATCCTACCCATCTGGAAGACTGGTTGGAAAGGGTTATCAGGGTTGGCTGGGAGGAAAGGGCCATGCCTGCAAGGCAGAAGGGGCAGCTCACGCAGTCTCCTCTCCTGTCCTCCCTTCTCCCTCCTGTTGTCCCCCTCCATTTTCCTCTTCCTTCTCCAGTCTCCTCCCCTCCTATCTCCCTCTCTTCCTCAGCATCCTTCTAATCTCCCTGCCCCCTTCCTCTTTTGCCTTCAGGACCTAGCATCTTTATAACCTTTGACCCATGTCACTGAGAACTGCAGTTGGTAGTTCCAGACCTGGCTTACAGCTGATGGAGGATGCTGTGGATACGGGGGTCCTGCCAAGTTCTGTTCTTAGGACCGCAAAGCAGAACCCTGTCTCCTCTGGTAACTCACAGTACTGGAATGACAATCCAAGATGAGCACAGCTCAGGAAACAGCCTGGAAGTCAAGTTTCATGCTCAGCCTCCTTACTCTCTAACCCCTTTCACCAGCTCCAATTTGGTCACACTCTGTGTGCTCTGATCTATATATAGCTCATGTGTGAGTTCATGGTGTCTGCCACAGGACACTATAGTGTCCCATTATTCTAGGGAGTCCTCTCACAGATCTTTAAAACCGACATCTTCTCTTCTGCCTCATGGTTCCCCCAGCGAGCCCAAGACTCACTTATTTATCACTTCCAAAACTGTGCTGTTTCTAGAATGATATGTAAATAAGTATCCATCGTTCTGTCTTTAGGCGCATTTAATCAGTTCTCTTGAGAGTCCCCGCACTGCACATGGCAGTTTGCTTGCTTTGAATGACACTGAGATGTAGTTCACAGTGTGGATGTGTTAGAGTTTTTGTCACCTGTTGAAGGATATTGGGGTTGATCTGGATTGCTTCAAGTCAGGGGCAATTATATAAATAAAGGTTCTGTGAAATGTTCATGTCTGGGGTTTGTGCGAACACAGTTTTCATTCCTAATGATATCTTATGTGCCTTTGTAATGTGTGATGGGGTGCACACATGTGGCTGTACATGTGTAGGTATTTGTGTGTATGTGTGAGTGTGCAGGTGTGTGCGTGTTCAATGTGTAAAACATGTGGAGGCCAAAGTCAACTTTGGGTGTCATTCCTCAGGTGCCACCCACCTCGTCTTCTGAGCATTTACTAAATAGCTAAGTGGGCTGGCTAGCGAGCCCAAGGGACTCACCCATCTCTGCCTCGCCAGGGCTGGTAAACTCTGTGCTCTGCTTGACTTTTTGGTGTGGGTTCTGGGTATTCAATTTGATTCCTCATGATTTACTAACTGGGACATCTCAACCCTCCTAACTATTTTTTGCATCAAAGTTTGGGGGTTGTGCCTGGTGGAAAGGATCTGAAGTAGGGAACATGAGTCAAACTCTGCTTTGGATATTCAAAGGCAAGTTTGAAAAATGAAGGAAGACATTCCTCCTACGAAACTGGCAGATAGAGTGAAAGGTATTGCATGAAGTTCTTCGTACTTAGAAGCCTATAGAAAAGAACATTAGCATTAGGATTGCATTTTGGAATGCATCCAAAATTTTCTTTTGACCAGACATGAAGATAAAATATGTTATAAAATATGTTATCATAAGGAAGTTTCCAAACCAAAGATGATTCTCAGGGAGCCAGTGGGGAAGGCTGTAAGGGTCCCAGGTATTTCCCCTACAGGGACTGTCTCAGGGATACAGCTGTTTGGGAGAGCAGCAGGGGTCTTTGTCTAGAGATCAGGCAGGGTCTGAGAAGTTGAGAGCTGTGTGATTGGGGGCTCTGGGACCCATCTTTCTAAGTCTCAGTGTCTATCTAACAGGAGCATGAGGATCCCGCCCTCCCAGAGGTCTGATTAAGTGAGATAATATGGGCACACTCTCATTATGAGGGAGGCTGCCACAGAATGAATTTTTAATGCATTTAAGTATTATCAGAAGCCTTAAAATGATTTACTTTGTTTTGTCCCTGTCAGCAAGAAAGCTGAATGTATACCCCCAATAACTTATCAAAAAGTAAGAGAATGTTTCATTTTAAAGCAATTGCAATGCTCATTCCTATCTTGGATAACACCAATAAGTACAAATGACTAAAAGTAAGACATAGAAAAAAAAGTCTTAACATATAAAATAATTTTCAGCATTTAGTTTAGATGACAGAAGTGGGCTCTGCTTTATCTACAACATGATGTCATCTGAGTTCAAACCAATGTTTAAAGATTAGAGAAAAGATTGTGCACACCCGTTCTTGGAGTCAGAGTGTTGATTCTCAAAACTACACAAAACAGTCATTTTCTGCTCCTTGCCAGACCCTAACCTTCATGGATATAGGATCGCATTGCTCATGACCACAGATAAGTGACAATGGTTTTCTTTCTGGGTCTATGACAGGAACAGTGCATCCCCAGGAGGACTTGGTTTCACAACCTCACCCAGCATGCGTCTCCACATGGTTTCTGGCAGCTCAGGAGTACCTGTCAGTCAGCATAGTGCTTGGAGGCCTTTTCAGCACTGGTGGATCCACAAGGCAGAGGCCATGTTCCTCCCTAGGAGTGAGGGATTTATCTCCCACCAGTCTCTGGATGCCACATTTTACAGCCATCCACCTGGAAGGACGGTTGGGTCTCAGTGGATAGACTGGGTATGAGCTCGCCAGTTCTAGTCTTTTTAAAATCTCACACCCAGGGTTCTGGCTTATGGGGGTTTGAGGCCTTTCCCACAGGGAGACAAAAAAAATATTAGAATCTGTGTCAGTATTGTCTTTAGGAATGATGATCCATCTCTTGTTATCTTCTGTGGCCACCGTCAGCTGGGTGTGGTAGGTCCATCAGATGGTACTTATGACCTCTGTCATGGAAGAAGAAGACAAGGACCACAGGATTTGGGCCTTTTCACCTTGGCTCCAGGTTTGGGGTCAGGATTCTGCATAAGCTTGCCAGGCTGTTACTTGTGGCCTAAGACATAGGCTAGGGCTCAGCATCTTGAACTGTCTCAGCTCTGTTGCAGGGTTTGTAAGGACCTGAGGAGAGAATGGTTAGTATATTTTGCCTTATGACCTTCTTAATATGGGATACACCTGGCCCTTAGGAGGGCAAAAGGTAAAAGGTTGGCCCATTTTTCGTTGTTGTTGTTGGTCTTAAGGAAATATTTTGTTTTCCTGTGTTGTGGCTTCTAGGTTCAATGTAGTTTTCTAATTTCCAGATTTAGGGGAACCTTGGCTGCAAAGGCTGAGCCATTGTCTGACCCCAGAGAGAGAGGGATACCCACATTTGTCGTACTCTCTTGATCTAAGTAACTCAGCAGTTTTAGCCTCCTCTAGATGAGGGCTCTGGTCGAGTTTGGCCATCCTCTGTTTACTGGTAATGGCAAGATGTGCTAATCGCCCATCTCATAAGAACCCCCATCCATTTGCCTGCCTCTCTTTCAGCATCTTCTCTTTCAGCCCACTTGGTTTCTTTGTGTATAGCTCTGGAACAATTTGGGTTCAGGTAAGGGTGACCAAGCGCTCTCGAGAGGCCCCACTGTTTCTGGAGCCACCTCAAGGAAGGTGATTCTCTACAGCGCTGTAAGATATGGACTGACATCTTCAGCAACTGAAAAGGGATGTTGTTGGAAGGAATAAACATGACCCATAGAAGGAGCTTAGCCTCCTGCTGGCCTGTGCTTAGACCTCAGAACTCATGAGCTGGTCTGGATGTTAACAGAGTATATCCAGTCAGGTGGATGTGGTTGATCTCTGGATCCCAGACTCCCCTATGCCATTGGGTGATTAGAAGCCAGGAGGAGAAGAGGACCAAGAAAAGGGCATTAGGGAGGGGGGTTCTCTAGAACCTCCATGAAGGATGGGAATAACATGGTGTATTCACACCATAGCCATTTCCTAACCCCCCTGCCCTTCCCTCCCCCATAGCCATTCAGACAAAGGGCCTACTGCTTGCAGAGATACTCTTTGGTTCTAGGAACATTTCTTTTTTTTCTTTTGATGCTCTTACAGTGTATTGGGTGGAAGCATGGGAGAGAGAAGTAGAGGCTTAAGAAGTCAAAAGTTATTTTGTTCAAGACAGCTCAGATATTGAAGGGCTGAGCCCGGGTCCAGATCTTTATCTAGACTCACATCTTTTTTATGTGTTGTGTGACACCATTCTAACACCTTCTCTCTGAGGTTGACCGTTCCTCCCACAGCTCTCCATTGCCCCCTTTTGATCACTAGCCAGGGATGGAGCAGGATCTTCTCACGGAGTCACTTAGTAGCCCCCAAACTCAGACAGAGTGCCTTTTATGACTTCCTAGGACAAAGGAGTGAGGGCCAGTATTAAATATAATTACCGTGCATTTGGCTAATAACTGACATTCTTATCCTGTGTGCACTTGTGGGGGCAGGAGGCCCCTCCATGGCCCCTCAGGTCACCTAATCCTCCCTCGCTTTTATCCTGGGAGTGAGTCTGAGCAGATGGAGGCCACAGCTCTCAAATTACCTTTTTTTTCCTGTCTCATGAGCGGTGCACTCTGCAAAGGACGTGGCTCTCTCCTCTCTGTGTTCCCATGTCCTATTCCTCCTCGTTCCTTCCTTGTCTCTTTGCTCCACTCCCTGGGCCTTTGGTGACCCTTATAGTCTCAGAGCTGGGGTCCTTGTGATCCCCCTTCTGCTCCATGGGGTTGCTCAGTCTGCAACTAGGGGGCTGGATAAAATCATTCCAAACCATTTTACAGTGCTCTCACCAGCACTGCCATCTGACACTGACCAGACACTTCGCACACACTTCCTTTGATCCTCTAGCAGTGCTTAGGTCAAGGTCTAGATGTGATTGCTGGTACTGGAGAGAATTTACTCCCTTGAATCTCACCATGTGTTCTCTTTCCTTGTCTGTGATGCCAAAGTTCACAGAACCCTGTCCAGGACTTCACTTTGGTCACATGGCTGACTCTTCTTGAGTCACTAGGAGATACTAGGGCAGCTCTGGCCACAGGGGCAGAGGGTACTGGACTGGTGTGTTTATTGTAGGTCTGTGTTGGGTCAATGACTGATACAGATATTGCAGTCAGGCCACAGTCTTCTGGTATGCATAGGGCTTAGTGTTTTTTTTTTTTTTCCCTCTGATAGCCTCAAAGGCCAAGTTTAGGCCAACAAGATTGTGTGATTCAGGTTGGTTTCTGCTCTTCTCTAGGGAAGGCTTCCCTGAGGACTTGGCTTCACATGTCTAAGGAGCAAACGAGGACATTAGATACATGATCTCCACAGCATGAGTCTGAGCTCTAACAGTACATAATGAAGTTATTTGTGCCCTCAAATGAGTCCACTGGGGACAAGGGGCCTCTCTTTCCCTTTACTATAGAAGGCAATAATCCTTTAAGCTCTGCTTTTCCAGGGAGAGTTAATTAGGCTAGGTATATGGAAAGGAAGTTCAGTTGGCCTTGCTTCCAACACACAGTGAAAATCATAGCACCTCTATCCCATCACTGCTAATCCTTTTCTGCTGGCCACCATCTTGTTCCCCCTAGACATAGCTCTGGCCACCAACCGTCTATTTACCATCACTCTCCCCAGAGCCCCAGAAAAGTCTTCTGACTCACATGGTTTGTTTTTTTCCTTTTTTTGTATTGTATTTTATTTTGCTATGGCCAATGAGACCAGCCCTGCAATGCCTTCCAGAGGAGGTCGGTATACTTTAGTCCTCACTTGGTAGAAGACACTGGTCCCCTTCTGCTCCAGTCATTCTCTCAGAAGGCTCTCCTCGTGCTATCTATAGTCTCTCAGTGTTTGGTGTTATCTACATACACTGGGGCTTAGCGCTCTTAGTCTTCGGCGCTGAAATATCCTTACCCATGAAGACAGTGTGTGTGGAAACAATGACTTGAGAGACAAATATTTGGGAACATGGTTCATCTGTACCTTGAAATAAACATTGACCAGCAAAAAGTGGAATAATATTTCTGAATTTGACAACTCAAAATCCCTTTCTAGCTGCCTGGTCTGATGGTCTGCACACCTTAATAGAGCTAGCCTTATCATCACCACCACCACACAGATGAAATGTAATTGTAATGTAAACATCAGATGTCCTACAAATCAGATATTTGGATTACAATTCATAACAGGAGCAAAATTATAGTTATGAAGTAGCAACAAAATAATATTATCATTGGGGAATTGTATTAAAGGGTCACAGAGTTAGGAAGGGTGAGAATCACTGTTCCATAGTATTTGGTATTTAGTCTCTTTCTGTCTGTCTCTCTTTTTTGTCATACACATACATATATATGCCCATGAACATGTATACAAACATATTCACTCATTGACTCATACACATATAACTGTATAGTTCATTTGTTTAATAAATGATACAAATTTAAGTTCTAAAGCCTGAAAGACAAAGTTTGGATCTGACCTTTGTCACTTGTGCTTACTGTTGAATGACAGTGCTCATTCTAATTAGCCTCCTCTGAGCCCCAGGTTCCCCATCTCTGAATGCCTAAACAGAACAAACCTTCTCTTACATAAATGTTCTGAAATTTGAGGAAGGTGATGTGATGCTCTGGGTACATGGTCAAGGGAAGAAGTGGCTAGTTTTCCATGCCCAGAGTCCACCTGCACAGCTGTGTTGTGGGCAGTTGAAAAAAGGAGCCAAAAGCCAGAATGTGTAATCAGCTCAGGTCAGCTTGGGATGTGTGACATCACAGACCTCGAGTGGCCCCTCATGCTCTCTGGCTTTCCAGGCCATTCTGTGTGAAGGCTGCTTGTTCTGCACACTGCCTCCCTAGGAGTCTGGCTGTGCAGGTTCTGTGGACTCACGTACATGAACATAAGCACAGGGCTTAGAAGACAGTGAGATATTAGTCAGTGTTACCAACCAGTGCAATGAAACCTTACAAGGAGGACCAAATCCTCAGAGAGTCCACAGTTAATGTAGGAAACAGACAGTGGGAAGGGAATACAAACATACACATAGGGGTAGGAAGGAAAGGAGGGAGAGAAGGAAGGAGGGAAGGACAGAGAGAGGCTGATTTGCTGTGGAGGAATCAAAGACAGCTTCAGTAAAGCATGATATATAAACTAGGCATTAGGCATAGACTTGGAACATTTCCATGGAGTCAGGAAGAGAGGGAAAGTTTGAGAGTCTGATGTTAGCAGGCAGAACCAGGTGCAAGTGTAGCCTGCTGTTCAGGAACTAGAGGCCAGGGACACTGAGGACGGCAGCAGGAGTGCTCCCTGAGGGTGGTAGAATCTTAGACTCCTCCTTGGGGGCTGGAGGGCCCCAGGGCTTCTTGAAGTTGAAGTAATGTCTGCCTGGTGTACTGTAGCCAGTCACATGGGCTCCTCTGCTCAGCCATTCATACATTCCCTCAACCCACATCTAGGTGGCAAGAGAAGGTCACGTTCTGTAGCAGGTGTGCTGTCCCCCTCTGAGTTCTCAGCTCACCAAGGAGAAAGGATGCAAACCATGTTATTTGGAGGCAGGAAAGCTCTGAGTAAATGACAAGCCAGGCAAAGCTTGATGGGTAGAGGGAGCAAGGGATGACTTCAGTTGGGAGAGAAAAAAGGAAGTGGTTCCCTGTAGAAGGAGCAGGATTCAGCATGGAGCTGTGGGCTCTGGGGAAGAAAGGAAGAAAGCAGAGGGAGAGAAATCCCAAAAGGCTGTGCTGGAGACATTGTGCAGCTATAGTGAGCAGAGGTTGAAAGAGTGAGATCAGAGAGCAGGGTCACACCTAGATCCTGGGAGGCTGAGGAAAGCCAGGCAAAGGCATCTGCCCTTCTCCCTGGAGAACCTGTAGGAGTCCGGAAACATCAGCATGCAAGGTTGCCTGGCTACAAAGGGCCCTGTCCCAGTCACCATTTGAACCTAGCTGTTCACATTTTTTAATTTTCTGATTCACTTTCTCAACTTTTAATCCAAAGCTCAGCTGGAGAAGCCTCTGTTTTCAATTTGTATTATCCACCCCTCCCCCACTCCACATTTTAATCCTCTTAGATCCCATTTCTGCTGGGTTAGTGAACCCACTAATCAGGTAAGCAATGAGCAGCAACTGGTCCAATTATGATGAAGAATGAGACAGGCAGAGATGGGTCAGAGCGTCAGGGGGGTTCATGCTGCCATGGAAACAACCCTGGAGCATGTGGGATCTCAAAACAGAAACACTCCTGAGGATGGTATCTGGGGGCTGCTCATCACCCGGCGAGGGGCCCCGTGCCACTCACCTGGCTTGATTTCCTTCTCATCCCTGCCACTTTACAGGTGGCACCATGACAAAGTTCTTTTTGCTCAACTCAAATGTCTCTTCCTTTGGAGGGGATCCAGATTTGGGTGAAAATCTTGACTCTTAGGGAAAAAAAGATAGACTGTCAGGTTTGCCAGACGCTGCCTCTGTGGCCTCTTGCTTACCTCACCAAATTGTCAGAGGATTGAAGAATGACAATCTGGCATTGTTTCGAGATGATATGTTAAATGCTCAGTGTGAGTTCACGGTCTGAGGAACTTTTTGAGTCCTCCACAAAAGACAATGGTTTCTTCTACCCTTGGTCCCTTGGTACCCCACTCTGCCAAGAGACTTATCACACATTTGTCTTGATTAAAATATCCCTGATGGCAGAGCCATGTCTCCCTCATCTCTGCGACCCTTGGACTTGGCCTCATATCTGTCATACACATCACTGGACTAGTACTGAATGAATGCTGAGTAAATAACCAGTGAAATATTTTGACGTCTTATGGAGCATTTCAAAGCCTAGCTGCCTTTCTGGCTTATGTCACAAGCTTACAGAATCATCCATTGCTCAACAGGTCAGAAAAGTGATTAGATAGAGAAATAAATTCCCCTGTTCTTGAAGGAATATTCAGGGCCATAAGGAGGAGCAGAGTGAAGAAACCCAAGAACTAAGGCCATGGGAAGATGAAGAAAAAAGACATCATAGAAGAAGCCTTTGCACTTGGGTCTGCTCCTACCACTCACCATCATCCTCATGAGAAGTGTTCTTTGCAGGGGTGAGAGAGCCCTCATATACCTCCAAGTGTTGGCTCCATAGGAAAACCACTTCATTCTGCAGTCTTCTACTTCAGCTCTACTTGCTCTCTCCTGGCTCTAAACTTGCCCCTAGTCACCTTATGACTTCTGTTTTCCCTGAGTGAGCTTCCCACAATTCTCCACCTCACCATATTGACCTTATTTACAACTGATATCTTATTACAAAGGACAAACATGTTCTTAAAGTTCACCAACCTCATAGCAAAATGCTGGGCCTCAAATGATGGGGAAATTCTGCCACTTGATGGTCTGCACATATTTTGGTGCCAGCTCAGAGATTCCCTTCTTTAGATTTGAGTCATCAGATAACTTTTTAGTGAAAGCTGTTTCTCCTTTCCATTCGGGCCACATTCTTCTCTCTTCTCCCACACATTAGCAAATTAAACTGAAATTTGGCTCTCATACTGGAGAACAAGCAGTGACAGACGTCGCTGTCCGTGGTACTGAAGCGGCACTGTTCACTCTAAAGGTGGGGAAGGCTATGGAAATCCCCACCAAAGAACATGTTATTGTTCCATTTTGTAATCACCTTCCTTTAACCAAACGTGTAACATTTTTGAAAATTTCACAGAATAGTGACTCACGAGACACAGCACACATATATGTGGGTATTGCATTTATAATAATCTGAAAAAGAGCACGTTTCTTGCAAGTTTGGAAGCGCAGGGGAGAGTGCTTGAACTTTGTTGCTGTTCAAGTTTCCGGCTATGGTTAAAGAGACCAGGTTGCCACCAAAGAAAGCAATTCAACATTAGTTATTTTCTTGAAGTGCTTAATGCTTCCTTGAAGAGCCGAGGTTGACCCCCCAGAATGCTTGAAAACTAAGACAGTGTGCACCTGTAATTCCAGCTCTTAGGTTATGGGAATATGGGGGGTTCCCAGAGCTTGCTGACTGGTAAGTCTAAGTAAACTATGAGTTCCAGCTTCAGTAAGACTTTACCTTCAAAAACTAAGGTGGAGGGTCACAGAAAGACACTTGACACTGGCTTCTGGTTTCACACATACATGTATGAACAAGCATACACAGTTGCACATGCATGTACACAGATCCACACCACAAATAAACAATATTAGCTCTTCAACATTGACTTTCCATTTATTTTCAGGAGCATGTAACAAGACTGGAGGCCTGTAGGGAAGAAACATCTGTGAGTTTCTGTGTTTTATTGCCCAGAGCATGAAGGTAGGTGTTTAGTTTATAGACTTAACTACTTTCTGTTTTATATTTTAAAGCAAACCCGTTGTAGCCTGTCCTCTGAAGAAGCTGATAGACTAGTGCAAATAAGTATTTTTAAATCAACAAGATTAGTTAGAGTGATAGTTAGAAATAGAAGAACATATGAGGCACATAGATTCCAGAGGAAGGGGTTATTGGACTTTTCCAGAAAGGCAAGAATCTTCCATAGAAATGTAATGAAGGGGGCTCAATAGTGCCTGTGACAACCATGGCACAGTGGGTGTGCTGGGCATTTTTATGTCAACTTGACCCAAGCTAGGGTTACCTGGAAAGATTGGCCCATGGGCATGTCTGTGGTGCATTTTCTCAATTGATAATTTATAAGGGTGATGCCAACCCTCAGAAGATGGCCCAGACTTGTGTAAGAAATAAAGTGTCAGCCCGTATTGTCACAGGTCTATAATCCCAGCATTCAGGGAAGCAGAGTCAGAGGCAGGTGGATCTTGGTGAGTTTGAACTCAGCCTGGTCTACAAAGGGAGTCCAGGACAGCCAGGGCTACACAGAGAAACCCTGTCTCAAAGAACAAATGAGCAAACAAACAACAAACAAAAACAAAAAGAAATCAAGCTGAATAAGCCATGAGGAGAAAGCAGGTAAGCAAGTTACTTCATGACTTCTGGCTCAGTTTCCTGTCCTGAGTTCCTATCCTGATTTCCCTTCAAGACAGACTATAAGCTGTAAAATGAAACAAACCATTTCCTGACCAAGTTGGTTTTGGTCATGGAGTTCATCACACCCACAGAAAGCAAACCAGGACACAAGTGTAAGAAAGATATTATGTCATACATTTTCCAAAGGCATACCTGTTTGATAGAGTGAATTAATTAGCTCATGATATGTGGTCTTTCTGGTTACTCTAGAACTTGTTTTCCACCTGAAGATGAGCAAGCCATGACTAGGCTCATTCTTCTATGTTTGAGGCTACTGTCTCTGGATTGATCATGAGTAGCTGGGACAGTTCTTCCCTGAGTAACTTATCTAGAGTGGTCTGGGTAGACTGTTATTAGAGAAAATCTTGTAGAAAAGTGGCCTAGTGATGCTTCATTCCTTTTGCTATCCTTACTGTGTCACAGAAGATGATATCTCAACAACAGTTACACAGATCAAACAAAATCCTGGATGTTCATGGAAAGAATGAAACAATTACATGTGTGAACAGAGGATGACTTACCAGTTACAAGCATTCAGGTATGAGGCCCCTGAGCTCAGATCCCATCACCCACATAAGACCCTGAATGTGGCTGCCTGTTTCTGAAATTCTCACACTGGGGTAGCAGCTCATTGAATCTCTTCCATATTTGAACATGTGGCAGGAAATGAAAGAAACCTCACAATTTGGGAAAAGCAGGTAAGGTATAGGCCCTACCCAATGACTATGGTGATAGTGATGGCCAGTTTAAAAGCATACAGGCACCTTCTCTCCAATATAGTGCCTGTGACTCCTCCACTAAGCTCAGCTCTATCTAAGGACCATGGCGGTCTTCCGACTCAGGATTCCTTGATCTCTGTGTTGGATCAAGCAGTTCTATAATTTTAAACAACAGGTCTGAAATATCTTTATTAAAATTCCCCAATGAATAAATAATTCTGTTTGTATAAAGTTTGAACAGATAGATGTGTGATCTCTCAGAGCTTATTTTTAAAGTTACAAGGACTTTTTAATGGGTACCTAGAATATGGACTGTGGTGCTTGGACCCTAAGCAGGTGAGTTTTAACTTGGCTAGTTTCCAATAACCAGATGTTTAATCCCATGCGAATTCATGTGTTTCTGAAAGACATTCGTAGGTGTGGTGTACATCTACAGTCAGTTATCTTTAGGTAAAGATGGTTACTCTTAGAACTGTTGATTCCTTAACCCAATCAGTTAAAGACTTCTAGAGCTCAAGTTGATATTTTGGACAATGTTTGAGTTTCTTATCGGACTTAATAGTCTTATCCATTGCATTAGCCAACTCCCTGGAATATATACACATACATAAATAAAAAACAGATTAATTGTGTGTGTATGTGGTGCTTTTCCCAAACTGTGAGGTTTCTTTCCTTTCCTGCCACATGTTCAAATATGGAAGAGATCCAATGAATATTTTTAAAGCACATATATGGTCTGTTGGTAATATGTATGTTTGTGTCTGTATGTGTCTGCATGCATCTTTTTATCATGTGGGATCTTTTAATGCTATTTATTTCTGTATTGCTAAAAGAAATGTAACCATTTCTGCTATGATTATATGTTCTTCAAATGTCTCCGTGTGTTTCCAGTAATTTTACTCTGTATTTTGGAATCTGACAGGGTCTGCTCCTTAAGATTTGTGTACAATAAGCCTTCCTGTATGTGGTAATTTAACCTTTGATGTGTGTATATTTACATGTGTATGTGGGCATAGGTTCATGTTTATTTTTATGTGTTTAATATTGGTTGAGCAGGTAGTGTCTGTTAAGGTTTTTTTGTTTGTTTGTTTTCTTTTGTCAACTTGACTCATGCTAGTTATCTAGAAAAAGCAAACCTCAACTGGGAAAAATGCCTACTCCCCCTACCCCACTAGATTGCCTTATGGGAAGTCTGTGTATCATTTTCTTGATTGTGGAAAGTTAGTGATTGATGTGGTAGGGTCCATCCCACTGTGAGTGATGCCATCCCTGGTCCAGCTGCTACAAGAGAACAGGCTATGAGGAGAAAGGCAGTAAACAGCACTCTTCCACGGCCTCTGCATCAACGCCTGCCTCCACATTCCCCCTTGAGTTCCTGCCCTGCCTTCCTTTGATCGTGCACTGGGATGTGTAAGTGTAAAGGTTTTGTGTATACTAGTTTCCTCTGAGATTGAAATATTCCATCCTGTAGGGAAGCTTTTTAAACAGGAAGGTAAACAACTCAAAATAGCTTCAGGAAGTCCCTGAAACTGATCAGATTCACTAGCTCCCTCCCTGCTAGAATAAGCATTCCAGTTCCTCTTAGACAAGCCGAGTTTCAATGAAGACGCTTGAGAGCAGACCAGCTGCCTAGAGGAAACAAAAAACGAGCCCAACTGCCTGGAAGAAGTGTCGACCAACTGAATCACAGGGAAAAAATACTCTCTAGCATGTTGAGTTGACTGCAGGCTGTGTGTTGTGCTTTGTTCCTACCTTTCGTAAGCTATCACATTTCTTGGGACAGACTTTGATGATGCATCTATCTTTGAGTCATTTCTGCTCCTGAAGTAACCCCTCACTCATATTCCTGTAAGTAACCCCAATAAAACTCACTGGTTCACCACATCGAGACTTTGGTGGGATATATGCTTTGCTCTGTTGTGTGGTCTCTATCTAGGGTGAGTAGATGTGTGTATTGCATTTTATCAGGAAATGTTTTGTTACACAATAGAAGGAAATAAACCCTTTCCTCCCCGAGTTGTTTTTGGTCATGGTGTTTTTCATAGCAATACAAACCCAAGCTAAGACACTAAGATACATAACTATAACCTCCTTCATGCTGTCTTTCATTCCATAGTAATAAACAAAGTCAAACTAAGCATGGCCTTTGGGGCTTTGAGTTGTATTGTCCTGGCTTTAAATCTGACCATATTATCAATAAGTCATACGACAGCCTATAAACCATTAAGCTTCCCAGGACCCAGCTTCTATATGAGGGAAATGGTAGCATCTTCCCAGAGATTATTTTAGATAAATAAAGAAATGAGCATAACGCAAACATTAGTTGTTGGTGCATTCAGAGTTCAAGAATGCGTTGTTTTCTAATTAATGGCCTTAAAATTTGCTCTGAACTTGAATTCAGCATGCAAAAATGTCTGTTTGGCTGCTTGGAAATTTAGGGCATGAGATCAAAATGACTTCATGTGGGCGGCTGATGCTCTACAGTCACGTGCCATAGAACCCTGGATCTGGATAGTCCCCATTCCCTGATATGGCAAGATTCACTTCCGGCATATGGAATTAAAAGAAAGCATGTGTTCAACTACTTTTCCTCAGAACCCTCAAAAATGTTTCTCATACAATGGAGTGAGATTGCTCTTAAAAAGTCACTGCCATTTATGGGGTAATTAATATGCATATTAAGCATTCTAAATATATATTTCATCAAATGGCAACATAAATCGCCTGGAGCACTGTATGAAAATGCACACGCCAGGCTGGAAAGGCAGAGAGGACTGCAAACGTCTCTAAGGCTGAGTCTGCTCGAATGCTTAGAAGTGGAGCGGGTCTGCAGAATCCAGGGGAACTAAGGAGAAGCCCCCTCATTTCTCCCGGAGAGAAAGCGGTGTCACCTCTACAAGGTGGGGAGGAAGTGGAATGGCAGTTCAGTGTTTGCATCTGGCTTTGGCTTTGATATTTGAAAATGAGGGATTTAGAGTCAGGTAACAAGGGCCAATAAGAGCCAGAGGCCAGCAGAACAAGCGGGCAGTCTGGAGCAGGCTGTGGGCACAGCGTTTCCTCTGGAGCTGTGCCAGTGGCTGTGTCCCAGTAAAGGATGCTGTCCTTCAGACCACTAGAAGTGGCTTTCTGTCGTGTCCACTGTTACTCACTATGAACTGGGTGGCAAGGCTAGGCTGTAGGGTAAGGATCTGCACCTAAGATGCCAATTTTTGGGATCTGGATACTGGAACATTGTGCAAGTACCAAGCCACATATACACCATTTCCTGGCTGAGCCACTAGGACATCTCGGGCAGAGAACTTAGATTCTCTAGGAAAATGAGCGCATGATGGACATACCACAGGTTTGTCCATAAACATCCAGGGAGAGAGAGGGTGGGGGAGAGATGCAAGCAGGAGACCTGGGTGAAGAGCTTGAGTCACAGTGTGGCACTGGGATAGTACCTGGGGTCTGGAAGTGTCCATTAATGATGCTCAGGGCAGAGGAGGAGGCTAACATGAGGCAGGTGGATCTAAGCAGCAAGGCCCCCTGGGTTATGACAGCCTTGATGGTGGGCACTGTGTCGTTTTTCCACTCCATGCAATTGGCATCTGTATAGAAGTCAGATGAGGTAAAGACAGGCCACATTCAGATGCAGCAGGCAAGAGAAGGACAGAGTAAGCGGCAGATGGAAGGTAGTGAGGCAGCTTGACTAACAGGGCAGAGAGGAGGGTGAAGGGGTTTGAGAGACTTTTGATGATTGCTTTGGAGAATGAGAAGTGACGGGGGTGCCTCTTCAGAAAGTCTCCTCCTTATCCATAGAGAGAGGAGAACCCTGAACTGACACCCTGTCCAGTAGAGGATGGGTTCATTGGACTCTTCTTAACCCTGAATACTGAAAGAGAGCTTTTGTCTATCACAGGCCATGATGGAAAGTGGGTACCATCCTTACAAATGTCCTAAAATTTAATTGCTAGGCCAGGTTTTCAATATTTCAGTCTTCTGAGCATAGCTTTAAATGACCAAGTTACATTGTGTCAATGTTCCCTTCTGTGACACTGGAGTGTTGGGAAAAACTCAATTGGTATCAAGAGTTCAAAGAAGTTGGTTCTAGTGGTCTGTAACCTGCAGGGTCTCTTTCTTTCTCTTTTTGAAAGATTTATGTCCGCTGTGTGTGTGCGTGTTGAGGGATATACGTCCATGAATGCAGGTAGCCATGGAGGCCAGAAGAGGGTCGGATCCCCCTAGAGCTGGAGTTGTAGGTGGAGTTACAGCTATGTGCTACCCAGTAGATGCTAGGGTTGACACTTGGATCCTCTGTAAGAGCGGTGCCCACGCTTAATCTCTGCACCATTTCTCCAAGAATAATGTCTGTCTTTGAGCTTATGGCCACAAACCACCCCAAACTCAGTGGCTTGAAATGATAAACATGATTGCTCTTGGGACATCTGGGTGACTCATGAGTCTCAGAGCTCTCAGAGGCTTTTGCCATCTGTGTCAGGTACAGGGTGGCCAGCACCAGCTCCTTTCTAAGCCCAAATCACTGGTCCTGGTGCTGCTGCCCCTGTGTCCATGCAGACAGCAGTAACTGGACTTTGGACTACTTTATTGGGTTCTTTCTCCCACTTCTCTATATCATCTTTATCCATTCCAACGCCTTAGCACTAGGTAGGAGAGAAAGAAGATCAGAGGGGAAAGGGGTGTCGATATCGATATCCTTAGACTACTTCCTGCTGATTAGGGGTGTTGCGTTCTTTAGGGAAATTTTGGTCTTTGTGTCAGGATTTCTCCAACCAGCAATCAGTAAACAGCAGAAGGAACAGCGGGGGAGGGGGCAGCATCCACCTCAGCTCCTCTTGGGACTTTAGCATTTTTATACCTTCTCAAGAGTCTCTAGAATTCTGAATATAAACGATCTACAGCTGGGAAAGTCATGCATCTGCTAGAGCATGAGGCAAATCATAGTCAGCTGCTGTGAACAGTCTCAAACAGCCCCATATCTCAAACCTGGAATTTAAACAAAAACATATTCACATAACTTATCTATGTTTTTAAAGAAACCAAAAATTTTCACAGAAGACTGCCCTTCTGGGGAGGCTTTTGCAGGGGAGGAAGGAAGAGCCAGAAGTGGCTATGGACAACAAAAAAATTTGACTTCTCTTGTGCCAACATCCCACCATTCAAAGTAAGGCATCAGCAACTCCTCCTGCCTAAGCCCCAGCCAGGTCAGGATCTCCTCAACAATGGCAAGATGCCAGAATCACCAATGTGGATTCTGAGGGCCAAGAAAGAATGCTGTCTATTGTCACAGTGAAAGGAGGCAGGTTTTCCCCAGCCCCACCTCACAAACCCTTCTCTTTTGAATTCCTGACAGTATGCCAAACCTTAGCCACCCATGTTTGAAGATGTATAGTAGGTAAAGGAAAGGGCACATGGCATTACTTGTTTTCAGATTATGCTTTTTGGACAAAAGAGCCCTTTTCTCCTTTATTCTCTCCCTTCCTTGGCTTTTGGCATGAAAGTCAGCACCACACTGGAATCCCAGTTGCTCACATTTGTCAAAAGCTGACACGGGAAGTAAGGGAGAACCCAAGGGAGAGCAGGGCCAAGCTGGGGCCCTAGGGATGGGTGTGGTCTGGGATATGAGATCAGTTTTGTCAGGGGCTTGTGCCTGTGAGCATATGTGTGACTGTCATATGTCACAAGATCCACATGCTGTTTCACTCTCCCTTTGAGGGTGGCTGTAGCTCCACGGCCATTGCAGGGCAGCTGTCAGCACCACCATGTGATGAACAAAGCCACAGTTCGCAGCACTGGAATGATGTAACCAGAATGCTATATTTACTCATGTACAGGCCCACACCCTTCTTCTGACCATAACAGCTAGGCACTATTTACAAAATTAAAAACATAAATTGCATGAGCTACTGCAGCAAGTTCCATTTAATAAGTCCATGGCTGAAGCCAGAAATCTGTTACAATGGACTAATATTGTTGAACTGGGGTGATCGGAGGGTAAAGAATTGAGATTTTCTACAACACAAATGTCCCAGCTTCAGCAGATATGGGGAGCCAAGGAGAGGGGAGACTCTCATCAGCTTGGGTTTTACAGAGAGGTGTATGAGAGAGCTCCATGGGATCATCAGGGCCTCGTACAGGAATAAGGGTCTGAAACACTTGGAGTCAGCCAGCGACCTGGGCCAGATCTCAGTGCTTATCGTATCTGTCTTTGGGACATTTTTGAGGATAGAGTATTGTACCAAGTACTCCAACTTTCCTCTATGTCCCCTGCCACCTTCATCCAGCACTACAGACTGGACATTCTGATAATCACCCTGTGGCCTCACTGACATAGATGCTCAACCTCTTTATGATAATATAACAAAGGGACATTTGGCAACAGTGAATGCCTTCTGGGAGTGAGGAGTCTTTCTTGGTAAAGGAGAGGGGCTCCTGAGGATGCCTCTTTCTCATGGCCTTGAGTATTTCTTGCTTTCCATCTTGGCTATTGTAAGGATATGCTATGTGCAGTCTTTGAAGCCATATTGAAACCATGAAGAAATGGGTCTTAAGCATAGAACACCATTATGCTAAAGCATGCACGAGAGGATGGAAGGTTTGCTGGTGATGCAACTAAGTCAGTAGACCTATTTAAGACTGTCTTCCTTCAGAATGGTCATTTAATTTGGCTTAAACTACTGTCAATTGCCCACTGACAGGTTTGTTACTAATCAGCATTGCACACAGCACTGCGGAATGTGCTAGGCTCCTAGCAATATGCAGAGCTGCCCCTGTTACACTTGTAGGTCCGTGAGAGGTACAGACATTATGAAAAAGATAACTGTGTGAGAGATTGGAGATAAGATGGGCTGGGCTTACAGGCTCTGGTGCTTGTCACCTGGAAACACCCTTGAGTTTAAGAAGTAGTCTAGTAGCCCAGAAGGCTCCTACAAGAAGTCAGCTGGTGTCCCTTAAAAATATGGTGGTATTTAGACTTGAAACAGAAATTAAGCAAAGTTCTCTATAGACATTGCTAAAAAAGAATGACATCCCCTTATAAAATTAGGCCAAGGGAAAACAGTGACATCTGGCTTCAGGGACCTCCAGGCATACCAGCATGCACCTGAGGATGCAGATCTGTGTGGGAGACTGACAGACCCTGTCACATCTGGGCATCAAAGTTGATGACAACAGGAAACATGACAACTGCACCTTGCTGATATGTAATGAAGATAGCACTTGATCCCTGTGAGTCCCCTTCTAAGACCATCAGCTTACTCTAATCAAGAAAAAAAGAGCAGCAGACAGACCCCATTCTGAGGAAGGCTTCCAAGACATTGGATTCGTAGTCCTCAAATATGCCCACATTACTAAAAACAAGGAACACTTGAAACCTGTATCACCCAGGGAATGTTGCAGCAGAGGGAGTAGAAAGATTGTGAAAGCCAGAAGTCAGGGTAGATCAGAGTCTTTTGAACAGGGCAGGACAGGGCAGGACCACTACATTCATGAGATGGTGCAAAGCTGTGGCCTCCTGCACAAGATCAGTGCAAGATCCAGCTGATAAATATTCCAGCATGGCATAGATAAGGACCTCCCAACTTCCCTTCCTTAGCTGAGGAACTGCTGATGTTTTCTGGCTTCTAGGGAAGGGAAAGTCGGTTATATTTGAAGGGAGTGGGTCCTCGTAGGTCACCCATGCTCCAGAGGGTGGTCTCACAACTGTGGATATATGGGAAGCACAAATTGGACTCAGAGTAAATGAAGTTGGGGGGAGGTGTGGTATAGATTTGGGAGAAGTGAGAGGAAAATTGGGGCTGAACATGATTAAAATATATTGTATGCATATATGAAATTTTTAAGGAATTAATACAACTTTTATATTACAAAGAAAGTAAAACTAGAGGTAAAGACATAAATTTAAAGGCAGTTGTGGGGTCCTTGTCAAAAGCTTTGCAGACAACTGAAGATGATATTTAAATGATGAAAGGAAAAGGAAATCACCAAAAGTTCTACAACAGAGCGCATTCTTTAAGAGGAGAAAGAAGGCATGGAGACAAGAGGAGAGCTCTCTGGATCAATGACACAGATGGATGGATCAGATGAGCCACATACATTCTTCAAATTGATCCCCAAGGAGGCTTTCATGTGGGAAAGGACGGACTTTGTAACTGTGATGCCCAAATGACTCTGGACGGACAGTGGGGTGAAGAGTGGGGTGGCATGAGGAGCAGTTAGTAGCCAAAATTACAGGACAGAATCCATTACAGATATCAGCATAAGTCCAAAGCCATAAAACTTCTAGAAGGAACATTAAAAGCTTTTTACAGATAGGGCAGACCGGCATGAAGCATACCATTTTGAATAGTGATAACTTGGGAGCTGGAGAGATGGCCCTATGAGTCAAGATCACTTGCTGTGAAGGTAAGAGGACCTGAGTTCAAATCCCTACCACCCACGTAAAAGCCCCATGTGGCCATATATGCTTGTAATCCCAGGACTTGGTGACAGACACAGACCCATATATGCTTGTTTTGGAGAAAGACAAAAGCTAATCCCACCAGCTCACTGGCCAACTGTCCTAGCCAAAATGGTGAGTTTCAGTTTCGGTGAGAGATTCATAATATAAGATAGAGAATGCTAGAGAAAGATATGCAATATATTCCTCTACCCTCCACATAGTTCACACAGTCATGAACACAAATGGATATGTGTGCATGTACAGCATACACACACACACACAAACACAATTTTTAAAAAGAAAGAAAAGAAGCAACATAAATAAACCTATTGCTTTAAATGAAATAAGCGGGAAAACAAGAAGGCAATGCTATCTGGAAAGAAACATTTGACACACACACTCTACATATACATCATACACACATGCACATACATATACAACAAATACATATATATGTGTTTCTGACAAAGAGTTGCTGTGCAAACAAGATGAAGAACCTTACAAGTGAATTACAGAAAAAAAAACATCTAATTCCATTTACAAATGCTAGGGGTTTCAAAGAGACACACTGCAGAAGATGTACAGTGACCTAACATGCTCAGAAATGATCTACAAACAATACAATTTATCATAAAAGTACAAATGAAAGTTTCAAAGACATGCCCAAACACATTCATTAGAATATTTATGACTTAAAAGTCAGATACATACCACTTATTGGTAAGGCCAGGGGCCTGCTCTCCCTCTCCTATGTTCAGATGTGGGAATGCTCTTTAAGGTTCTCACAAAGTTAAGCCCCTCCTCACCAGTACACCCTGTGTTATTAATGCATTGAAGAGAAAGGAAAGCAGTGTTCTAGGTGGGATTTATTTGGTCTAATCATAACAGATTTTTCTTTAAGTTAGAAAAAATGTCCAGAAATAAGCCAGATACCCAGAGACTGAAGGTCTGGCTGTCCAGGTCAGGGTAAGGTGATTGAAAAGTCCTATTTTGAGGAGATGAAAATATCGTTAGTATTTAGTGACAGAGCATTTGTGCTTTTCTCAAACTTGACCAAGGAGGGATTAAGTGTGTATTTTAAATGCTAACTGTCTTTCAGTAAAGTAATACAAAGCTATACTGATCAACACTGCTGAATACCTCACAGGCCAGGTTATCACATTCATAATTGAAGAACAGTTTGATTTGTTGTTTCTTCAAAGCCTAGTGTAAGGTCTGCCACCAGGGAGATGCTTATATGTGCTTACTGAGTGCATAGGTAGGCACAGCAAAGGTGGGGTGACCTATAGGAAGGGGTCCCTTGTTCTGCCTTTATGCTGTGACACCCACTGGTGAGCAGAGGTGTCTGTGTGACAGAAGGGCCTTAGAGACTTTGTGTAGTTATGGAATGTGACACAGGTAGCCCCACCCTGCAGGACATGGGGTTGATTTCTCTTCAAAGGGGATGCATGGAATGATTGGTTTTTATGCCAACAGAAAAAAATGGGAATGTTAATTCTTCCATGTCCTGCCTGGATGCCCCCTGAGTGAAAGATGATAAGATGTCAGAGTGGGAAAGAGAGGGACAGGAAAAGTGGCCCTTCACATTCTAAATGAACCATTAACCTGATCTCCATCAGGACAGATCTTGAGTAATGTGGTCAGTGGAATGATTACTCTGAAGAAATACAACCCTCAAGGAATCTCTTTCTCTCTCCTTCTCTCTCTCTCTGTCATTAAGCTGACTGATATCACGAGAACTTTCCTGCCAGATACAAATATTCCAAACTTTACACATCTCAGTTTCACCTTTAAGAGGAACTGTGTTATTGCCTTCATAACTGTGAACAGCAAATCAGAAATTAGAGCGAGGGCAAACTGACAGTGATTGATGCCTGAGGCTTTCTCCTGATTCGCTGATTAAACTCATCAATCTATATGCAGAAGATGTGTCCAAGGCAAAAGAAAGCAACCAGCCTTAACGGATCTGGTTGTCAGAGGAAGGAGAGAACGAGGCTTTCTCCTCTGAGCAGTACAGAGAAGATGCGGGGGAGAGGGGCGGGGAACATAGAGGAATTGGAGAATGTTTGCCTCCAAATGGGAGAAGCCCAAGGGACTGAAAATGTCCCTGGAGTGTGTGTGTGTCTGCACTCCTTGAAGAAGAGAAGTGAAGATGGGTTCCCCCAGAGGGTCCAAAATTGACACATTTCTCCTTGGGAAAATGGAAGGTCCTTGGGGAGGTTAAGGCCATAAGTCCCTGTTCTTCCTTGCTGCTGATCAACAAGTTCTCAGCTTGTCAGATTCAGACCTGCACTTGGCTTCATCATGCATTGCCTGTCCTCATCTTTCCCTCCAGTCTTGCCACTTGGTTCTTCAGAAGGCTGGCTCAGGAGACCATCCCTACCCCTGAACTGAGTTGTTTCCAAGCCTCTTCTACATACTGTTGTGGTTCACTTGTTTGTTCATTTGTTTAGACATTGGGAGTTGGTACTCTTGAGGATAGGAGCTTTATTGGTCCACTGCTGTACTGAGGAGAGCACCTATTCTCATGATTGGCATCGTAGAGGTGCTCATCACCTGGTTGGCCACAGATCAACACTTTGTTGGTTCTCAGAAATTTGCATCTGTGAATGTGGGTTCCAGAGTGAGTTTCTTCAGAATGTTGCTCCACTACCCACACCCCACACAACTATACAAGTATCCTAAGGTCATACATCATGGCTGAAACGTTTGCTGACATCCTTCCTGAATTTTATATCTTAATTATATGAGGGCTTCTAGTGTCTTTGAAGATGATGGCTAATATATTCAGAACATATAACACACACATGCACACACCACACACATACACACATGCACACACACACACACATACCTACAAGCAGATATTCTTTACTGGGTATAAAATAAACACATTCAGTTGTCATAACCATGCTACACAGTCAAGGTCATTGGTGGTGGTGCAGAGACCAAAGCAGAGATATGAGAGCAGAATTCTACTGAATTTGTAGACATTCACTGCATCCACCTTCAACTCTATCTCACAAAACTGGGGAGTACTGCTTCATAACTCAGGACACAGAACACTGGTGCTTGAAGCCATTTGCAACCAGCTTAACACAATCTCTAGCAAGCCAAAAGACAAGCCCTTTATCCCAGCCTTTGAGCTTTGTGGCCAAACCAGCTTCATGCTAGGGATCGTCACTGGCTCATTGTTTCTTTGACTAAAGGTCTGCCCAAGGGTCATCCTGGTCACAAAAGACCTGTTTGTCAGGTTTTCCTACTGTGCTGACTTCAGAAGACAACTTCTTTTCTCTCTCAGCTGCAACAGTGGTTCCCCTCCCTTCTAGGACTTCCGAGTTGCTCTACAAGCACCCCGGAAAGATCTAGAGGCTAAAAATCATACTGCTTAGCAGGACAGTGGGGCATTTTCTCTGTCTTATCAACTATCCACTTAGGTCTATATGAGTTAGGATGAGTGATTTTGAAAGAGATTGCCTTGGTAGTCCTTGGAGGTATGTTAAGACAAGTGCTCTTTCAGGGTGCACAGATGACTGAGAACATACATGTATACTCTCCTCTTCCCACATTTGCACACCTGCTTCTAGAGTCTCAGATAAGTTTCTTGTATGCACATATTTGTGCACATAGCTCCTGGAGGTAGCAAGCTGAGTTCTCACAAAGTTATACATACCCATAAATAGATACTATATAGATAGACTTCTTTTATACAGTTTTCCATAATGATGGTTTCATCTGAATTTCTTCACTCATCCACCAACCCATCAGATGCCTTTGTGCATCCTGCATGTGTAAGATCCAATGATATCAGCAAGCAGCCACCATGGTATTTCTGTGTTGATGCATTCATCAGCTGCACACTCCTGTGAAGAGAAGATGTGCTGATGTTTATAAAATAAAGATTATTTTAGTGTGCAGCTATTTATAATTGAGACAGGCTCTCCTGGACAGGGAAAAGTAACACATAAGACTTCAGAAATTGGATGACAGGATGGCTTGTGTATAGGCCTGACAACTTGGGTTTCATCCCTGGATTTCACAAAGTAGCTTAGAGAGAAATGACTCCTGAGAGCTGTCCTCCATCTTCTATGTATGCACTGTAGTACATACATGTCTGCAATCATGTATGTTTGCATGCATGTGCATGCACATATACATACACATAAAATGAAATAAAAGTAAAGTAAAAATATTTTAAAGGATTAGAAAGTAAATGAAACTCAGAGGGTCTAGGAAATTCCTGAAAGTTACAAGATTCACAAAGCACCTCCCCAAGGTCTTATACATAAGCAGTAACAATTGTTGGAAGGACACTATGACTAGCATAGTTGAGCTGCTTCTGAGTTGTGCAGGAAGCTCCAGGATTTCAGTTTTCATGAATTGTCACCAATGCTGGGTGGGCTTGATGGTGACATAGCAACCTCTGAGTCACACATGCTTCTGTAAGTGGCCCCAGTGAATTCACTGGATCCCTAAGTTGTGTTGGATGAAATCATCCATCTATTCTGTCTGTCTGTCTATCTATCTATCTATCTATCTATCTATCTATCTATCTATCTATCTATCTATCTTTCTTTCTCTTTATCTATGGTCTGTCATCAATGTCCAGTCTAGAGTGAAGAGGTATTTGTTCATATCTCCCCAGAAAAGTCATACAGTACCGATCATGTGTGGCAAATGCTTAGAAGGAGTGTGGTGATTTCCTGATGTCACAGCAGTGTCAGGCATGAGGGGATGTCATGCCACAGGCTGAGTCACCCTGTGTAGAGGCAGTGACACTGAATGTGGGATGAGATACTTGAGATGGGAGGATGCAGGCCATTTTCAAATCTGCAAGAATGAGGAGAAAGGCAAGTGTTACATGGGTCTAAAGTAGGATGGACAAGAATTTGGGGATAGTGAGTACAGGGGTCATTGACAAATCCACTGGGTCACAGGCATGTACAGTGATGTGCTTGGAAAATTGCTAGGTGTGACCCCCCATTACTGAAGACACAGAGGAAGAAGAAGCCCCTGGGTCATTGCAGATCTGGGAAGAATATGATGTCTGTTTCAAAGGTGTCACAGGTTTAGAAGGTAGCAGGAGAAAAGGCATCAAGAAGACAGACTGGGTGTCATGGTGGAGGGAGCAGCAGTCTGGCTCAGGAGACAGGAGAGTTGGAAACAATAAGCACATCTCTAGGGCTTCAGAGGTGGGGACTGGAAGAAGAACATCCCTGAACCCTGCTGTAGGGCTCTTGAGAGCCAGTGGAGGAGGAAGTGCTCATGACTAAGATGGTAGTGGTACGTGCATGCAGCCATGCATGTGAAGAGGCCCGAGGACAACTCCAGAGGTGTCTGCTTGTTTCTAAGACAACATCTGGCATTAGCCTGGGGCTCACCTTTGAGGCCATGTTGACTGACCGGTGAGCTTCAGAGCTCTGCCTGTCTCAGCCTCCCCAGTATTGGGGCCCTGAATGCTTGCCACCACATCTGGATTTTATACATGGATTCTAAAACTCCATATCAAGTTCTCATGCTGGCACAGTCAGACACTTCGCTGACTGAGTCATCTCATCAGCCCCAAACAAACGTTCAAAATAGGAAAACTGATAACAAGTCAGCAGAAGTGTGACTATTTTCCTCCTGGTCCAGCCTTCAGTGGCATGGAAATGGGCAAAATTAGCATTCTATGATAACACCTTGAATTACGATGGGGAACTGAGCAAGCCGCCAACGGTACCTTGTAAATTGTAGTTCTGTGTTTTCCAGCACTGTGCTAGTTCTGGTTCCCAGTTTCCTTTCACTCCTCATTCAGTGTTCCATCTTCTGTTTTTCTCAGCATTTTTTATATGAACCAGCTCCTAGCATGAAACTCAAGACAAGTTTGCTATATTTGCATCTTAGATCAATCATGGGCTGAGGAACTGTGCACTAGTCCAAGCCATTCATTTATATTTTATCCAGACAATATAATTAGTATTTCTTCAAAACAAGTTTCTAGACAATCAAGGGAAACAGCAACTATCAATTTGTAAGATTTCTGAGATCACACAGAGGGTCAACTCTCTTGGGAAACTGGGCATGACCTCACACTTTTATGCCTCACACTGTCTATAATCTCCCATTGGTCAGCACAGTGGGGAACATGGTCTCTTGCCGTAGGCAAAAGAGAAATGACAGCTAGCAAGCGAACACTTGCTTTAGAACCCACTTCTAATTCAATCAAGACTACAAAGAAATCTGGTTATTGGGCTTCCTGCACGTAATGTGATTGGGGGGAGACTAAGGGAAGGGTGCTGAGATCAGAAAGGCCCCAAGTGCTCACCTGTAGACAGACAGGCAGCGAGGAACTGCAAGGACAAGGTGGGCATTGCACAAATATGGTGGGGACTTCTTGTAATGGTCAGTGCCTGGGAGAGGCCAGTAGAGGACTGTCCTTCAACCTTCATCTTCAGATGGGAAGTGTTAGATTTTGTGCTTAGTCAAGTGTGTGTGTGTGTGTGTGTGTATGTTTTGAGGTCAGAAACAGAGACCATTAGGTGATTAGATGTTAACTAAGATACCTTTTTCTTTCTCTCTGAGCAAACAGTGTACCCCCAGCTCAGGTCCTCCTTTCTTTACGGATGGAGCCATGTAACTGACTGCAGCCAATAGAAAAGAGGCAGGAATCACAGGTCATTTCCATGTTACAGCCATAGGAACCTCCTTTCTCCCACCTTTTCCCTCTCTGCTAGAGGTTTTCAAAGCAGACTCAGGACCACATCTAACCCCATAAGCTAAGGATGCATTATCATTTGAACTTGAAGCTTTGAGGGAGGCTTCATGGTCTCAAGGACAAAATTATGCACTATGTGTGTAGGTGATATTTGATGAAGACTGTGGGATGAATGGAGGGAATTCAGCCACAGTCTGGAGACTTGGTTTCCAGGCTGGATTCTATGCTGGAAAAACCACACTGTGTAAGAGGAAAGACACTGAGATTTGTGAGCTTCCCTCTATTGCTTTCGGTAAGGAGGTGGGGTCTGAGAAATGGAAGGAATAGGCAATCAAATAAAACCATTTGGTGTCAATAAAATGTTCATTTTGTGCTGAGTTTATGCCCAGAACTCAGTGACCCTGGCCCCCAAGGGCCAACATCTGTATCCTCAATGCATAAGCAGTCTCTGAGGCAGTGAAGGGCTCACCAACACCAACACCACCAAGACAGACAGGAAAAAGCCAATGAAGTGCACCAATGGCATGACTGCCTGATTATAGAAAAGCTAGCATGCTTTCCCTGTAGTTCATGTTAAAAGGATACATGAGTAACTGTTCTAACTTTGCTTGTAGCACTAATCATGACATTCTGTAGAGAGCCCTTCACGTGAGGTATAGTGTCTTTTTGGGCTCCTTTTCCCTAAACAAATAAACAACCCCCCAACCCACCTGAGTGAAGTCTGCAATGTTAATAGACAACTATTTAAATATCGTATATTAAAATGTTTCCTAAAACATTTTTTTAAATTCTGATATTCAATTAAATTAAACTATAACATTTTAATACACTCCTGAAGACATTGTCTGTATCTCAACACTTTGCCTCTGAGCTTACAGAGATATTGGCCTTGACTAGCCCCTCACTATTTCAGAAGAGGAATATTATCTACTGTGACTGTTCTGCACAAGGAAAATACATCCTTTCTCCATAGTCCTTTCTTCACCTCCACTTCTGCCCCACTGACTTGCTGCTTGCTGCAGAGGCCCTCATGTGCCTGAACATACATACACATACATGTGCACATATGTGCCCATCTGTTTCTGCAACACCACTGAGACTTCAGGTATTCTTTCTTCAACCTGGAGTGCTGTTCCTTGCTCTCCTAGACTCCTATTCTCTGAGCTACCCTCACATGTAGCTGGGACACAGCATGGCTCCAAAGATTTCATTCTTTACCCCTAGACACATCCATTTTCAAGTGAAACCCAACACACAAGGTCATTGCAGAATGAAGTGCGATACAAACAAAAGATCAAGTCTGGCTCTGTGTCAGAAGGGAGTTTGACAGTGTGAGAGATGAAGGGGATGGGTGGCACTGAATGGAGCTTTCTCTTCACACACCACAATGATAAAAGAGCACAAATAAGACCACAGTGGCACTGTGCCATCATTGTTTATGTCAGCCAATTCATCACCAGCAGCTACATGATAAATCCATGTGCACTGAAGAAGAGCCATGGCTGGAATCACATGACGCTTCCAGCCTGAGGCCCCAGTTCCATCATCTAATAAATGGCAACACAGCCATTGGCTTTGTCCTCCCTGCTGGCTGCTTTTAAGAAGCTCTTTAGAATTCTTGTTCCATGAAACTTTGAGTGGAGAAATCAGGTGCCTGGAAACGTTGGTATCCTGTGTTGATCATTACAGTGTTTGCAGTGTTAGGGGTTAGTGGGTGGAGGCCAGAGAGTCAGACACCTTCCACTCAAGGATCAGCCTTACCAAGCAAGTGACACATCCTCGTGGAGCCTTAAGGTTCTCAGTGCCTCTCCCCACCAGGCATGCTCTCGTCACTCACCAAACTGCACATTATCAATCCACAAAGTCTTCCTCGCTCCCCTTCTCTTTCCTTGTCAGTCTCTGTATTTGTATACATGTCTGGCTCTCTGTGTGGATCATGCACATGCGTGTGGAGGTCAAAGGTCAATGTGCTGTGACTTTCTTAGTCACTTTCCACGTTATTTGGGGGGGGGATGGGTTCTCTCGAGGAAGCTGGAGTTTGTCAAATGGTCATCTCAGATGGGAGGAAGCCCCAGGAAGCCTCATGTCTCTAACATCCCTACCACCCAGATTAAATGCACAATACTACAATATCATGCTTTTAAAAAAATATATATGGGTGCTGTGGATTGGAACTTAGGTCCTCATGCTTGTCTGGCTATCACTTTACCAACTGACCTATCTCCCAAGCCCCTTCTCTTAACTTTTGAATAATTTTCTTCTTTTGAAATCATTGTAGACTCACAGAACTTGCAAAGAATAGTATAGAGTTCTTGACTTAGCTTTTCCTGATTTCCCCATTTCACCCTCCAACAACGACATATCACAGAACCAAAGTCAAGGACCGGAGCCAGAACACTGACCCAAATGAAATCTTTGCTAGACCTTGGGGTTTATTTTTATTTCACAGGCTTTGACTCAGTACCCACAAGAAGCCAGAAGAGATAGTCGTGTGCCTTGAAATGTAGTTCTAGATGGTTTTGAGCCACCATGTGGGTGCTGGGAATAGAAACTGGCTTCTTTGTAAGAAAAGAATGTGCTTTTAACTGCTGAGACACATCTTCATTCTAGGAAATTCTGCACACTCTGTTTTTTCAGTGTCGGTGCTTTATGCCACCAATGGACTTGTGAATCTCTCATTATAGTCAGGCTAGATGATTAAAACTCACTTGTGTCTCCTTTGTGTAAGTAATACACATCAAAGAATTATTTTAGCTCAACAAACATTTGTTGGATGAGTTATATAAAATATTGAATATATATATAATGTATGTGTATAATGCTATATGTAATACATATTATATATTATACAAAGCACATGTAATATATATATAATATATGTACATAGGGAGAGTCCTTGTTTCTCAGACTGTAAAGACAGCTGACTTACGGTCATTGGAGACTGAGAGAGCAGCTTTCCATGACAGACTGCACTATTTTAACCTTTGAGGTTGGTGTTAACACTACTGTGAAAATCAGTAGCTCAGGATTGACAACTATTACTCCATGTAACACGCATAGCTCACCGGTGCCTAGCCTGAGTCAGATCAGTTTGATTAACTGACAAAGGCAGTTGTTATGGCAACGGTGCTACTTATTTCAGCAAATACTCAGTATGGTTGACATGTTGCTAGGCAACAACCAATGGATTGGACAAATTTTACAAGACAAATTTTACCTGGTGCAGATGTGGCTACGAAGTCATAACTCCAGGCTCTGGCTGAGGAAGTGCTTCACAGAGAAGTGTGGAGATATTGAAGATGGTCTTGGACAACAGTAACTTTATCGTTACCCACAAACAACCACAGGCAAAGCCCACACTTGAGAGAATTGAAAGGAGGATACATTCAGCTATTACGCCCTATTTTAAATTATATATGTAGTTTTTTTGTAAGAAATATTCATATCCATTATGATATATGTCTTATATTTACATTTAATAAAACATATAAGTATGTTTATTTAAAAATATTTAATATCTAGTGTGTATATTTACTATAAAACAAATAAATTTATAAATAAATTTTCTAGTTCTGAAAAATTCACCCTTATACCTCTAAGTACCAATGGGCTGTGCACTTACAACTGTATACCCCTCTTCTGAGCTGAAGTGTGATGGGGCATCATTTTATTGGATGCTTTTACATCCTTGGAGAACTCTGTGAGCCCTTTCTCTTCACTGGGATTTTCCCATCCAAGATTCTATCTGTTTTAGAGTCTCTATGCTTCCTTTCACTTGGGGTGTCTGGCTCATTCTCTCTTGCTGCTGACTGACAGGCACCCATCTCGAGGCCCACATCTATTAATCTGTAAGTACTACTGTAAACAGGAAGGAAATGCAGCTATCTGGAGAGACACTGCCCTGTCAATCCAGGACCAGCCTGCACAGGACAGCTTGGATTCTCAATAAACGGGTCACTCTCCTGATGTGTGCTTGCAAACTCATATAAGCACAGGTGGCAGGTGTGTAAAGACCTAGTGTGTGGGAGTCACAAGTGGGATGAGAGTGGGGTGGGGATCTGGGGACCAGAGAGATGATTATGCCAGGAGGCATTTGAGAAGAACCTCTTCTACCCATGCATTGCCCTTTCCCTACCTTTGTCCTGCAGAATTTCTGTATGGGTCCAGTCACTGGCTGGGTTGATCCCTTCTAGGGCCACTATTACTGCTCCTTTTTGTAGCAGGAGATACATGTATACTCACATGGCATTGTGAGTATAGAGGAAGGAAGGAAGAAGGAAATGAAAGAAAGAAAAAAAAACTTTGTTACTCATTAAGAGTGTAACTTAGATATGATTGAAAATAAACCAATATATATGTTGAATGGTCTTTAGTCTAATTGTCCAGTGTTTGCACACACACATACACACACACACACACGCACACACACTCACCCACATACACACACAATCACACCCACTTTCATACATACTTGTACCCTCTCCCCCGACATGCACATGCATGCACAATTCTTTTCCCTTTCCAGCAATCCAATGTCATCAACTAAAAATTATTGCATAAGGGGAAGTTAATTGGGGAGGAACAATTTTCTCAGAACTGATTGCAGGAGCAGCCATGCAATCATCTCAGCAGAGCATGGAGCACAGTGCTGTGGGGGCTGGGTTTAAGGATCAGTCTCTACTTCTGCAACCTGGCTTAGTCACTTACTCTAGAAATGAGAGAGATAAAAGCTTACCTCCTACAGATGATCCATGGGGGCCTTCCCCATAGTTGGGCTCTAAAATACTTCCTTACACAATCCTCTCTTTTTGAAGAACAATTTTTGAAGCAGGTGCCTGGCTGGTGGGAAACAGACATCACATGGTGTTCTTTTCTGAAGAGGGATGCCCTTGAACACAGCATCTAACTTTGCACAATCCAGGATTTCAATGGCCCTGATGGAAGATATCTGCAAACATGCTTTGCAAATACTGTATCGATAGCTGCTAGAAACCACTGTAGGGTGTTCTAGCTTCATTTATGTTGTTATCATAAAATATCCCATCAGAAAACAACTAAGGGGGAAAAGGATTTATTTCAGCTCACAGGTCAACCTTACAGTCTGCTACTGTAGAGGGAGTCATGGTGGAAGGAACTTGAAGCAGCTAGATGCTTCACATCCACAGCTAAGAGCAGAGAGAAAACAGTGTGTATGTTCCTACCTGCTTGTGCTCAGCTCAGCGTCTGTGCTTTTGAACAGTTCAAAACCTCCTGCTTAGGGAATGGTACTACCCACAGTAGACTGGGTCTTTATATATCAGTTACCTTGAGACAGTTCCCCACATGCATGCCCACAGGTCAACCCCTTGTACGAAATCCTCCACTGAGACTGATTCAAGTGATTCCAGATTGTGTCACATAGACAATAAAAGCTGACTATCATATAGAATTACCTGCAGTGAGGACAGGTTCTGTCTTGGCATCTGCATTAGAAATAAGTTGACACATCAGTGAAGCACTCAGCCTCCATCAGAGAAGCATCTTGCAGTAGGTGGTAACTAACAGAGAGAAACACAACAGGACAGCATGTGGAGAATGAGAGACTTTGGAACACTCAGCCCTCAATAGGATCTGTTTAGCAAAACTCCTCAAGGCTCAGGGAGTTATGCAAAAGAGGAGATGGAAAGATTGTGAGCTAGAGGTGGTGAATGGCTTCAAGTAAGTAGTGTCTTCCAGACACAGTTTGGTTGATTCACACACGAACTCACAGACATCGTGACACACACACGGGAGTACCCAGGTTCAAACTGGGTAAAATGCCCAGAACTGAGAAGAGGAGGTGCACACGAAATCTCACCCAGAATCCAGAAGCTATTTGGAATTAATACCTATTAGGAAAGGAAAAAACGCTTTCTCCAATGGACTGCTACCGGGTAGAGCAATGCTAATCTGGGGCAGGCCTCCTGCCCAGGAATAGTTGTCCAACACAAAAAGAACTCTGTGTAGTTCTGTGTATGTTTCTTTTTGTTTGGTCTCATTTTTTTGTCTTATCAATTTCCTTTTATGAAAGATTTTAAATAATATTTTAAAAAGGAAATAAGGAGAATGCACCTGTGCATGCATTCCAGGAACTGGAATTTGAGGGGATGAAACAGCTGAAACCGTGTCAGACTCAGTTGCCTAGGCTGTTCAGGCTAGCTGTTCTTCCGTTCCTGCAGCATGCTGGGTGAGATGCTTCAGTCCTTTCAAGACATGCTTACTTCTGAAAGCACAGTGAGGAACTTAATGGGGTTTTCTTCTTTCTGTACATGTGTGTGCATATGTGTTCCCGTGTGCACGTCTGTGTGAGCATGTGCATGTGGAGGTCAGGGGTCAGTGCTGGGGGTCACTCCTCACCTTAATTTTTGGAGACAGGCTGCCTGAGTGGATCTGGAGCTCACTGATTTAGCCTGGATGCCCAATAGTTTCCAAAGTTCCTCCTGTCCCCACCTTCTCAGAGCTGAGATACAGGCATCAATTTGCTGAGATTTTCCTGTGGTTATTGGGGTCCCAAGCTCATGCATGACAAGCATCTTTTTTGTTTGTTTGCTTGTTTGTTTGTTTGACTAAGCCATCTCCCCAGATCCAAAGGGCTTTCTTTATAGGGTCAAAGCATTTACTCTCTGCTGCCATCTGGGTAAAGGGCCTGGCCATAGTGCCCAATCTCAAAAGACTGCCCATTGTTGTCTCTTATGCCATTAAGCTTTTCTGGCACTAATCCCATGAGATTGGCATCCTCCCTGCTTTCCTCAGATGAGGCTCAGAGAGGGGGACATGTCTGGCCCCATGTCACTCACCTGATAAGACAGGGTAGGGTGCAAACTCAGGCAGCACCCAAAGCCCTCCCTCCATCCACGTGGCTTAATGAGGGTTTGGGCTTCACGCTTCTCTCCCCTTGATAAGGTGTTAAATATTTACCATCTTTCCTTTATTCCTCTCTACCCTCTTTAAAAACGGTTTAATTAAAACCATTCCTTGAGCTCATGATAAAAATATGTAAATGTGATGATTTTTGTGAAATGAATCTATTGTTTCCCTTTCGTTCCCAAAGGACTGTGAATGAGAAGGGACAGAGAGCTGTGGGGCTTCCCATGAATTTGAACAAGCATTTGATAATATGCTGCCTAACCGATTTCAAGGTCTGGTGGCCACAGGATCCAGCCGTGTGTGGTTATGAGGCACAATCGAGTTCACAGGCATGGACTTGGGGGGGGGGCGGTGAAAGAGGAGGTATTTCCAGAAAGAGCTGCTGGAATGACCCTGGAAACAGAGCTGGGAAGGTGCCCATCCTGCTTTTCAGCGTGTGTTAGTCACTTTGTGATGCTGTGACAAGATACCATGTCCAAAGGCACCTCAAGCTTACAGTTCCAGAGGTGGGTTGCATGATGGTGGAGAAGGATGCCGTAGGTCACATCTCAGCTCCACAAGGGAAGTAGTGAGAGAAAACTATAAGTGGTGAAAGGCTATGAATGCTCAACACCTCTCCCTGCTAATGTGTTTCCTCTGGCAATGCTTCACTTCCAAAATGGTACACAATCTCCACAAACAGTACCACTGACTGGGAATGAAGCCTTCAAACACAGGAGCCTATGGGGTAGGCATTCTTCATTCAAATCACAACCCTGTGTGTGCCCTGACTGATTGGCTTACCTAAACTCACCTCCCATAGGCCACCTGGAACTTCCTCTTGTCTCTTTTCTCTCTTTGGGACCAAAGCTGAGTCCTCACACCTCCCATGGCCTTGTCTGACAGTTGCTCAGGGTAATACAATAAACTCCTTATTTACCAAATGTCATGCTCTATGTCATGTTCTACAGATTCCTGTCCTTGACTGTGGCAATTTGAGACACAGGGGACCAGTTCTGGGATAAGTAAAGATTTTCTTTTTTAAGTAGTCAAGAAAGCTCTGAGTGGCCATAACTTCCTTAAGAACTGCTGGCTTATTTGGATGAGGGCAAGAACAGCCTGTTAGCTCCTTTGGTTCCATTTTGGTCTATAACCAGCCATGATAAATCACACCTCTGAGTGTATTCTCCGGGGTGAGTCTGGACAAGGATGCTGTTTTTAGTGGTAGTGCTGGAGTCTTAAGTAGGGTAAGTTGCTAAAACAAAACAACTCAACACTTCAGTGCATGGCTAAAAGTGCTGACATGCTAGGAAAGGGACTTGGTTTGTTTTTTGAGGGCTCAGATGTGACTCTTGTTCTCAGTTTTTTTAATGAACAAGGTACTGTACAGAATACTTAACATGTCAGAAACTAGTTTGAACATCTTTTCCCATTCCATAGCTCGGTTACCTTGTCACATTGTCAGGGAGGCTGGGAGGTAGATGTTAACCTTGAATCTGAGAAGAATCTTCCTTAGTGAGTGTCTTGGTCTGTTTACGGTGTCATAGGAAAATACTCTAGATTAAGCGATACCATTACCCTGTTTGTTCCAGACTCTATCAGACACCCCATCTCCACAGGTATATTCACCACATGGCTTTTCTTTCTCTAGAGAACCCTAACTATAGTCTAGAGACACAGAGGGCAAGATAATTGCCCCCAGCATCTAACTTCTCCCAACTTTGTCCTCCATCTAAGCATGAGGTTTCATTGTCTGAAATCTCAAGTCAGGAACATATCAGCCAGGCACAGCTCTCCATTAACAGGCTCAGCTGAACTTTGACCTAGTATGTCAGTTAATTTTATGTTCAAAATGCCAAGGTAGGCTAGTGTAGATAGATGTTTGTTCAAAAGTAGGCCTTTGAGATGTTTAGATAATTAAGAGACTTTTAGCAAAGCTGATGACATCTAGAATGTTAGTGGGGTTCATCCAATCCATTAAAGGCCTTAAAAAGTAGAGGGGCCAGGAAAGATGGCTCAACAGTTGAGTGCTTCCTGCTCATCTAGAGGGTCTGAGTTCAGTTCCCAGCACCCACACAGGAACTGAAAAACACCTGTAATGCCAGCTTCAGGGATGTCTGACACCTTTTTTTTTTTTTTTGGTCTCTGCAGACGCATGCACATACACACACTCACATATTTAAAATAAAATAAATCTTAAATAAAAGAAAATTTACAGAGACCCAGAAAAAAATGGTGCTCTCTCCCCAAGCTCATGTTCTTGAGTCTTCTCTTCCTAAGTCATGGGCATATGACCAGACCGTTACAATCTCTTTTCTTTCGCCTTCCTTTGTTCCTTTTTTCATACCTCATAAAATAATGACTTTGAATCCCCTCCTTTTCCCAAGTGAGAAGATCCAGGATTTTGAGAGATTTCAGTCAACTCTAAAATAAAAAGTTTAGGAACAAGAATGAAAGCATTAGATTCATGTTTATACTTGTCTCATTAATATATTTATGCATGCATATTTAAAACACCCAGCACTATAGCACTTAGCTGGAAAGCATGAGTGCAACAAGTCTTATAAACAGAAGCATTAGACACAGCGTACTGAAGATATAATAATCAGTTCATCATTTTGAGTGGGTTTGTTTGTTTTATTTTATTATTTTTTGTTTGGGTTTGATTTGAATTTTGCAAAACTAGGAGTTTTACAAAGCTATCTTATCAACAAGGCTCACTTTAGCAACCTACCTCTAAAATTATCCCCTTGAAGTTTCCCAAGGAAAAGTAGAGGTTTTCAGAATCTTATTTAAGAAATCTCATCTACTCCCTTTAATTTTGAGAAACGCAATCTGACAGATAATGAAGGTGATCATGAAGTGCCCGGGAACTCTTCATTTCTTCTTAGCCCATCAGTATGGGTTAAAAAAAAATCAGGTGGATAAAGCCCTTTGGTTTCAGGAAACTCTTCTGTGATTTCTTTAAGAAAACTGTCCAGCCTGGCAAAATCATTCAGTGAATAAAAGGGTTGCGGAGCCTGAAGACCTGGGAGCCTTATGCCAGGAGGAAGGAACTAACACTCTTCTGTAAGGTGTCCTCTGACCCCCACACGTGCACCTACATGGACAAACACCCAGATAAAAAATTAGAGTAATAACTTTTAGGTGATTATTGCCAAACTTGACATCATTTCATCCAAGGCAAAAAAAAAAAAAAATCTTTAGGGACTGTCAAGTCAGGCTAACATCTCACAGATAGGTTGAAATCCAGTGTTTGGGCCTTTAGTAAACAAAGGAAAGGTTTTATTACTATTCTTATGGGTTTGCTTGTTTTGTTTTTGTTCTTTAAGACAGTCTCATATAGCCCAGGCTGGCCCCAAGTACATTATGTAGCCCAAAATAACCTTGAGCTCCTGATCCTCCTGCCTCCTCCTCCCAAGGGCTGGCATCTCAGCCAAGCATTACCAGGTCTGGCCAGAGGGATTTTTTTTCCTAGGTCCCCCCAAATACACACATTTAAAGCACCTCCTTCATTTCTGAAAGATCCTTGGGTGGGGAAAGACATCTTTTTCTCAGAAATATACAGGAAGGTCTCTCCACCCAGAATTCTGGTGGCCTGGAAGGAGATCCCCTGGCCCAGAAGCTGCTTTAGAACATCTCTCTTTTGCACCTGCTGAGCTACAGGCCCCGCTGCAGTGGGAGGAAGGGGGCCTGGATCCCACACGTGTCATTATTCCTCTACTGAGAGCGCTTCTGGGGCCAGGGACACACACAGGTCCTCTTCTCAACCTGGGCGTTGGCAGGTCGAATCCACTGACGGAGATTCTAACAGAGCACAAGTTCAGAGCTGAGCACTACCCCTGCTGTGGGGGAGAAGCCCTGGTGAGGTATTTACACTACTGTCCGTGGCCTCGAGCGTCTTGAACCACGATCAGGTGTGGGCCGGTGAGTCGGCGCAGGTGGTAAAGGCACCTTCTGCCAAGGATGAGGACCTGAGTTTGATTCCTGAGAGCCAGAGGGTTGAGCGAGAGACTCGACTCCTTTAAGTTGCATCACATGTGCCATGTGGTGTGCTAGTATCTCCCATCCCCCACATTAAAGAAATAAATGCGATTAATTTTTCAAATCAAGTATACTGTGGCGCTCACCACACATCTCAGCTGGGACTCCTTTGTTTCAAGTCAAATAGGCTCTAGGACACAGTGTGAATGCCCTGAGCAGTGTGGCTCCAGATAGATCTAGAGAGATAGTTATTGACTGATTATTGATTATTATTTTGGTCCTGTACAGAGGAGAAAAGCGCTAAACCTTCCAAGCGAGTAAGTGGTGAGTTAGCAAAGTGGACAGTCTTTCACGTGCTGTGCTTTCCAAAGTGAGCCCTCCCTGGCTCAGACCCTGCCACTGACTGGGCTCCACAGGCCCCGGGAGAGCAGAGCTTCACACACTGCGTGCTCACCCCTCAGCGCCTTCGGCTGTCACTCTGGGTGAGGTCACGGGGTTCGTGTCAAGCTCAGCTTTTGAGGTCCGACAAGCGTCTGTCTCTCAAAGGCATCGTCAGTCTTCAAGGTTTAAAGGAAATGCCTGAGAGAACCCAAGTGTCCACACACTAGGGATCTGAGAGGAGATGCTGACCTGACTGCGGTTGGCCATTGCAAACAAAAGCCAACACCAGCAAGTGCTGTCATCTACTGGAAATGTCTACTGGAGATGATTTTGGTGCTTCCCAGCTTTCTTTAAGCCTCCTGAAACCAGGAGATAAATCTCTTACTTCTTAGCTGGTGAAATGAGCTACAGGGAAACATTGTGTTCAAGAGTGCAATGTGGTAACAGGTAAACGCAGACAGAAGCAGTCCCATCTTTCCTACACAACGTTGTATAGAGAATTCATTCCAAAAAGTATGATCCTCTTCTTGTCTCATGTCGCAGCCCCTCGGTCCTCTTGACATGCAGTCTATGGCTTTGGGGAAACCACGCCTTTAACTCCTCCCCTCCAACAGTCTCACAAAGTCCCCCTCACAATGGGGCCCACGGAGCCTGGGTATCTGAAGAAGCCACAGCTTTCAATATGAATAAGAAAGGTGGGCATCCCTTGCTTGTTTATTAGTGTGGGACACAATTAGAAAAATAAAAAAAATCCATCTATGAATAAATGATTAAATATAAAAGCCATTTCATCTTAAGCTTTCAAGGAATAGTTTGGGCCTAGGCCTTGAATGTGATGGTAAGTAAAATTTAAAAGGGCAGTGTAAAAACAGTATACAGCAGACAATCCTAATTTGGTAATTCACAGACCCACCCGTAAGCATTTAGGGAAACAAAAACAAAAAACAAAAACAAACAAACAAACAAAACCAAAACAACAGCCATGCCAGAAAGCAGAGATGTAGCTATCTTATACTCAGGAGTAAACGTTTGTTTGTTTGTTTTTTTAATGGGATGTTATTTTATTATGTTTTAAAATTTCCGTAATGAACACATGTTGATTTCTCTCCCTTAATAAGAAGAAATATGTATTTCAAGCAGCACTCAAGACAGGTTCACTTTTAACAAAACCCGTTTGATTCATCCAATCTCATTTTCTACCTCCTGAGCTCAATGGATGATTTGGAGGCTCATCATTCCATCGCCTCCGCTGCTCCTGCTAATTCCAGTAATGCCATCAGTGTTCACCAGAACACCCCAGGCAGGGCTGTGGGAGCCCCTGTCTCCAACAGGCGTGAAGTGAGGTCATGGAGAAAGGAAGGCGGAATCAGAGACTCTCCCGTGATCACAGCAGCTTTTCCTTCAATGAGGAGTGTGCCTGTGAATGGTCTCATGTACACTCAGTGTATTTCCTAGAGGGGAATTTCAACTCCCATCCAAACCTGAAGGCTTGCTAAAAAGGAGTGGGTTAGGAATTGAGGAGGGATTCCTGTTGATTCTCTGTCCGTTTTACTGGCAAATTTTGAAACAGTTGTTAATAATTTAAATCTTCTCTTCTGTAAAGTGAACCAGAATTCTTCTCTTCAGGCACATGCAATGAATGTCCTGACAAATCTACGTGCTGCAGGATGTGCAAAAAATTAAGATTGCTGTTCCCTGATGCCAGTGCAATTCATGGCTCCTCTGGCAAGATCAGGAAGCTACTTTCTAATTTCCCTTGTCTAACAGAACTTGATTGCTTGAACAGTGTCTAAAAAGTCCCTTGTGTAGTTTCTTTCTTCTTTCTTTCTCTTTCTTTTTTAGCTTTCTGTTTGCTGCTACTGTGACAAAGTGTCTGTGTGCAACGTGAGAAAGAGAGGCTCACTTTAGCTCATAGTTTCAGAGGCATTTCCCCTGAAGACATGTCAGAGGAGCTTCGTGGCATCAGAAGCTTATGGAGGAAGCTGTGCACTTGTTAGTTGAACAAGAAAACAGAGCACTTGGCCAGAGCTACCTCTAGTGAGCCATTGCTTACCGCCAGGCCTCACCACCTCCAGGTTCCACAGTCCTGAAGATGGTGACATGAGCTGCATTTACGCCATGAGACTGTTAAGGTCATTGGAGGTCTTTGCATCTCCTGACTGCTAGCAAGACTAGAGGAGACCAAAAAGATGATAGGACCAGACCACTGCTGGTGCGGGGATTCACATATCTGACTATATGAGGTCCTTTAAATCCTTAGAAAGTACTTCAAAGTTTGCCAGTAGAGGGGACAGAGAGTCTCCCCTTTCCAGGAATCCTTCCTCAGTTCCAAACTCAGTCCCCTTTAGAGAGCCTTTGGGTTTTGATGGACATTGAAGCTCCTCTATATAAAATACACTAGGCTTTTTTTCCCCATCAAAATAGGAAATAGTTACTCTATAGTTGACTTTTATTTGTTGGTTTTTAAGATTTATTTATTGTATTTTTATGTGCATGAGCGTTCAGCTTGTATGTGTGCGTACCATCTGCCTGCTTGATAGTCAAAGAATTTGAAGAGGGTGAGGAGGGTGTCAGCATCCCAGGAAGTGGAATGATGGAGAGTTGTGAGCTACTGCTTAGGGAATGAAGCCTGGGTGCTTTCCAGGAGTGGCAAACCCTCCTGACTGCTGAGCCATCTCTCCAGGTCTCAGGATTGCCTTTTCTATGGCTGACTTTGCAGAAGAATATGTGCTTCTGTTTGAGAAAAAAATAACTAAGTTAAAAACAGATTTCCAACAGAGAGGGGCTGCTATTATTTCTATAGGAATGGTATGTGTGGGGGTGGGGGGCAGGACAGAGTGATGCAAACATGATGAGGTTGGGATCAGGGACCTATGTCAAGATAACAACCCTCCCAAAGTCTCATCAGAGCTGTTAGCCCTGATGACCTGAGCAGATAGGCTAAATGCACTGGGCCTTGGCTGTGGACCAGTTAACAGGTAACTATAGCCTCTGCACTCCCAGAGAGACTAGAGCAGTTAACTGCAGCTCCCCTTTCTCTACTGGACACAACCAAAACGAGCACCGTCCACAAATGGCCTCAGAGTGCAGAAAGAGTCTAGAAGTTGCTTTGCACATTTCCTTTATACTCACTGATGGACTAGCTCATGATAAATCATGGGTTCCAGGCGTAGATGCAGCTCAGCCTTCCCTAGGAGTCCTGAGACTTCCGCACAGCTGCCCCCTGACTTCCTGTTGGCAGGAGCAGGTGGAGGAGATCATAAGGGCAGACCTCTGCATTTCTTTCATTTTGAGGCATCAGACTGTACTTCAGATTCCAGAGAAGGGTTTACAACTCAACTGAGGAAAATCATTTTGGTGTCTTGAGAATTTTTTTTTTTCTCCTTTTGGTCAGGAAGGACTTTAGAGGCCAATGTGAAAACCTAGGGAAAAAAATAAAAAAGACACTTTTATGAAAGCTATCCATCAAATGTCAAGGATAATAATCAATTTTCTGTCACAATGGACTGATAAAAACTTTCAGTAATAATGTCATGGGGGGGAAGAATTTGTGTCAGAACTCAAAACGCAGGGCCCCGATATCAAACGATTTCATAAAAGCCCAATGCTGCTGTAGCCCTCGGAGGCATGACAAAATACAATTTCTCATCCACGGGGTACGGAATAATTCCTCTTTTTTATTTTTATACCCAGAAAGGCAAAAGGAAATCTGACTTTCAAAAAAAAATATTACACAATCCAGCTTTTGCAGGCAGGTGAGAAGGAGCCCGATCATCCCGGCCGGTGATATCAGACACCATTCTAGTGATTTCGCTGGCATCATGCAAATGGCTGCATAATGCCGGCTCCCGTTGCAATGTACAATCAAATCAGCATTCTAACACTACAAGCCGGTGATGAGCTTGCGAATAAATATGCAGGAGCACATAAAAAAATCAAGGCAATCAAGAGGAGCCTGCGTCCTCACTCGGACCTATAAATCTTTGTCTATTTCAATCCTAAGGCCGGCCGAATCAGTGTGAAATCCAGCGGGGGTGTCATCAATTTCTGTTAACCTCTCTATTCCTCTTTGTGTCGGCTCTGGGGTGATGGATTGGTTTTGTCACTTCTGCTCCGTTCACAGTATGTTAACATGGAAGGGTGCAGGCAGGTTATGAGGAGAGGCGAGAGCTGCCCCAGCCTTGACCCTCCCTCCCACACATCTGTGGGACCACGGGGGAGTACTGTTATCTCTTTGTGCGTGGAGGATGCTTAACTCAAAGGCTGCGCATGGAGTTCCCTGGCATCTAGTCATGATTGCTCTTTCGGAGCCCAAACAGGGTGTCCTCGTTAGGTTTCCACTGCTATGAGGAGCTCTGTAGCTGAAGGCATCTCAGAGGGTGAGGGGTTTAGTTCGCCTTACAGCTCACAGTGCATCCTTCCGGGAGGTCAGGGCAGGAACTCAAGGCAGGAACCCGGAGGCAGGCAGGAACCCGGAGGCAGGCAGGAACTGAAGCACAGGCCCTGAACAAATACTGCGTACTGACTCTCCTTCTGACTTACTCACTTGCCTTTCTATATGACCCAGGACCATACTCAGGTTTGGTATCATCCACAGTTGGGCTAAGCCTTCCTGCATCAACTATCTATGAAGAGAATGCCCTGCAGGTTTGTCTACAGACCAGTTGGGCAGAGGCAGCTCTTTAGTTAAGTTTCCCTCTTCTCAGCTGACAAAAACTAACCAGGACACAAGACCATTGAATGAGCTTTCAGAGAAGAGACTCGTAGTAGAATAGGACCGAGGAAGAAAATGACTGGGGTCCAGACGGACTTAGACTCAGGGCTCTGACTGGTTCAGAGCATAGTTGTGATTCCCTGTGCTCATCTTTCCAAGCCAGGACTATTCTCCCAACTACAGTAATGGAATTCCTTCACAACCCTAGTAGAGCATGGAAGAACTTCAGTGTCCCACCTGTATAGTCCATGACAATATCTGATGAGTTAGACACTCGGAAGATACCTATTGACCAATGAGCCAAAGGTAAGCTCTGTATTCTCCTAGCTTATACAGGTAGTTATTTGATAGAACTGAAACAGTCATCTTGAAGCAATCCCAGTTCTGCCATGTTTAATGCAGCATAGTTGACAACAGTCACGATGTCGAAACAACCCAGATGTCCATGGATGGACGCATGGATAAAAATAAAATGTGGTGTACACCCTGTGGACTATTATTCAGCACTATCAAAGCAGATGAAATCAGTTGTGGTTAGATGAGTGATATATCATCACTATAGCAAGCAAGACAAGCTGGACACAGCTCATCTTTCATATGAGGGATCCAAAATGGTAAAGAGATGGTAAGTAAATGGTGGTGTTTGTCAGGGCCTCTGGAAGGGGAAATCGAAAGTTGTTACTTAACAGGCATTGAGTTTCAGTTAAGCAAGATGATGGAGTTCCAGAAACCTGCCAAGTGCCATGGAGCCTGGTGTTAGTAATTTCATGTTGTGCATTTAAACCCTTGCTAAGAGGGTAGGTTCATGTCGAGTACTCTTACAAGTGAAATAAAGATAGAGTGTAAAGCAAAGAGACTTGGCTTGTTTTCTCTGCTAGCACATGACTTGTATCTAACTGTGAAGTAGGAGCTGATGGGCAGAGATGGCTGTATAAGTTACAGCAATTAAATAAAAATTGACCTTATGCTTTCTCGTCTGAGTGGCCACATTTTGAAGCTTCATTGCCACCTGTGGCTGGTGGTGATTACATTGTGGCAGCATAGATACTGGGCATCCACACTGGAGTGGAGAAGTGGATAGGTCAACATTTGCTTCTGTCTTATTGTCTAACTGGCTCAATGCCTTGCAGATCAGTCATCAAAAAAGGCCAGATATTTATTTCAGTGAGGTGTCAGTGTTGAAGCTGGATGATCCAGCTGTTCTCAAAAATGAGGTGTGCTCACTGGATGATGACTAGCTTGGCAATTGACTTCATAGATACCGCAAGCTTGTTCTAGTGACAGGGGCGTTATTGAAATACAAGTGATGGGACCTAAAGCTATGGACAGTCCATGGATCTGGAGTCCAAATGTGAAGCCCATTGTTTCCTTGACTCCAAAGGTAACAGGCAGTATCTTCAGCAAGGACTCTGGGACAGTGTGTGATTAAAACCAGGCACGGAGCAGCAGCTTTAGTCACTGGAACAGGTAATTGAGCACAGACTCTCACCTTAGGGAAGAAGTGGTTCTGTCTTTCTTTGGAGGTAAGCTTGCGCTACAAGGCAACAAGAGGTTGCCTTGTGTCTTACAGTTCCTCATCTATGACTTATTGGATACCCAGAACCCTCTTTAACAAGCTTAGCTCTTGTAGCCCTGGTACATCAGCCACTGGCCCAGTAGAGAGCAAGCTCCACTTTCAATATGAAGCAGCATCCGTGGTGCTGTCAGGGAAGGACCAGTCTCCAAGCCTGGGGTCCTGTGGGGGGTGCATAGATCAAGTAATTAGTGCCCATGTCCACTGAAGTCTTTACTTCCACACAACTTGGAGATTCCCCCCTCCCCTTTGGTAAGAAAGTTGAACTTGGTCTCTGCACGTTGATCTCTTTTCCCAGCTTAGAAGCCATGCTCCATGCCAATCTCCAAAAGTCAAATTGTTATCTGGACCCTCAGTTATGGCAGAGGTGGGTGAATCCTGCAAATGCATGAGATACAGCAGCCTGCCATATTTCTTTTTTTTTAAATTTATTTATTTTTATATCAATCACAGGTTAGGTACTTTGCATCCCAGGCGTAGCCTCTTCCCTCATTCCCTCCCACCCTCCCACTCCCTCCCTCCCACTCCCTCCCTCATCTCCCTCCTCCCCGCCCCCTCCAAGTCCACCAACAGGGGAGGACCTCCTCCCCTTCCATCCAACCCTAGCTCATCCTGTCTCCTCAGGGCTGGCTGCAATGCCCTCCCCTGGGATCTAGCCCGTCTGTCACTCCCTGGCTTGTATGGGGGAGGGGCAAAGAGTCAGCCATCAAGATCATGACTGAAACAGTCCCTGTTTCCCTCACTAGGGTCTTCAGTCCGACAACGAGCTATCATAGCCTGCCATATTTCATATACTCACAATATTACCATCCATCCTTGGACAACCTGCTCAGGTTGTTTGTGTCTCAAGTACACATAGGTCTTTGTGATGTCAGGTCACAACATCTCTGCCAAATGTAATTCCTGCTAATAAAAATGATGGGCTCCCCATCTGACCAGGGCATGTCAATACCAGGTAAAAGGGTGCATGCATGTGTCTGAACTTCATGCACACAACACCTGGTGGAAGAACTGTCATCATGAAGATATTATATGCAGCATTGTCTAAGCCCTTGCAGCTACTGTGTGGAGCCAAATCAAGAGCATTCTCTGGCCATAGCTTTGCTTTTCATCATGCTAGTAAGTACACATGCTGATTTTAGATATGTAGAGCAAGCTGACCTTGAGGGGAGAGGGCATGGGCAAGGCCAGAGAATGAGGCAGAGACAATGAGTGGCACCCAGTTGAATCTGAACACATAGAGTTGACTGGCAGTGGAGACCTCAGACAGCACATAGTACTTGTCTGCTGTGCCCCAGCCTCCTGTGATTTGTGGCTAAAAGAATAAGAAGATTGAATGAAGAAATGCATGGAGCCAGAGAGTTCAGTGTTTCTCAGTAGAACATGATAGAACTTCTCAGGGAAGGTTTTGCCTGGTGACTGGGCACATCAGAGATTGACAGTGTCAGAACCTTTCGACAGGGAATTTCCTAAGGAGAGTTTTTGAGGGTTTCAACACGATTCCAGTGTCCAACAAAGATGGAGAGGCAGTGAACCAGCATATCCCTTTAACTGAGAAAACTGAAAACTGAGAAGAAGAAGAAAAAGGAGGAGGAGGAGGAGGAGGAGGAGGAGGAGGAGGAGGAGGAGAAGAAGAAGAAGAAGAAGAAGAAGAAGAAGAAGAAGAAGAAGAAGAAGAAGAAGAAATGGGAAAAACTGAAGCCCCAGGAAAAGATAGGGAACTTTAGTTAAGGACAAGGTTTGGGGATGATGCTGGAGTCAGAACTTTTGATGATAGAAAGGGAGAGAGGAAGAGAAGGAGGGAGAGGGAGAGGGAGGGGGAGAGACAGAGACAGAGACAAAGAAAGAGACACAGGTAGAGAGACACACGGGGAGACACAGAAAAACAGAAAGAGACACACAGAGAGAGAGACACAGAGAGAACAAAACATACTGCTAAGAAGAGATACAGCTCACATTACTGAAAGTCTTGCCAGACAGCAGAAGCTAGCTCAGACCTTCTTTTGTATCCATATGTCAATGTGATAGATTGTTCTGATTGGTTGACAGTATGTAGTTGGAAATGAGAAATGTAGGATAATAAGTTTCTCAGATAGTTGAGGACTGTCTTTGATGGAACAGTGGAAGCCAACAGCTGTAGTTTCTTAAAGATCAATTGTAGCATGATCTTTACATGAAAATCTTGTCGAGGAACTACCTTCTCCTTCCATGAAGACCCGTCTGACCTTTGCAATCAGTCACTGACTCCTAGGTGATATAGCTATATATTTGTAGCTCTATCTCTGTCTCTATCTATCTATAAAGGTGTGTGTGTGTGTGTGTGTGTGTGTGTGTGTGTGTATGTGTGTGTACATATATGCAGCCTTGCTTGGCCTACAACTAGCTACGGAGACTAGCCCATCTTCAAACTTAGAGGTCTACCTGTCTCTGCCTCCTGAGTGCTGGTATTAAAGGAATGCACTACCAAGTCCTGCACGAATGAATTTAGAACCTTGTATTTGTCAGTTGGAAAACGGAGGTTCACCAAGTTATTCCATACAAATGTTGATGTATCTCTTTTAGGCATTACCCAACACCAGCTTCACTATTGTTTCTGTGGATCACAGGAAGAGTCTTTAAATGCTGAGAAGTGACTAGGGTCAGGGTTGTAGAGATGAGTTTTTCAAAGTTTAACTTTTAGCTAGAAAGATGTAATCTTATAATTGGAAGAAAGTAAAATCATGACACACACAACCTTTTTTCAGGATCTCTTAAATCATCACACACACACACACACACACACACACACATACACACACACTCACCCTTTTCCAGGATCTCTTAAGTCATGCTGGACATTTTATCTGTTCCTGTGTCTCTCCCTCCAGACTACCAAGTTCAACCCTTAAACTATTTTTAGAATTAACCTCTCTAGATATGGCTGTCAAAGCAATCCAAAGAGAGGTGGGACTTTCTGGACCTGGGATCCCCTTTTGAATTTTCCTTCCCTACCAGTCACTTAAATGCAACCATCTTGCTTGAGATGTCGGTGCAGCATTGGATTTGGGCACATCAACAGCTTTCTGTATGTGAATGTTTTTCAGAGATCCAATTTTGGTTGATTGTATCTAATATATCCCCATGTTTATCGACTGAAATAAAATGAAGAACTAAATGCATGCATCCGTCCACCTCAGCACCTATTTCCATTTGTTTCTGTCAAGACTCTCGCTTTCAGAGGAAGAAAATTATAAACTTAAAGGCTTCCCAAGTGGGAAAAGTTCTTTCTAGGGATCAGACTCAAGCCATCCCAGCTGGAATCCTGAGAGCTAAAAGCGTGCACTGTGGGCTTTCAGAACCTGGAGGTGTGCCCTTAAAATGTCTCGAAATGTTCTTATTAAAAAATCATCATGCTCTTTTCTGATTGATTGATTGATCGAGGAGAAGGGAAAAGAAACCTGCCACTGAACTAATTCAGCAATAACTAAAAGTTAACAGCTTTAAATATGGCTGAATTCTCTGGGAAGACATCCACAAGGCACACAGCACCCTGCCCACACTGTCCTACCTCAGCATGCCACCTACGGCATCCTCCCAACACAACTCTGTTGTGCAGAACCAGACAGCACAAGCAGGCTCCTTATTTCTGATCAAAGCAAGGACCACGTGCGTTTAGCTTGCTATTATGTATGGAGATTTCCCATCTTGGTTCAAGCAGCAGATCTCTATAATAGGGGCTGAGCAGCACCCATCCAGCCTTCACTGTTAAGTCTACAGCTTGTAAAGCAAGCTGCCTGCTTCCTGTGGAAAAGCAGGGAGGTGTGGGCATGGGTGTGTGAGGTCAGCAGCAGAGGACAGACTGGATTCTCACAGGGAGAGTGCAGCACTGAGGATTCCCAAGGATGAGACAGAAGTGGAAGGAGCCGGCAGTGAGCAGAGCTGAGGAGAGTCTGAGGAGGAAAAGGGTGAGGAGGGCAGAGAAACCTCTATGGAGCAGCAGAGGAGATTCTAGCAAAACCTGCATTTGCCGTTAATGCCTGTCCTGGTTTACTTTCTATTTTGTTAAACACCATAAGCAAAAGCAGCTTGTAGGGTGAAGGGTTTATTACCTTATAGCTTACAGTCCATCATGAAAGGAAGGCGGGAACTGAAGCAGAAACCATGGAGGAATACTGCTTACTGACTTGCTCGCCATGACTTGCTCAAATATCATTTTTCTACAACTCAGACCCACATGTCCAGGGGTGGCAGCCTGCACCGTAGGCTGGGTCCTCTCACATCAGCCATGAACCAACAATAGTCCCAAGGATTTGCTTCCAGGTCAAATTGATAGAGGCATTTTCTCAATTGAGAGTTCCAATTTCCAGGTCACCAAAGTAAGTGCCATATTGACCAAAAAACAAAACAAAACAAAACAAAAACCAAAAAACTAACAAATGCAATGCTTCATGTGCAAATAGATTTTCCTCATTATGGAACTGCAATCTAATTTGCATTGTACTAAGACCCAACCACCAGCAACTGGTGGGAAAGGCGAGTTGGGTGAACTGTCTTAATTAATATATACATATATATTTAAACACACACACACACACATTGAGTTTTTGTGTTGTTGTCATTATTTTAAAGAGAGGCTTTTACCTTGCAATTCAGACTGACGTTGAACTCACACGCAACCACAGTTAATTTTGTACTCAATGCAATCCTCCAGCCTCAGCTTCCCAAGTACTGGAATCATAAGGGTGAGTAGCCACAGTTGGCTAAAGAAACCCAGTTTGGGGTCTAGCTCTGGACAGGGTAAGAATGAACCTGAATCAGCAAGCTGGAGTCACCCCTCATTCCATCCTGACCCAGCAGCAGGAGGGAAGTGGGGATAAGGCCGATTAACAGGGCTTATTACCCACCGGCTCCCATGTGGGTCCGTTACCCCTCCCTCCTCACAGTAATTCTGTTTCACACATGAAAATTTCAGGATGAAAGCGTTTGCTCATGACCCCTAGGCCAGTCATTGCTTCTAATAAATATTTCTTCCCACCTCTTTCTAATATTTAACAGTGTCCCTTAAACAGCTTCCTGCTTTGGAGAACCACAGCATCAATCGGAGGTCAGATGTAGACGTGTCTCCAGCTCCACTCACCATTCCGGCATCCCAAAGAGCTTCCCCTTAGCATCCCACAGAGTTGGGGTGGGACGACGTAGGCAGTTACTGTCTTGTTCTCTTTTAGATTAGTGAGATATTTCTGCATGGATTTACTTTTTTATTTCCCTAAACATGTGGACTACATTTCCCAAGCTCCTTTGCAGCAAGGGGTGCCCACATGACAACCCAGTTTTGGCCAGTGCTATGTGAGCTGAATGGAAAAGTGTCAACTCCAGGACTGGTCCTGAGCAGTCTGAGAAGGCACGAGTTGATCCCTGATCTCTGAGTATCTGGTAGATCAGTTTCTACTTTTGATTCTGCCGCCTATAGAGATAGAATTTGTCTTGTGTTGACATAAATAGAGTTGAGTTTAATTTGTTATATGCATCCTCACTATTTTAGTAAAATTTCAAGTGTGTATTTGAATATAGTGTGCTGCTGATACTCCTGACAACATTTACCATGTATTGTCACCTGTGGTCTGATGTACCCTTGGGGCCGGGGTGGGGATGATCTCACTTGGGTTTTATTCACACTCTAGGCATGAACAATGTCCTCCTCATTTGGAAATGAGGAAACTGAGCCTAGCATTGTTAAGCACCGGCTGTGGCACAGCTGCTGGGTGTAGGGCTGGGGTGAGGAGCTGAGCCTTCAGACCTGACTGCAGCCAATGGTGCTCTGTGGCACTGTGCTGTGGCACCGCCCACCCCCGGCCCCTCTGCCTTGTCCCCACAGCAATGGAAACAGCCTTGCTTCCACCTGGGAATATTTGTCACTTAAGTGGAAAGCAAGCATCTGTTTACTCTTTCAGACTTCTGGTAGTTTCACTGATGAGTCCAGAAAGTCGCAGGGGAGTGGATGTAACGCTGCATTCAGTGGGTGCCAGGGTGGCAGTTACGATTCTCGATGTCAGTGTACGTGAAGGTGGCATCTATCACTCTAAACCAATGAGGACATAAATGCTGCAGTGGGCCACGGGGAAGATGCCTCTCTGTCTGGGGCCTGCACTGGCTTTCTTTCAGAAGAAGGTTCCTAGCCCCTGTAAACGGTACCCCACGTCAGACTTGAAGCCTGGAATAAGGCAGAGTTGCGATTGGGTCCCTAGGGAAGGAAAGCCCCGCTCTGTTATTTGTGTAGACGAAACCTCTGATATCCAGATGTTGGTTTGTATCATATTGTTCAGACAGCACCACCTGTCCTAAGACCTGGCAAGTTCTCCTCTCCCATGACATGAGCACACATCACCAAAGCTTCAGCTCCAGGTCCTTCTTAGAGAAGGAGGTGGGCTGACTTACAAGGACAAAAAGGAAGGAATATGACCCCTTTCATGGTGGCATATTCCTTTAGTTCCAGCACTCAGGAGGCTGACGCAGGCAGATCTGTGAGTTCGAGGCTAGCATGGTCTTCAAAGTGAGTTTTAGAACAGCCAGTACTACACGGAGAAACCCAGTCTCAAAAACAAAACAAAACAAACAGAAAGATTAAAAGGAATAAGAAGGGGAAGGTAGAATGATAGTTGAGTGTGCAAAGCGCTTGCCATAGAAGTGTGGAAATTTGAGTTTAAATTCTCCAAATCCACACATCCTGGTTATTTTTTATTGTCAATTTGATCTAACCTGGAGTCACCTGGGAAGAGGGGACCTCAACTGATCTGATTGTCATATGGACATGAACACAGGGCATGGTCTTGAATGACATTGAAGGGCCCATGTCCCTGTGGGTGACGCCATCCCTGGGCAGGTGGGCCTGGGCTATGTAAGAAAGCTAGCTGAGCATAGTCCAGAGAGCAAGCCAATGAGTGACATCATACCATGGTTCTGCTTGAATTCCTGCCCCAGCTTCCCTCAGTGACAGATTGTGACCTGGAAGTGTAAGGTGGAAGGAGCAATTTCCTCTCCAAATTACTTTTGGTTGCAGTGATTTACTACAGCCACAGAGAACAAACTAGAAGACTATATAAAGATGGGCGTGGGAAGGTGCCCAGGAAACCCCTGAGCTCCTACAGTGAGATGGGAGGAAGAAACAGGAGAACCCTCAGAAGCTCATGGGCCGGCTAGCTGAACATACACAGCAGGGAAGAGCAAGACACTGACTTGTTCTTCAATAGGTGGAAGGTGAGAAATGATGACCAAGGTTTTCCTCTCATCTCCACATCTATCTGTGTAATACACACACACACACACACACACACACACACACACACACACACACACACACACACACATATATATATATTGAGGAATCTAGTCAGGGAAGCCTGGCTTACTCCTGATAATGACAGTTTTCTGTTCTGAAATACAGTTAAAGTCTGTGCTCACCCATGATGCAATGATGTGTCTAGCCAAGAACTAGGTATTGGTAAACCTGCTGAAAACAAAGCTCTCAGAACATACCCCACCCACTAAGAGCTGTGGACCTCAGGGTTCTCACACACTACAGACCTCCAAGGACCAAGCAAGTATAGGGACAAACCAGTGACCACATTGGAATCCAGATCCCACTTCCAACACATAGGCCACAGTGTCTTCCGGTGATCAGGTCCCAGTAAGACATGACATCCCCAATCCATGCCAGACACATGCTCCATACAAGGTGAGTGATAAGGTAATTTGTACTTTTGTTATGGATATTGTTAAATGTCACTGAGGATGAGGGCCAGCATTTATGTTTACTGAGTAAAGTGCTTCTGTGTGATATACAGGGTGTGTGTAAGATGCACCGTGAAGGGTGTCTCCCACAATGGAAGGGCATCTTTGTGTGTTTAGCTCAGTCCGTGCATGAGGGATGATTGAATGCACACTCCAGTGTTTGATCTTTGGGTTCATTTTTCCCCCGCTCCGTGGCTTTAAGGCCATGCTGAGGCCAGTGGTAGGATGCTGTGGGCCCAGGCCCTTCTGTCTGTCCTTAGATTCCCACTATCCAACGCTAGATGCTTCTGAGGCTTTGCTTTCATCCAGCTTCTTCTCGCTCACAGTGAAGCCCACGAGGCTCTGGATGGACTCTACAGGGCAAGTCCTGACCTTCATGGGCAATGGCCATCTCATCGAGGTCAGCCTGTTTAGCCATGCTAGGTGAATGGATGCTGCAGCCATGCTTGATAATGTAAGGCACTCCTTGCTTGGAACAAGAGCACCTCTAAACAGTTTGTGCATGGGGTTCAGGTGCCCTCCATCACTTCCTTTGAGGGGTAGTTTTAAAGACCACTGTTCACTCACATGCCCTGCAGGATCTGGGGCTCCCATCATGCTCTTCACTAGTCATTCTCTTTAGTTTGGGACCCAAGGTTCACCATCTGTGACTTGCTCTTTACACTTGACTGTAAAATTCACTTTCTTTGGCGTGGACCCTTATGATTTTGTAAGAATATTTTTTCTAACCTAATCTTTCTCCACTGTTTAACAACCTTGATTCATTCTTGGGTAACCCAGTTGACATCTACAGGCTGTGGATTTTAGTCAGTACTTCAGTCCACCTGGATCACAGGCAGACTGAGGAAGGATGACATGGATGAAGAAAATTCAGACATCCACTAATGAGCCTGATATTTTCTTAGCCCCATCTCTCTATTTCTAGAAAAATGCCTCCCACATCACAGGCACAGAGTGTAGGATAAGAAAATGGAAGAAAGGGCATGAAGATGGAGTGGGCTTACCTCAAGCCAAAACAAAAGACAGGGTCACAAGCAGTTGCTCAGTACAGTTCTGAGGTTGACAACTTGCTAACAGCATGAAAACAAATTAAGCCAAAGAAACACCTCCCTTGAGATACTTCATTACTTTCCCCATCTAGGTGTGGATGCCATTAAGGCAAATTATTGCCTCTCAAATATTTTTAGCTCAATGCCCATTTCCGTCTGCATTTGCCTTCGAGGAGCATGTTTTCAGCTAAGTAATAGGACACACAAATTAAATGCAATTTCAAATTTAAACCTGTACAAGTGTCACTTGCCGAGTCCCCCCCAATAGTCCCAGGGGGGTGCCCACAGCACTGTTGGAAACTATATTGCTGCATTTGGTTCCTATTATTTAGTCCAAGAGATTCTTATTAAAATGAAAGTCGGCAATAAGGTTAATATTTTATATTCTGTGCAACTCCAGCATGTGTTTGGGTCTTAGCAGGTGGATTTATTTTCTATACCCTTCTTACATGTGTGATTTTTAAATTTTATGACGCCCAAGTTGACACATACACATACAACCATCTACCTAAGACACATAGAAGGAGCAGTTAAGTTTCTATAGAAAGGTAGCAGTTAATATATATATATATATATATATATATATATATATATATATATATATATTAATAATATATCTTTTTATTTGAAATGGTTGAAGAAAAAGGTTGATGAACTCAGGAATCCAGATTTCTGGCTGGATGCTGAGATATAGACACTGCATTGCCCATTTTTTATCATGATTTTTATTTTTGATTTGTACTAATTAATGTGTGTGTGTGTGTGTGTGTGTGTTATGCACGGATGTGCATATGTACTCAGGAGGAAACACGTGGGGTATATTGTCATTTGTGTGTGTGTAGTGGATGCTTCCAGAGGCTGGCACTGGGTATCTTCATCAATCACTCCCAACCCTTTATACAGTGAGGCAGAGAGAAGACTCTTAGCAAACCCTCAGCTCTCAGACTCTGTGAGCCTTGCTGGTCAGCTTGCTTCAGAGATCCTGTCTCTGCCTTCTGTAAGCCACAGTTGTAGGTGGGGTGATAAGCTCCCTTGAGACATTTATGTACGAGCTGTCTCCAGCCCTGACGCTTGCATAGGCTTTGGCTTTGCCTGCTGAACCACGTCGCTGGTGTTATGCTCAGTAATGCAGCAGCCAGTGCTGGCACATGGCATTTGTTGGAGTATTTGTGCAGTCACTTGGTTTTGTCTTCTCTTGCATTGTCTAGTCTTGGCTACCTGAGAGTCAGGCTGGGACTCACAATCCAGTCATCAGAAGCCTCAACTTTCACATCAACACCACCTAGTGCAGCCAAAAGAGAGACACAAAGCTGGCTGGAACACTGGGCCATGAAAGCCTCCACAAGAGGATAGCCTGAGCTCCCTGCTTTTCCTGCTTTCAGTAGCCGGGGTGAGGGTAGGGTTAGGGGGTGGGATGTCCAGCACTGTACACTGTCATCATCTTGGATTCAGAATATTCATGTTCAACTGGCCTCTGGCTTTTTTCCCACTAAACCGTTCTTCACTTTCTCACCGTCAAGTAACAGCCCATCTCAAAGCTGCTCACTCCTCTGGGGTTATCTGTGGCTGTTGTTGGGGACCCGCCTCCATTCTAGCACTGTTGAACCGATCAGCGGCTAAGGACATGCGATTTTAAGGATCCCTGTCTCCCCATCAAAAAAACATGACAATTTAAAAAACATTAGAGATTTGCAATATGAGCTCTCCTCCTGCTGTCACAGTGTGTGGGCTTAGGCACACCATTTAACCTCTTCAGTCTCTTCTCTACCTGGAAGATGATGGGACCAGATTAAGTGTCAGGACTTGTCTCTTTCATATTCTTGAATCTCTATTTTTGATTTTCCAAGAAGTGAAATCTGTGTCATCAGTGCAAATAAAATTAAAATCACAGTCTCCCTGGAGTCCCCACCTGAAGTCTGTGATTGTGAAATTTAATATCTATGTGCTTATCTATTGTGTTTATGTACAGTAGCGTTTAATATTAGATAAAGGGTTCTGAGGTCATAGGAAGAATTCCTTAACGTAATTGTTCTGCAACTGGAAACAGTGTGTTAAAGTGACTAAAGGGAGAACAATTACTCTTTACACAGGGGCTTCAAAAATGTTCACAGCATTGTTGGCAAAAAAAAAAAAAAACAAAAACCAAAACACTGGGTTCTGACTTACCAGGCAACACACAGGAGAGGAAGGGTATATAGGGGAAAATACCCAAGTTAACGCCATGAGTCCATTCCTTCCAAAGGAACCATGGAGAACCCCCTCCGTGCTGTGAGTGCCTGTGCATCTGGCTTAGCCCCACACAAGAGGAACCAGAAGCAAAAGTTACAGAGCAGTTCAAGGCTGCTGCTGTTGACTAGAATTAGGGGTGTGTGTATGTGTGTGTGTGTGTGTGTGTGTGTGTGTGTGTGTGTGTGTGTGAGAGAGAGAGAGAGAGAGAGAGAGAGAGAGAGAGAGAGAGAGAGAGAGAGAGAGAGAGAGAGCCCATGTGCTTTCCAAGTGTGTTCCTATGTGCACAACTTCCTCATAGTTTCAAAGATGTGGGGCCTGTCATTAGCAGTTCTGTTTGCTCATTTTACATAACACCATTGTCGTTTCCATGTTGCGACCGTTTCAATAATTATCATTTATACTCTACCAGAATTTAATTATTCTGTGCTCTGTGATTGACTGCTATGGGTTCCCCTTTTCCCTTTGTTTTATTACGAATAACCCTTCAATAAAGATCTGTGTGAACTCACCTTGTATTTGTTTTCAGGTTATTTCCTTTGGGTAAATCTCTCCAAATAGGAAAATGTTGGAGTCATGTTTTCTCTTTAGTGTCCTGTCAATTTTAGGCAGTATTGATTAACTCTTTTCCACCAGTGACAACAGTGATCACCTCAAAGCCTCCTCATCCTGTCTCTGCGCTTCACAATTTTGTTAGGTACATTGCTCTTTGTCAAGGTCTACAGAAAGGCTGTGCCACTCTGCCACCATGATTCTTTAGGCTGTTGGCCTAGAGATTTCTTTGGAAGCAGTCCCAGCTCAGCTTTGGTCACTCAGTTTCCTCCCTGAGGATTCCTTTCTTTGCTCATCGGCTTCCATCATTGACTTTTTGAAAAATACACATGCTAAAAATTTGACAACTCTGGGTCATTTTTGCTTCAAGAATGTCTGTTTCTAAGCCATGACTGGAGGTAATCATGACTAATAGGAATCAGTATAAGATTAGATTAACAAATATCCATCAGAGAAACAAGGAAGAGGGGGTTGGGTACCACAGTTACAACCTAGGACTGTAGAGGTCAGGATGCTCACCCTTCATTCTTAGCCAAGTCACTTCTTTGACCGTGGGAGCTGGGCCTCAGAGTTCTCCACTGAGTAACAGGGCTAATAGTGGGACTTGTGTGATGAGGTGGCAACACAGGTCGGGGGAAGTAACATATGCACAGGCCCTTAGTGCTCCACCTGCCAAACAGTGAGTTGGTAAGGGGAATGGATTTGCATTCCTAAATTCTATCTAAAAGTTTTCAGGCTCATAAGTGTACTTGGACACCCAGTCTTAACCCAGATGCCCAACACTAGCCTAGGTGTTCAACACTGGACCAGGCACCCAACACTAGCTCAGACTCCCCAACATTAGCTTAGGTACTTGGTACTAGCGGAGGCACCCAGCACTAGTCCAGGCACCCAGGGTGGGGCCAAGGATGCAGGTATCATCAGCTTCTGCTAAAGGCTGATAGGGCAACAGGGACAAGGACAAATGTCTGTTTCCTCCATGGGGAGAAGGCATTGTCCCAATAGTCCTAAGCCTCTGCTAAGGCAAGGACTAATTTGTCCTCATCAACTCATTCTTCTCCTTAGACCCAGGATTTCTCAGTGGCCCAAGCATCTACCTTCATTTTTGTGGAGCCTGACATATACTTGATGACTTATTTTTTTTTTTACAATAAGGAATGAGTAAACAAATCCATGAAGCTCAACTAGTAGTTGGCATTCATTGAGGTATCTCTGTTCATTACCATGTCAGAGGCTACAAAGTACAAATTTGTTGAGACTTACCTTGAATTCTGAGTGGCTAAAACCCTCTCCTACAGTCAACAAAATGCCACAGGTTCTCAGCACCCAGGAAGAGCACAGGTACTATAAAATTACCATTTGTGAAAATGCACAGCTGTAAAGGGCAGAGTTACAGAGATGCTGTCTGTGATCTTCTGGGTGCAGAGCCGTCCCTCTGTTGAGCCGATCTCTGCTTTAAGTGATGTCCTTGAAACGAAGGCACAATCAAGGAGCCTGATAAAGTCAAACGCTTCACTGATCTAAACAAAAGGCAGTTTGAAGATGTCTGTTCAGCATCTAGGGTGGTGGTGGGGGGAGAGGATTTGTGGGAAGACATGTCATATCCCTGCTTCCTGCTTTCCTGGCTGAGGAAGCTGCCATATGAGAGTTGGTGAGGGACATGTTATTTCTTGACGATTTTTTTTTCTCAAGGACCAGGATCAGAAAGAATCCACCCCAAGGGTAGTTGGAGGGAAGAAAAATAACAAGGCTCATTGGTGTCTGGGGACTACCACATGGCTCTCAGCCTTTCTAATCATCAGAGCATGGCTTGGCTGTCTTGGTAATTTACATAATAGCCTCCTGACACCTTCACTTCAGTTGTCCATCACCACTGCAATGGCATCTTCTCTCCTGGCGAGCTGAATCCTTGCATCCTTCATTTCCCCTCTTTCATCCTTTCCTCCTCCTCTTCTTCTACTAGCTTACCTCTTTTATTTGTGGGGCTGGGGACACATGTTTAGAATGGAGATGAGGTGGATTTCAACATCGTCTCTGTTCTTCTCAGCCAACTCACATGATCTTGTCAAAGGATGAGGAATCAGGTCAGTGGGAATGGAGCCGAAGGGGAGACTCCTTTTGTATAAAACAAATAGGATCCTTGGAGTGGGGAAAGGATGCTGCATTGATTCATACACAAGCACTCTGGAGAAGTGAAATTTGCTGCTCATCTATTCTTGTGAAAATAAACCACTTCATATTTTGTGTTGAATATAAATTTGCAAAACTGGATGCTTAGTATTTAATTCATCTTTTTGTATAATCTATAAACAAATAAATAAATGTAAGAGTCACAAGTGCCCAAGAAGAGAACCAAAACACCGTGCTGAGAATTTTCTAAGAATGTTTCTGTTGAATATGTTTTTTATGATTAGGAAAGAGAAAAAATAGGTAAGTAAACTCAGGAAACAATACTTTGATCATCTCATGGTACAATTTAGAGGTAAAAATTTTTAAGAAATGGCTAGGAAATTGATATCAAAATACCCAGAAAACCTGTTGCATAGCATATATACCTCAAATTTTTATTAATATATTGTGAGAATTATTATTAAATTCCTGACAAAGAGTTAAAATCAAAATCACTAGAGAAAATGTTAGGTTATTGTATTTTAACACATATCTGAGGTTAAAGATGAAAATTATTTAGTTGAATTATCTCTGATGGTTTTCTACAAACTTGATTCTTTCTTTTCTAAATTCCTATGCTATGATTTTCTCATCTCTTTTGTTTTTATTTTACAACAGGCAGCACAGATAAGTGGGGAGTATTGATAAATAGTACAAGCTTTTTTAGCAATTGTTGCTCAAGGGTCCAGTATCTTACTTCTGTTTGTAGAGCTTTTAACAAAGAATTACTGATGCTTTTGTCCCTCACCGAGACAAATAGAACTGAAGTTTTCAAATGAAGAGCAGCCAAGAGCAATATGCAATATATATATATATATATATATATATATATATATATATATATGAATAGTAGGTATATGAATATTCACCACTTAGATTTTTACTCAGATGTTTCCAGAACTTTTTAGAATCCTTCTTTGCTGGTAATGGAGGCCATTAAAGTAGTCTCTAATGCCTTTTTCTTTTTAATGAGGAAAGACATATCATTAACAAAGTACTCACTCTGTGGAACAGGCTTGCCAGGCATTTTTATACATCCTAAGAGCAGCTGAATCCTCCTGTGTAAGAGTTTGTGTTCATAGCCATGTGGTGTAAATTTTATTTACATGAGCACATATATCCTCACCCAAGCTCCCAATGGAAGAAACAGATAAACAATGAAGGCTAACAGAGAGTGCAGTGACCCACTCAGTTACTCAGTGGAGAAGATAATGCACAAAAATCATATATAGGAAATGGAAGAATGTCATGTGTCAAGAGACAATGACCGATTATAAGACAACTCTGATTTTAGCTTTGGAGTCGTGCTTTGGAGGAATTAGTGACTTTAAAAAATGTGGGCCCTCAATATTATCCTAGGTGAACTCATTTATGACCATGTTTGGGCTAGCCTGGTAGTTTCTTCAAATCAAGGCTTTGTTTGGTTTGGTTTGCATATCCTCAGTGTCTTGGAGGAGGTTGAAATAGTTCCAATGAAGCTTAACAGATTCATGTACAAGTGGACTCTAATTCCATAGACCTCCACCGATGGTTGGGCTATTTAGAGGAGGCATACAGGTGTAGTTTCTGCAGTGAGTACCATCTGGCATCACCAGCCCATCAGCTCTAGGGTCCCAGTGAGTCACTTGTTGGATATCCATGTGCACAAATCTTTCTCATTTCTCCCTGCTACTGTTAGCTATTGGAAAAGAAAGAGACCTAGCCCATCTGGCTGTTTTCTTCTTCAAAAAAAGAATAAAAGCCTGTGCTGAAACTTGTAGCCTTCTCAGAGCGCTGAGTTTGGGTGCCAGTGCCTCTGCCTCTGTGAGGAGACAGAGACATCCCAATGGCAAGAATTTTGTGTTGGTTCTGCATTTATTTCCTGACAGAGCAGACATGGGACAGCTCAGGGCAGTCATAGGCCAAGGCAGCAAGATACCTGTTTGTGCCCCATCCCCACACCTGAAGCTCAGATCCTAGCACAGAGCCTGACACACAGGAGAACTCAGTTATTAATTGTGGGATGAGAGAAGCATGGGATGGGTTGTCATCTCCATGTGTGACCTCATCAGCAGCATTCCTATGGATTTCTGGATAGAGATACTCTCTCTCACCTTCACAAAGCATAGAGTTTCGCATTTATGCACTTATACACAGGGGACAGACAGACCAACAAAAGTTTATCACACAAGAAGAGAAAACATGAGTTGGGGATGCTAGGGGAACCACAGGCCAGGGTGAAGCAGATCTTGAAGCTCCATGAAAAAATTCTGTGAGGCTCCATCTCTTCTTCTAGAAGTTTCTTAGCACTCCCAAGTTTATACATACTATCTTGTTATAGCTCTTGAAGAATCCTTTCTCTCTCCTTCTCCTCCTCTTCCTCCTCCTCCTTCTTCTTGTGGGAAGTTTTATTTCTGAATTGAATTTGCTTACATGAATTTGTTTAGCTTCAGTTATTTATTCAATGAGGCGTTTGAGTGCTATGTTAGGTGTGATAATAGAGCATGTTGTTTGGGACAGAATGAAAGCCAGTGAGCTGAGGGATCACGATCATGCATTGCTCATCATGTCACTGTATTGTCTTTGCATCTCCCACCTAGAAGGTCCCTGGTGAACATATTGGTGAACCAACAGCTCATGATGCATTGATGGCATAGGTCTTGTGCTAGACACAAGAGATCTAAAGGTGATTCTGAAATGGCTCTTGTCTTTTCTAAAGGAGACATACACTCCTTCAGAAGGAGCAGAAGGAGCAAGGTAGCAGAGTATTTTCCCTGAACAATAGTGCACTGGAGACCTAGAAATGCTCCAGTGTCAGTAGAGAGACATGCCAATGTAACTGAGGGTATCTATGACTCTTCTTCCCCCAGAGCTAATGATTAGACCATGGCAGTCAGCATCATGTCAAACTCATCTCAGAACTCCCTACAGCACCTTGGGACTTGTGTCCCAAGTAGGCACAGTCTTATTGCTGAGGAATACAACATTTGAAGCTTCTGGTCCACTCTCTGTCAGAGACTCCAGGGATGGAAATCACAGGATGACAGCAACCAGGAGAGTCAGAGGAGAGCTGCCATTTAATGAAGTCTTCCTGTGTAGTGAGCACATGCTAAATGCTGGATAAAAACATTTGGTTCTGACAGTGACCACAGCAGGGGATGGGGTTCTCATGCCTTTGTTGTATAGGAGCAGATGCTTGAGATTTTTGCAGGATTCTACAGCTAGGCACTGGCAGACTGCTGATCCTTCCCTCAACAAAAGTCAGTCTGTCTATGGACCACATAGGCTAGGCGCTGGCCCTGTTCACAGGCATGGACATCTGAATACATTGTTACAACAGAAAGTGAATGACTGCCATACAATTTTATTATCACTTTTTTAAACTTCACGACAAAGTCAAATCTCAGTAGTTGACAGTAATTCAAACTTCTTCATCTGCACTTAGTGGGCAAGTGGTGCTTTTTAAAGTCTTCTTCTTGTTTTAATTGGCACTTGGTATTCAAAAGTGCTTAGAAGGTTCCTGTGACAATTCAGACTCATATGCAATGTGCATTGAGTGTGTCTCATTTGATTGACATTAGCCATGATACTCTCAGTTCAATTCCTCCTAAGAATTTTCATTGTGCTCCAAATGTGTTATTTTTTTTCTAATAACATAAATTCTCAGCAAACATCCAATGTTATGTTTATATTGGCAATGAGAGCATCAGGTTCTAGAAGCACTTGATTGAAATGCATCATCCCACACCTCTGTTCTCACACACACCAAAAGGGAAAAAAAAGACACTAAAAAGCCAGAAAGCAATCACCCTTTTGTGGCTGTCTCCCTCTCTTCCCATGAGCTTATTCTAGTATAATGGTTTTCAAATCCACCGTTGTCAAATGCAGAAAAATTTGAAGCTTCTAGACTTTTTATTGTGGATTTTTTTTGTTACCTGGGATGTTATGGAAGTTACTTTATTAGGATGGGAGTTTATGTTGTAAATTGAATTAAGGCACAAATATATACAGTTCATTTTGTCTTTTAGCATGGCCCCACTCTTACTTTCTCCTGTGATAAAGAAAACCATTAGCTCCTGTCAGAATTGCAAGGAGGGAGATCATTTTTATTGAAATAAGAAGGAAATGATGGTGTCAGGCAAGGAGTCCGAGAGATAAAATATTACATCTAATAAACACACTACATATGGGATTCGACAAGGGGTCCTTGAATTACGGAACAACAGCAGCTCAGAAAAACAATAACATTAATATTGAAAAATAATGACTCACGCTTCTATCTTGAAGAAACCTGCATTTTAATAACAGGAGGGAAGTCAGGAGACAGTAGCTTAACAAAATCTGGCCCACTGGAAGAATCGACAAGGGTGGATCATGGTGGCTAAGACAATGAAGGATTCAGAAATGAAAGCCTATATTGAGAAGTGGGAGGCATTTACTAAACTGAAGAAAATTAAGCACAGATAAGAGGAGTCTAATTGAGATGGGTAAAAATCTTCAAAAGAACAGTTGGAAAATGGCTTTGGCATGAATAGGGAGCTGTGCATGTCAGTTTTCCATTGCTATGCCAAAATTCCCAGAAGAGACAATGTAATGGAGATAGGATTTATTTTGGCTCACACATTTATAGGTTCTCATTGTCCTTGGGCTGGGATGAGGCAGGAATATGAGGAAAAGCAGGGTGGCTCAGATCATGGGGGGGGGGGGAGGATGCTAACAAGGGCAGGACAAGTCTTGCCTTTCGGTGATGCTGGTGTTAGTGATTATGGTGTGAGCTTCAACCAGCCCACACTTGCTGACAAATACCAAGCTATGTACTCAAGAATCAGTTACTTTGATGAAGATGTTTGTTTTCAAGATCTAATGGCCTCTCTGGATCTACCAGCTGGTGAGCAAGCCTTCAACACCTGAGATCCAAGCCACACATGAGGGGTGGATGGCACCTGCTTTATGGTGGGGAGTGACAATGGATGTGTAGTTGTTGGTATATGGGGACATTAGGTAATACATAAAGACTCATCTTGAGGGTATAAGGGGAGCCACTGACATTGCTATACCTACAGACTACAGGATTAGTTTCTAGCAATGGTCAGGAATGTCCCTGAAAGGCTGAGTTTTCTCATTTGAAAGCTAAAATTTTCTCTTACCACCCTCCCCATTTCCCTAACAAGAGAGGACACCTGGTCTGCCTGACTTCCCTGGAGCACACCAGGCTTCCAGTCAGGCTTTGTGTTGGACGGGGTCTGATTCTTTGAGGGGTCCACCAATAGTTTTCTAAAAGAAACTTCAGACTGCTTTCATGACATCAACGACGATAAGAATCAATGAGCAGTTGCAACAGGTGTGAGCCTATTGACTGTTGCATTGAGTCAGGGCAAGCATCCAGCTCATCATATCTCACATATGTGCTTGATGCAGCAAAGGCACCTGGGAGGAAGGCATCCCACCCAAATGAAGAACAGAGAAATTGAGGGAGAGCTTTCCAAGCCAGCAAGCTTCTCAACAGAATGAATAGTGGGAACAGAGGATGGTGCAGACTTACTGGAGGAAGTCCATTTAGATTCCATTCAAAATAGGTTTGGGGCTATCCCAGGGTACTTCTGCTACCGACAGCTTGGGCTTGGGAATTGTCTAGCCACTTTTATTGTGGCTGTAACAACATGCCTGGCAAAAGCAACTTAAAAAAGACTTGCTGCTTTGTCTCACGGAAAGTACAGCGCGTCCTGGTAAGAGGTCACAGCTGGGGAATGAGAAGCAGCAGGTCATATTGGGTGAGGAAGCAGAGAGGTGAATGCTGGTGCTCAGCTTACTTTCTCCTTTGTATTCATTCTGAGACCTCAGCTCTTGAGATGGTGCCACCCATATTTGACATGAAGTCCCCCACAGCCTTGTCAAAAGGCTTGGCTTCGTGATTCCCTACAATTATGGAGGGGAGGGGACTGCCTTAGCCACCACGCTAATTTACTTTCCTAGGCATTGCAGCAGCGGTCTCTCTCCCCTCCCCCCTGCACATGTCAGTACCTCACCCCTCCCCCAACACATCATACCTGTCATAACAACCAACCCTACCTCCAGACATTGTCATGCATCTCTTGGGTAGTAAAATTGGCCACTGTAGAATAGCAGAGAGCCCCGGCGCTCCACTTTCAGCCCTGAAGTGCTGCAGACTATTGCAAACTGTTGGCTGGTAGCTATTAAATTAGTCAGACTGAAAAAAGACCCATTCCACACTGTCTCCCCTCCCCTGCCACTGGAACGCAGCTGCTATATCTGCAGTACAGGTGACCTTGGCGTTTCTTGCCATTGATCACTCGTTTCCAAGAAAATATAGTGGGGAAATCCCACACATGAGAGACTGAGGCCTCTGTACTCACTTTGGGTTACAATTTCCTGCCTGTCTCCTGGGCTTTAGTTCCCACAAGATGACTATCATATGCACTTGACAGGGACCACTGAGAAGATCCCCATTTGCTAAACACCTGCTGCCTGCATGGAGAGAGACTTCTTGTTTGGTTTGAACAGCATTCTGTGGTGTGGGTATGCTCCCTCACAGTGAACAAAGGTGAATTCTGGTGTCAAGGAAACCAGGCTTCCAGCTGTACCCTGTCAGATCCAGAAGGAACCTGGGCTGTGGAGACACTGGCAGCAAAGCTGAAAGTCTGTACCCCCTTCTATTTGACTTCCAGCCTCGTGATTCCCATCACTGGTATTTGATTTGTGTCCCTGTATTTGCCTTTCTCTCTATCTCATAAGATAGACTATCTCATAATAAGACTAGCAAGATGGCTCAGCAGATAAAGGTGTTTGCTACCAAGCCTGGTGACCTGAGTCCTGTCCCTAGAGTCCAAGTCAAAGTTGAAGGAGAGAACTGGCTCCACACAGCTATCCTCTGACTTCTCCACATTCTGTGACATGTGTGTGTTCCTTCCCTCATAATAATAAAAAGTAAAATTTTAAAATTGAATGCATACACATACATAAAAACGTAACAATAAAAATCAAAGAAAAAATGAGGCTATCAACTCAAGAGTCGGGGACACGGGAAGGGTTAAAGGAGAATAGTTGGGAAGTTAGGGAGGAATGAAACATGAAGATAGTCACAAAACCTAAAGAATAAAGTAAGAAGTTGATCATTGTCAAGTTCAAATGATAAATGAGCCAGAAGTGCTGTGCGTGCTAGGGACAGAAGTTTCTCCTGGAGCCTCTAAGGAGAAAGTTCAGTTTCATTAGGCCCTTGTCTTGAATATTTCCTCCTGTGGGTGCATTGACTGGCCCCTCTTGACCTAGGCAGGACTTTTCAGAGATTTCCTCTCTGTAGTCCTCCACTTCCTACTATAAACTCCAGCAAGCATGCCTCTCTGGCCTCCTAGCGTCATGGCCACAAATCAGGAAGATCACTGGTCTCAGTATCCCCTTAGGTGTTGCTCTCCTCTCCCTCCTTTCGCACCTCCCTCCCCCTTTCTCATTCTGTGTTTGTTTTTCAATATTTTGATATTTTATTTAATCACTTTACAGCCTGATCTCGGCACCCTCCTCCTCTTCTCTCAATCCTGCTCTCACACCCTACCCCATTCCCACCTTTCCTTCTTCTAAAAAAAGCGGGGAGGCCCCTAAGGGGTACCAACCCACCTTGACACCTCAAGTCATAGCAGGAATAAGAGCAGCCTCTCCCACTGAGGCCAGACAGGCAGCTCAGCTAGGGGAAAGGGATCCAAAGGAAGGCAAAAGAGTCAGAGACAGACCCTACTCCTGTTGTTAGGAGACTCACATGATGACCAAGATACACATCTGCTACATGTGTGTAGGGGATCTATGTTCAGTTTGTTTTGATTTGTGACCTTTAGGTTAATGCTTCTAAATTTAAAATTGTTATATCACATCACATAATCTAATTTTTTTTCTAGTTGTCTCAAGTAAAAGAATGAATATGGCTCCTGCTACCCCAAGTTGTATGAGAAGGGCTTTCTTTTCCAGTAGTTTCTGGCTCGGACACAGGAATCGACTGGATGGTCAGAATGGGGACTGGGAATCATCCTGAAAGCCCCCATGGCTTTCTCTCAGGATCCGAGATTTTCTTGAGCCTGTAGATATGAAACAGGCAAGAAGGAATTGAACAATTATCTCCTTCAGATATAAACAGTGAGAGAAGAGTGTTGCTCCCATAGACATGCCTTGGGGTTCTGCTCAGTCAGTCCACCTTTCAAGGGCCACAGGACCTCCTCAGAATCTTCCCAGCACAACCTCCTGTCTGCTCTGCTCCTCTCAATGTCAGTGGCTTCCTTCAGGACCTTGACATGGTGATGATGCATCGCAATGTGAAACAGCCACAAAATCCAACAAGGAAGATGAAAATGGAGGAAGATTATCTCCAATGGGAAGAAAAAAAAAAAAAACAGCAGCCTTAACAATAGAAGCAATCAGTGTCCTTTCTTCAAGAATTCACCCAGGATCTTCCTGCTTCCAGATAGCCGCTTCCTTCCCACTGCAGTTGGGTTTCCTTTATTCCATAATTCATGTTCTTTTGCAATTATTCTTTCCAAGACTTAACCTTATTTCAATTAAAAACACACACCTTATTAATTGAAACACCAGATGAGAGCAATTGATAATTCGTGCGAGGAAAAGCAAACATCTCCTCTATAAATATTTCCCTCTTGGTTCTTCAGGTGATTATTAGTTAAGCTTCGGGAAACTGCTTGGCTCTCTAAACCAAACCATAATTAATAATAGCTGCTTGCATGCGCACAGTGCTCACAGTATAGAGAGCTTTGAGGGTGTTCATTATTTAATTCCATCTTCTTAACCAGCCTATGAAATGACAAGAGCAAGAATTAGTCATTTCTTGTGTCAGCTGAGGCAGGGGAGGATGCTGACATCTGTCCAGCATCTCATAGACTCGAGGACTGTAGATGCAGGCAGCTTTCTATGCACTATTGGCTTAGGAATGTTTAATCCAAATCAAAGTTTATTTTCTAGAGGTGATACTAAATGGTTGGGGTGAGTCTGGGTCTCTGGAGTCAACAGTGGGGGGTAGGGAAGGGGAACTCTGGTCACATCCTCAGCGCATTGAAGTGAATGGCTCTACCCATTCACTTCAGAGTGAGAGATGGAGGGCCACAACCCCCGTGTCACCGGCCATTCAGAGCCATGAGAAAAGCACGGTAAGAACAAGCTTCCTTTCCTGGAATGAAACAACTTTGAACAAAAAAAGCCAGATGACTTGGCTTTCTTCTGTAAAAATAGTTTGATCTGAAGTAACAGAGTCATACTTCACTTTTCCCTCTTTCCCTCATGGCCCATCTCCAAGGTAGTCTGCAATACCTCTGAAGGGGAAGCTAGGAGAGAGGCATTTGGTTCAGATTATGAGCCACCTGGAGCCTTGTTCCCTGTTCGCTTACCTTCTGAGCTCTGTCAGCTCTTGATAACCAAACCTGAGTCCCCAGACTGGACCTAAATACATCTATATTTTCTCTAGGAAGTTTCTCTGGAGCCAATGTCAATTTGTTCTTTCCCATCGAGTGCTTGCAGTGTATGGCCACAGTATAGATTTGGAGATGGCCAAGTGGAGTCAAAGTTTGAAATTGACAGTAGCTACCTATATGGCCTTGGAGATATTACTTAGTTTCCTCAAGTGCTGTTTTATCTTTAAAATGAGTTCAGTAACCACTGAGTATCTACAGAGAGACTTTGGTCATGGCATGGTGTTTGATGAGCACCTGCCCCTGAGGTCATAGAGTTACTTCTTGCTTTATCTTCACATAGAGGAGGGGTGAAACAGCTCTCTCCATCCCTGAGGGTCCACCTCCTAGTTTAATCATCCTCCGACGTCCCACCTCCTAATAGCAGGATACTCAGGATTAAGTTACAATGTGAATTTCAGGGGGACACAAGGCAATGAGATATTACATCGATATCCCAAATGACTCCCAGGGCCTTGAATGCTACTATCTGGATACAGAATTATACCCACATAGAACAGTCTAGCAGCCAAAATGAAGCTGGAAGTGCTTCGGGTTTTATCCATTCTGTTAAGGAAATTTCAAAGGTTGAAAGACACCTAATTAATCCACATCAAAAACCTTTTTAAAAAAATCTTACTTTCCCCATCACTGTCATTTAAAAATTTCCCAGGAGCGAATTCTCAATGTTTCCACCCTCCTCCTTGCAATTCTAAACCCACAGAACTTGTCTCCTCTCGTCTGCCATCCCCTTCTCAGCTCTGTATTAAGTAATCATATCATCTCTTTAATTTTTCTTTCACCCCTTTGCAACCCTTTGCAATAGAGTTTAAGTCTGCTCAATACTTCAACTCTTTGGTTAAAGAGCCCACACATTTGCCCATAGTCCCCTCATATATGCTCTGGTATGGTGTCTCACATAGGTTTAAAATTCAGCATGAGAAGGGCCATTCATTTAGTGCTGTCCATATTCTCAAATGAACAGTAAACTTCTTGGAGTCCAGGACCAAGGCTGATGTGTATTTAAGCCTGGGAACTCAGAATCACCTCTTCTTGAACAAACATCACTCATACAGGGACAAAACAGTCTCATTGGACAGTGATGTGGCATTATTCATGTGTGCTCAGTAGACTCTCAGATTGGACATGGAGAAAACACATTCACTACTCATGAGGGCCACAGGACAATGGCAAGGACTTGTGTGAAAAAAAATCACAACTGTAGCATATTTTAAAGAAAACCTCAGTTTGCTCTTCCCTGACTGACGTAAGTGTGCCTCCTCTGCCCGAATGTAGATTGTGAGGCACACAGCTCCATGCTATTTTAGAGAGTCATGGCTGGTAGAACTGCCCTACGCCATGACATCCAGGAAGATGTAGTTGTCATGCAAGCTGGGGCCAGATCACACTTCAGAGCTACCCAGGACTGCAGCCAAGTCTCCATCTTTGCCCCAGCAGCATCTTACTAGTCACAGCCTGAGTTGGATAGTTTTATGTTGACTTGACAGGAGCAAGAGTCATTCTGGAAGAGGGAACCTGAGCTGAGAAAATATCCCCACCAGGTTGACCTATGGACAAGCCCAGCCCAGCTCTTGATTCATGATTAATGTAGTAGGGCCCTGCCCACTGTGGGCAGTGACAACCTTGAGCATGAGGTCCTGGATTGTATAGGAAGGCAGGCTGAGCAAGCCATTAAGCTGTGTTTCTCCATGGTCTATGCTTCAGTTCTTGCCTCCAGGTTCCTGCCTTGAGTTTCTGCCCGAGTTTCCATTAGTGATAGAGTATGGCTTGAGAGCCTTCAGCTGAAATAAGCTCTTTCTGCCACAAGCTGCTTACGGCATTTTATCACAGCTGAGAAAACCCTAAGATGCATCTCTTCTTGCTTTCAAGGCTTCCCCTCAACGATTCTGCAACTAGGATACCTGACTCAGATCCCAGTGCAATAAAACAAGGTGTGGTGGGCAGGAAAGGTAGAGGATTGTCCCCAGACCTCATGGGGCTTCACCAGTGGCATCCACTTGGAAAGACGCATTGGTGGGGATGGCAGGAGAAGGCTGACGTAAGTGGACAAGCTATTAAGCTCAAGATGCTTAATAGCTGTTCAAGACACACGCTGTGTCACGCCTTTCCCAACATATGCAAATATGCTAGAGCAGGAAAAGGTATTATATCTAGAGAGGATGAGGGCCATTCCAGAATATGAGCAACTCCCTCAAGCTAGAGGCCAAGGAATCAGGTGGAGACCAGTGGGACACTCAGGTCTCCAGGGCCCCATGGGCTCTGCTTCCTGCACACAGTGGAGGATCCAGCACAGTCAGACCTTGGGTGGATGATTCAGGAAGAGCTTTGAGAAGGATAATTTTGGAGGTGTGGGAGGATGTGTTGGTGAAGGGAGACGGTTTGTCTAATGACAGTCATTGCCTGACAGTTGGGCATTTTAACAGTCAAGGCAAGACAGGCTGAGGAGACAGAGAAAGTCACTCCCAGGCCTGAGGGCTTAGAGCTGGGGGACAAGTTGAAGAGATTGTTAAAAGAATGCTGTTGCATGAAGTGACCCATTTAGAGGGAGAAAGAGCCAGCGCTACAGCGCGTGATGACACTCAGACGTCGCGCAGTGACAGAATATTAAGACAGAACAAGGAGAACGCCACTGAGTCTATAAGTAAAAAGACAATTCTAATAAATGGGGTCACCCAAGCAAAGAACACATTACCCTCTTATTGGAAACCCCCGTGTAATCTGAGACATTGCTGCTGTATTTAAGTGGGTGCTTTATTGCAGAGTCAGGGGAAGGTCAACATTCATTAGCGACACCACAATAATACCCAACAAGTGGAGAAGTGAGGCTGTGACGGCGGAAAACAATTTCAGTTAGAAAACAGGCTCTCATCTCCATCCCTCACAGGGTTATTATAGCAACGAGGAAATGAAAACACTTTTATTTCTCAAATTTATGAAAAGAACTTAACTACCACTTACTGTAGGCAGAACAGACTCTGAAGTCAATACAGCCCCCTTCTTCTCCGCACTTAATAAAGACGACCGCCAAGCCAAGCATGGGGACCACGGGAGAGTCTGCTGCTGTCTATATACATGAACGTGAGATGATTTGGGGAGAAGGTTTAATACTTAGTACAGAAAAGGGATTAGATTTATATTTGTGCCGTTGGAGTGTGTATGTGTGTGTGTGTGTATGTGTGTGTGCAGATTCCCAGGTGACCATGGTGTGCAGACAGCTGAGCCACAGGCAGAGTAGGAGATAGTCTGAAGCCACACAGTCCTGTGTTCCAATCCCACATTGTCCACACTTATACACTGTGTGGCCTTGGAAAAGATACTTGACCAATATTTGCCTCAGTTTCCCCAACGGCTTCTACCCTGTGGGATCATGAGGTGCCCAGAACTAATGGATATAAAATACCTAATGGCATTTGCTGTTATTTCACAAAGCAGTCTCAGATTAACTAATAAAAGAATGGGCCCCTGGCTTTGATGCTTGGGCATAGTCCTTGCTAGCTTTCATTTCCACTTTGACATAGCCTAGACTAGATGAGAGTGCAGTCTTGATTGAGGAATGGCCTAGATAAGATTGACCTGTGGGCATGTCTATGAGAGACTGTCTTGAGGGTCTCATCCACCGTGGGTGACACAATCCCTAGGTAAGTGGCCACAAGCTGCATAAGAAAGCAAACTAAGCAAGAGTCTGAGATTGATCCAGCAGTAAGTTTTCCTCCATGGATTCTGCTTCAAAGACCTGCCCTGATTTGCCTTAGTATCTGCCTTATTCTAACCAGTAATTGAAATAAATCCTTTCCTCTTTAAGCTGCTCTTGGCTATGTTCATTTGTCACAGCCATAGAAAGGAAGCTAGAGCAGGAACCTAGAGCTTGTCAAACATAGCATTCAGCCATCACTGTGTTCGGGGAGGAGAGAGCTCAGTGAGACCATCACACCTGGGTGTGGGTAGCATGCTCCCTCCTAGCCTGCCATATCCAGAACTGGTTATAAGAGCTTAGAGGTTCAGAAAGGCTGAGCGACTTGCCTGAGGTCACACCCAGCTGTTAAAAATGAGACTCCGGGTTCCTCCTTCAGTTTCTGGAGCAGGGTCTTTCTAGTGGTGGGCATTGTTAGAAAGCCCCAGAGCCCAGTGGAGCTCAGAGTTCAGGGACTAAGCCTGGCAGTTATGTAGGCAATAGCACTCCTCTCTGCTCTGACAGCTCACAGGGAAGGATCAAAGTCAGCCATCAGTCAGTCAGACAGAGGGTGGAAGTATAGGTTTCCAGTGCTCAGCTTTCTGGAAAGCACCGTGTGGGCTGCAGAAGTTTCCAGGATGCCCTTAAGGGGTTCACAGTTTAGCCAGACACAGGAAATAAATAATTCAAGTGCCTGTGCACAAGGAATGATAGGGTGGGTCACTTTCATGAGGCAGGAGGCTGAGTGTGAGAAGTGGCTATCACCTGCTGGTCACCTACTGGCAATTTCTAAGGCACTTCAGGCCCATGGACACATTTCCTTTGACTTTTAAAAAGATTATTAAACTGTAAAAGCAAAGAGAATAAGCACTTGGGCTCAAATTTCACACAAAGGCCTTTATCTCCTGATGTTCCAAATGTGTGGAAAGACACCTTCATCGGACCCTACAATGCCCTATAGATTCGGCTAGCCCTCTGTTCGCCTCAGTCCTTACCCTCCATAATCTCTTCTCCTCAGCGGCCCCTTATATAATAACTCCCATCCAAAGAGGAATGAGAAATATATGAGGTATCAAGAAAGCATGTCCGGCACTACAAGAGAACATGTTATGATACAAAACACAGGTCCATTCTCACATGACCAATGCAGACAGACAAAGACATCCACGCTGCTGACATCCAGCATACGTTTTCATTAGGAAGCAGAACATTCTCACAACTACAACAGGGATAACATGGGTGCACACAGACAGTGCTATAGGGTGGTAGAAAGGTCAATGCTGGCTATCCTGTGCCTCTTGCCTGGGTCTTGGAACAGGTTTAAATGTGAATACCAGCTTTACCTACATCATGTCATATGGCACAAAGCTTCTTCCTAAGACCAGCTTCTTGTCAGCAAAGACAGGCTCGTGGCCTTGAGGAAAGTGTGGATGGGAATCAAGCTGTGTTAGCTGAATGTGAACTTAAACATGTGGAGCATCAGCCACTTGTCATGCTGCTGTGACCAAATCCCTGTCAAAGCACCTTAAGGAAGAAAGTGCTTGTCTTGGCTCACAGTTGTGGTGGGGAGGGCGTGGCTTCAGGAGCTTGAGGCAGCTGGCCATATTGCATCCACAGCAAGGAAGCAGAGATCAGCCCATGCCCAGTTCATCTCCTTTATTTATTTGGCCCAGAATCCCAGACGGTGTGGCTACAGCCAAGGTGGGTCTTCCAATTCATCCAACCTATAGAGTATCTTGCAGACACACCCAGAGGGCTGTCTCTATGGTAATTTTAGATTCTGTCAAATTGACAACCAACATTAACTGTCACCGGCAGGGGAAAGGATTTGGAAGCCTGTAGATGTCACTGGGAAAGTGGAACCTTGTGATCTTTCTCCAAAAAAGAAGCAGATGGGAACAGGCTTAGGCAGGATGAGTACACAATGTCCTCCACAACACCTGGCAGGTCAGACATGAGAACATACCTGCAGTAATCACCTGCCCATCCCTTCTGCTGTCCCTGCTCTTGGCCCTCCCCTTGTCTGTCCTGGACAGAGACCCCTGTTGGTGAGCCCTTCCTACCCCTACTTGGTGGGGTAAATCCTACCTACTTGGTGTCTCAGCTTCTTCTTCCTTCTGCCAGATTTTCACTCACAATTATTCATTAGTGAAGGCCCTGTGCCTTCACTGGGTGAGGTCCTGGCAACATGAAGACCTCAGAGACACAACAGAAGTTCCAGTGATGAAATACAATATTGCAAGAACTACATCAGAAGTGGGGAGAATACATGCATATGAATGACAACAGAAACATCAAGACCAGGTTAGACTGATGATTGAGCCTACCTGAAGCATAACCACCACCCTGATTTGCTGCCCAGGGTGTCTCTTAACCCACTTCTACTTGGGGTCCCCTCCTGAAACATGAAATTCCAGACAGTGACAGGCTTATTTCACATTCAAGTGAATTGAGGACATCCTAGAAGAGACAGAGTAGGGGTCAAAGGTAGATGAGCACCAGTTTGCATCTTCATCCTGGTCATCTTGTTTTCTGGTAGACAGAGGATCCATCTTTTCAACCAGCAGAACCATGGGGCACAGACACAGAGGGTTTGTGTCTGGTGACTTGAGTGCTAATAGAGAAGGTCGTGTGACAGTGTGAGCCTGACCTGAAGAGCCAGATGGAAGGTATGGAGAGGAAGTGGAAAGTGACCCTGCCTGCTCAGGACCCCAAAGTCAGGTTGATTGGAGATCTAGGAAGCAGAGAACAGGAACGTGTAACACCAATTGCAGAGCACAGGCAATGATCAAAAGGCCTTGAGCAATGGAGACTCTTACTGCATCCTAGGGTGGCATATGACATTGCCTTCATGTGACTTAAACAAAGAGAGATTTTATGAGGCACCAGGCACAACTGTGTGATATTTTCTAGGGAGATAAGAAGTACCAATTAAGCCCAGATTAGGCATCTGTGATGGACCAATGAAATGATCCCACTAGAGTGCAGCTTTGTGAACAGTGAGTATATTCGGGTTACACACAGAGAATGGGTAATCCAAAGAGGCCCACCATGACATGGGTGTTGACTCATGACAACTGCATTTCTGGAGCTCCCTGCAAGGCTTGTGAATAGCTAGGATGAGCATAACTGTCTCCTCTGCCCTGCAACAGACGCTGGTCCTGTACTTTATTTTCCAGGTTCCAGAAAAGAATGCTTTCATTTGGAGGGGCTATCTCTGCAGCAGGTAAGTGTAAGCACCCACACTGCCAGGAGAATGGCAGTCAGGCATCTGGATGGGTTGTCTTTCTGGAAGAGTAAGAAGCTAGTCCCTGTATATCACCTTTTGTTTAGGGCTTGTTAGCATCCGTTATGCACTGGATGCAACACACATGCAAAAATATCTCCTTTCACATGGCTTTGGTATTTGTGAGGAGGATGTGGAAGCTGTGGCTTCAGTTGAGACTTATTAAAGAGTTTCTGAGATGGTCTGCCATGTCCTGTGGAAAATATGGCTTCAGTCACATGCAATGCTGTGGACATGGTGGGTTAGAGAAGATGTTCCCCAGAGAAGGGAGCTGGCATACCTTACTTGGTAGAGAGGAGCAAGGCAGGTTTTTTTGTGTTCACCCCCAGAATGAAGAACCTTAAGGGGAGAAGCATGATGTCCACCAGGTACTAAATGGATAGATAGATAGATAGATAGATAGATAGATAGATAGATAGATAGATAGATGACCTCACCTAAATGATATAGGGTATTTAGGGGTTGGGGAGATAAAAATTAAAACAAATCTTTCTAAAATTAACTTGAAAATAATTTTCCCATGTTCACTGTTAATATCTTATGATATATGAGTGACTGGAAAGATGGCTCAGTAGTTAAGGATACTTGATGCTCTTGCAGAGAACTAGGGTTTGATTCTCAGCACTCACATGGGCTTACAACCAGCCTTAAATTCAGTTCCAGGGGATCCTGACACATTTTTCTGGCTCTGTAGGCACCAGCATATATGTAGCATACATATACGACAGACAAAACAAGCATAGCCATGAGATATCTAAGAGAGATACAGATGTAGAGGTAGATATAAGTTCTCTCTGTAGATATAAGGGTCTGTCTTGTTTTGCGGCTCTTTCAGGAGACAGCTTGCCCCCTGCTCCAATGCCCCTGTTTAATATGTCTCTGTGTTCAGATGTGTAGCTTGAACTTCTGGTTGCTATCGCTACTTAAAACGATGTCTCAACAAGATTTCGAAGAGACGGAGAAACTGAGACTTAGACAAGCCATACTCTGAGTTACTCACAATCACCGTTTGAACCCAGCTATGGTGACCCAGGTCTCTTGGGCTTTCAGACACCCCTATGTGTCTCCACTGGGTGTTCACCTTTGAATGAATAGAACAACAAAGCCTGACCACATTTGAGAGGGACCATGCTGCCACCAGTCCGGGACTCTCTAGCTATGGCTGCTTGTACTTACGTTTGAATGCTTAAAAGGAAATCAGACTGGAACACTGGCTCTTCTCTTGCCTTGGCCACATTTCAGGTACTCTGTCACCACATGTGGCTACCAGATACAATGGTGTGCATGCAGCCCAGTTCCACCACCATCCAAAGTTCAGTGGGACAGTGGGATGGGAAGATTGCAAGACTCGGCACCGGAGAGAGCTTGCCACTGTCACACATGTGCATGCGTTTAATGGTAGAGATCAGCTTCAAATACTCTAAGGCATTATCCCCCAGCACTGTCCATCTTGTTCCTCAGGCACTGTCTAACCTTGTTTATTCATGCAAGGTCTCACTTAATTCCAGACCTCACTGACTGTGCAAGGCTGGCCGGCCAGTGTGCCTCAGAAATCCACCTGCCTCCGCAGCAATGGTATCATAGCACGTGGTCCTGTACCCTGCTTTTTCACATGGGTTCTGGGGATCCAGCTCAGATCCTCATGCTTATGATGATTGAGGTTTCTCAGTTGTTCTATCTTGTTCACTCAACTTTCTCCCAGACCTCCTGGCTGTCCTGTTTATACACAGATGACAAACTAAGAGGAGGCCTCTTGATGCTCGCAAAACTCTAGGCACTAGCTTTTCTTTTCATCATTGATTGATTGACTGATTGGATGATTGATTAGTTGGTTGGTTGACTGATTTAGAGGCATAGCCTCTCTATGCTGTCCTGGATTTAGAAATGTAGGCCAGGCTGGCTTTGAACTCATGGGGATTCTCTTGTCTCTGGCTCCAGAGTACCGGGATTAAAGGTGTACACCATTCCTGACATGATGTCGGCTTCTCTGTGAGTTGTGTGGACTCTAACTTTTCCAACATCAAGCTAGCACAGATAGTTGGACCACCTGGGGTATTTATATTCTACAGGGTTGCTTTGGTGGGCCTGGATGCCCCTGAACTGGCCTCTGCTTTGACAAAATATAAAAAACCAACTGTTGTTGAACTGTCTGGCATCTTTGTGATTTCATCTCTGCTCACAGGTCTTTTTCTGAAGGTCTCTTACTTGACCTCTTTTGGGCAAGTTACATGCTTTTCTGTTTGACATACCCTGCTCCCTTCTTCACTTTGGCTGCTGGGAATTTCAGAGCTAAATTTTTAGCTCAGTTTGGACAGTTGTGGAAGGATTGACCATCTAATGCCCATTGCTGTGAGCTCAATTTTCCCTGTGCTAATTTACTGCCTGCCTTCATTCACTCAAGTGTCAAACCTATTCTTAATCACACAATTATCACACAATCTCTTCCTCTCTCTTCCTCCCTTTTTCTCTCTCCCTCTGTCTCATCTATCTCCCTCTCCCTCTTATCCCCCTCTTGTCTCTTTCTATATGGAGAGAGCACACTTGGATACAGCAAAATGTTTACGTGTGGAATAGGCTATGGCTCAGCTTCCCCCATGGTCTGGGATGTAACACATTCAGGACATACTTCAGAATCACATGGCCTCTGCCCTCAGGGTTAGTCTTGACACGTGCCGGATTCTTACCAGGAAAGAAGATGAGAGGCTTGTCCAGGCATAGCCAGGCTCTAAGCTGGGATGGTCCCACCTGGCCCTCTCTTGATGGTAATCAAGAACACCTAAACTGAGTCACTTGAACCTTTGGCCTCTCTCTTTGCAAGGAGTGGCTTTCCCAGAATACAGATGACCCACTGGGTTGACCTTCTGGTCAGAATCTGGTGTCACCCCTGCCTTTGCATTCTCCAACTCAGAGTTGATTCACTTTTTATTTGAATTACCTCACCTCTGAGAAGTCGCTGCCTTAAGACCTTGGTCAGTAGTGTGGAGCAAGCTGCAGGGTGTGTCTTGGCTGCGTGCTGAGCCAGGCAGCCCAGGGCTTCTGGGAAAGAGCTATTCCCAGCCAAGTGGAGATGCTGAGTTATGGAGTTGTACCTATATGTGCTTCCATCCTGGCTTATATTAGCACTTGATTTGAGTTTTACCTGATGCCTCACCTATTACAATGAAACATAAAAAAGGGAATTTGCAGCTGCCTGCTTATCAGAAAAAGATCAACTGCTTCTGTAATTAATATGGAAGATAACAATTTAAAATAATGAAACTCCCATAACATGCTTAGGGGAAGCAGCTTGTTGCTATAATTAGAACGAGAATCAAATTGTTCTGATGGCAAACACATCATTTATTGAACTGAAGCTACTCTGAGTGGAAGTACATAGCATAGTAGTAAAATCATGAGAAAATGACAGTTCACAAAATTCTGGGCTTGAGGAAGATCTTGGAATCATTGAGGAGTGGGGCTGGACAGAGCTGGATACCCTGGCGGCACTGTGCCAATAAGGTGGATTGCAAGCCTTGGTGACTGCTCTGCGAGACCTTGAGGCTGTTCTTAAGGATGTGGTCCTCCAGACCTCACTGACAATGGTAAAGAGAAAGGAGCTACAAACACATAAACAGTGACACACACATTGTACAATACCACAGGGAACATTCTAGAACAGCGGTTCTCAACCTTCCTACTGCTGAGACTCTTTAATACAGTTCCTCATGTTGTAGTGACCCCCAACTATAAAAGTATTTTTGTTGCATCTTCATAACCATAATTTTGCTACTGCCATGGATTAGAATGTAAATATTTGATATTCAGGAACATCTGATATGCAACCTCAAGGAGTCATGCCCTAAAGATGGAGAACCACTGCTCTAGAATGTTCTGTGGGCAACTGTTTTTTCTCTCTCTTCCTCTTTAGATCAATATGCTTGATGGGTGAAGACTGAGGACACTGTTATAAACTTCATATGTATCTGTTATCGTATAATTAGGAAGTCGTTCTCTTTTCCTGTGACTCTCCCATCAAGAGAAGGTTTGAGTCCAAATCCCCCGTGTGGCCTTGCCTCGCCTAGCGTATCACTCTCCTCTTCTACCATTGTCTTGCCCCAGTTTTCTGGCTTGGCCTTGTGGACAGTCTAAACGTTGTGTTTAAGAACCCCTGCTTCAGTTCTCTCAAGGCCCATGGTGTCCTGCCAGCCTCTCATGGCCAGTGGCACCCCCCACCTCCCATTCCTTGTTTGGGAGGCTCCCACATTTCCATAAAGGCCTGAGGCAAATGTTGCCTCTTCTTAGCAGTTTCTCCAGCCCATCTTCTGCTCTGAGACCAATAAGGGCATCCTTTCACTCTAACACCTCCTTAATACCTGATTTCATCCCCATAGCCCCCGTCAGTGTGTGTGTGTGTGTGTGTGTGTGTGTGTGTGCCTGGCACACAGTAGGTATAAATGTTTACCAAAATGGTGTTAGATTAATTTGGGTGAACAAGGATACATTTTGGGTTCATTAGACATGTTAAGGTATTTTTAAAGTTTTGTGGTTTGAGTAAAATCTGAAGTGCATTTTGCCAAGTGTGTTTTTCCCTATTTTGTAAAGCCCCATATGTCAATTAAGCAGTAGAAGCCATATGGTTCTGATTTCTTCCCTCGTAGATCAGCATTTCGTTTGCTGGGCTATCTGATGTTCAAGATGCTGCCTGAACTGTGTGTGTTAATCCCTTTTTGGAATATGTTTTCCTTTGAACCGAGGAGCTCAACTTTCCCCAAAATAGAAACTTAACTCTCCACAGCACAGAGGATATTTTCAGTCCTCAATGTGTGAGGTTTGGGAGACAGAGTCTCAGATGAAAACACTCTCCGTCTTTTCTTGCAAAGGAAGTGGTGACTGTCCTCGGATGGGGCCCTTAGTCAAGGTGGGCAAGAGCACGTGGGGTGTCAAGTGAGGTCTGAATGGGTCCTGGGGAGAGCAAGCAGATGAATCAGTGGATTGAGAGTCTCACATGTGAATGAATGACGTCCGGGAGGATGACAGCATCACAGCAGGTCTAAAATTAGCAGCACACATCTCATTCGGATTGCTCTTGACTGTGTGCCTTAACATCTGAATATCCTTGGTCACTCCTGCGTCAGTGTGCCAAGGTCCCCTCATGAACAGACAGGGCTAATAAGGGCATGTGTTCCAATTTCTGTGAGGAATTAAAGAAGAACTGTTTGAACAAGGCTTGCCAAACTTAATCCTCCATTTAGTGATATTGTGATCTCATATTTTACTAACAGGTTTTCCCAATTGATTTTTCCCTTATTTGATGGAGTACTTAAACAATTATAGGTTCAAGGAACAGTGTCACTATTAGGCTGCTCTGTCTCATTATACTGGGACTCCCTACTGTGGAAAAGAGATACTAAATGTTTTGCTTAATTTCTATGTTTGTGTCACTTAGAGCTACTACACTCAGTCTCTACCAGAAGCATCCTTTCTCAACTGTGAGCAGCATCTCATGGAGCCCACTTTTGACATATGACTCTACAATGCTTGAAGTAGGCATTGTTGCTGCGACTTAATCGATTAGTGCCCAGGCTGTCAGAAACTGCGGCTCACACCTCAGCAAGACACCATAACGCACAAGCAGTTATCAAGCTGGGGCTGGACTTTTGTGAGCAATGGTGTCCCTACCTGACAGCGGGAGGTGACTGGTTCCCTGGATGAAGAGCAGTGCTTTCTGATCATTTGTGTTTGTCATCTCCACCTCTGTGGGATGCCAACACCAGAGTGAAAGATGGTGTCAGTCCTGATAACATGGCTCATGTCCTCTGCCACCACTAAGAGATTCCTCATGCATCAACGGGTCAGAAGATGGTGGTACCTCTCAGTCAGGCTGTGATATGACCCCTACTTTAGAAAATGAGGAACTTGGGGCTTCAGGAAGTGACTCCAGGACACACAAAAGGCCTAACCTGTTCTAGAAGGAGCCAGAACCTTCTAGAAATGGCTATTCATAACTATATAGTTTTGTGTCACTGAAAAGAGAAAAAAAATGACGTAAAGTAGGTCAGTGAGGCTCAGCAGGAAGTAAAGAATTGTCAAAAAAAACACACCAACTTTCATATGTAAAAATCCTCAAAAGACACATTTGAATAGGGCCTTGAAGGGACATAGGCAGGAAGCCCCTGATTCAAGGCAAGTTTTGAACATGGGAATTTAAGCAAATAATATGTAGAACTAGAGGGTGCCAATGCACGTATACTTGCTGGATAATCAAAAAAGAATAACTCCACTCCATGAATTATGACAAAGTTCACAGGCTGATGGGGTGACTGGCTGGTTGGAACCCATACCCCAAGGCCCCACACAAACAAACACAACATGAAAGAATGGTAAAGAAGAAACTGTGTGCAACCTAGTCCAGGAGCACAGAGGACAAAAAAATCATCTATCTGCTTTAGAAAGTATTAACTTGGGGTTAGAGATGGCTCAGTGAGTAAGCAGTCTGCTGTGCATGCATGAGGTCCTGAGTTTGAGTACCAGCATCCATACAAGAAGAAATCATGTCAATGTGTGTCTATGATCCAGTGCTAGGTGGGGTGAGACAGGAGGGCCCCTGGGGCTTGCTGGACAGTGTAGTGCAGCTTTATCAGTGAGGTTCCGTGTCATCGAGAGACTGTATCAGCCAATAAATGTGCAGAGTGACTGGGGAAAGATGCTACGGCTTGGTCTCTGACCTCCACGAATGTACATAGTGTACCTGCACACACACACAAATGATTGTGGGCTGGGGATACAGCTCAGCATAGGACAGGCCTATCATGTACATGTGTCCTTGAGTTCGTTTTCAACACTGATCATAAACACAATCACATGAACAAATGGGATAGGATATGATGCTTTATGAATGTAGCTAGTGACAAAACCTCAGAATGGTCTTCTGTTTTGATAGTAAAAGGTGATTCATTTATTTAAAAAAATCATTTCTCCTTATCCATAATAAACTGGTCACTTTCCAACCAACATCTTCTTTAGTAGGCTTCTAGAATGCCTGTTGTCCTAACTGCTTTGGAGAGCATTTATTTGCCCTGAAGGCATACAGGCTAGAGGTGTAAAGAGACCCCAGCATTTCCAGCAGATCCTGGAAACACTCAGCAATCAGAGCCACCGTGAAACCAAATCTTAAACTTGGCAATGGAAAGCAGAGGAATTCATTTTTAGATTTTAAAAATAAAAATGTCCATCTTCAAGTCAACACATTTCCTTAGTTTGGCATCTCAAGCCATCTTTTAAACCATAAAAGACAGAAATTTCCAGTTTACCTTTACACACACACGCACACACACGCAAAGTCTTTTAACTTCCCTGCCCAGCCTGGAAGTCAGTCTGCTGAGGCACAGAGAATGAGGAAGACAAGGAATAAGCCATACAGGAGGATGCTGAGCACCTTCTGTAACTGCCAGTCTCCGAGGACAGACAGAAGGAACTGGGAGCCCAACACTTGGCTAGAAGGACCCTATCTGAGAGCAAGCGACCATTTTCAATGTAGCCCCGATCTTCTGTACAAGAGTGTGGCATTAGCATCTCTGTGTACCTCATCTTAGCCTTTTCATTCCCCAGGCCTGTGGGGTGCTCCATCACAGAGCACTGGATGATGAGCTGGGAACATGGAGGGTCCCATTACCTCAGCACCCAACATCTATCTGCAAAGAAGCCTGAGAAAGGTACTTTTCTTCAGTACACATGAAGAAATGCTTGCCTGTCTTCTGCATGAGGTAATACAGACCCAAAAAGACACATATGGTATGTACTCATTTTAGTCTTATAGTAGAGGATAGATATACTACAATGCAAAGACTCCAAAAAGACAAGTCCAGTGGGCATCTTAGGCTTCATACTGGCCCACTAGTTAGGGGAGTGGAGTTTATCTCTGACACAGGCTGCATTGCCTAATTTTTGATCACTTTTCCTTGACGGGACTTCCATACAAGGCCACAGGGGAGGGAGACGAACTCAGTCCTCATGTGAATAGATGAGCTGGGGTGTCTGGATTGGGGGCTCCCTTATTCTGAAGAGTAGGGGAGAGGAGATGCAGGATGGAGGGTGGGACTGGGAGGAAAGGAATGGGAAGCCTGTGCCTGAGATGTAAATTGAATTAATTAATTTTTAAAAAGAGAAAAAATGAACACATTGAAAAAAGAAGTGCTTGCATGGTGTGTGTATATTTAATACATTGTCAGGTGAATTATGAAGATTCAAAGGAAAATACCTGCTCATCATGGCTTGTGTGTAATAACAGCTACCCACCCCTGCCCACCTTTGCAAAACAAAATAAAACAAAACAACAACAAAACCCTGCAAGCTAAACTCAAAAAAACAAAACAAAGAAAACCCACCAAACATTGTGTAAAAGAGTTTGATTGTACCAGTTTTAAAGATGAAAATAACTGAGGTTCAATGGCTAAGCTCCCCTTCCTGAAACCCTTCAGGTTTGAAATTGAAGCAGGATCTGTTGAGCTCATTCGTGGAGAGTGGTTGATGCATGAGCATACCGTTCTCATGGTCCCTGGCAGCAGAAGCATCATTCTGATCTGCCTCATTTTAAAAGCTTGGCGTCCTAGCTTGCTATCTTTGGTTGTGACAAACAGTGTCACCAAAACCAACTTGGAGAAGAAAGGGTTCATTTCCTGTTACTGCTTGTAGTCCACCATGAAGATAATTCAGGGCAGGAACTCAATCAATATCCGTAAAGGAACACTGCTTACTGGCTTGCGCCCCGTGGCTCGCTCTAATACAACCCAGGACCACTAGCCCAGAGGTAGCAGCACCCCAAGTTGGCTGATCCTCCCACATTAATCATTAATTTCTAATCAGGATAATGTCCCCATAGACTTTCTTACTGGCCAATCTGATGGTGGCATTTTCTCAGCTGAGCTTTCTTCTTTGCAGATGACTCCAGCTTGTGCCGAACTGACAAAACCAACCAGCACATTCAGGTTCCTAACACTGCGGCCTCTATAGAGCTGGCACAAGCAATGGGCCCAGAAATCTCTCTCTGCAGAAAGGGAAGAGAGCTCTGGAAGCAGCACTGGCTGCATGAGGAAGGACTTTCCGGAAGGTCCGTGTGCCTCTGAAACGATGGAACTGTGTTTGCAACCACCCAGGAAGCTGGTTTTATTATCAGGAGACACAGGTTTCATCTCCCATTTTGCAAGTCCTTGGGTCTAATTACTGTTGGCATTTCCCATTCCACTCTGAACTCTTTGGGGACAGAGAACTTGTCTCCGAGAAAATATGAACTAACCGAATGCAAGCTGATCTCAAAAGCTCTCAAAGATAAGCATTCATGAAATGTAGTTGGAACATGGAACAAGAGATTGCAAGAATTCCTGTCATCGCAGAGTTCTGCTGGAGTGAGAGGACAGGCAGAAATGATCTTATTCTGTACCCAGTTCTGTGCTATTGATTCCTGGATTAGCCAGGAGGCATGGCTGTGCTTGAGAACTTTTTCCATTGTTCAAAATATTTGAATTGTAGGAAATTAGAAAAGGCGGAGAGAAGATGAGCCTGAGTAATTCCACCTCAGGAAAAAAACCTCTTTACTTTCCCTTTATTTTCTTCTAAGCTTTTGTTCTATAAGCTTTATTTTTTTTAAAGAAGAGATTAAAATATTACTTTTACTGATACCCTGAATATAGTTATTTGAGGATGAAACTGGAAGAAAAAGTCTCTACTAATATATTAAAAGAGTTATGCATCCTTATCAGATAAGAATTACTTAAAGAATTGAAAATTTAGTCAATATTGGGAAATTTGTGCAAATAATGACTCCATGTACAGTCTGTAGTGTCAAATTCCTATTATTGCAGTGGGTCACAGGAAGCATTTTAAATAGTGAGCTATAGTCTTAAGGAAAAATAAAACTGTAGCAAACTAGACAAAGACCTTTCCTCTGCCATAGTTATCAGATGTCAGAAACCACCTTCATTCCATACTTTGTGGCAAAACATTAATCAGGGGCACTGCCAGCATTCACAGGTGACCCAGTCACTTAGTTCTGCAACACTGCTGGAGAGGTGGTAGGCAGAGTGACAGATGTAAAAATTGCCTAACAAGGGAAATAAGTTAACTACAGTCCATTAGAAAGCATCTTGCCTCTACAGACATGCCCATACTGGAGGCCCGGGTTAAACCAGTAGATCACAAAACAGAAGCAACACAGAAAATCGTGGCAGTCAGGGAAGGCTTGTTGGGAGGGTGTGTCTGATCAGGAGGGCTGATGGGGGAAGAAGGAAAAGAGAAGATGGAGGCTGTGACCACAATGTGTTACTTACATGTATGGAACTGTTCAAGAATAAATTAATATGAAAAATTTCACTGTGAGGAAAAATTAGGACAGTTGCAGGAAAGGCATGGAATCAGAGATTATACTAAGTGAAATAAACCAGATTCAGGAATACCAATACTGCATGTCTTAAATGCTACAATGAATTCAGTTTTACACACACGCACACACACATAATATATGCATATACATATGGTTGTGTGTACACATATACATATATGTTCTCTAGGTCATGAAAGCAGAAAGAGGACTTTGAGAGGGGAGAAAGCAATCTCAAGGGAAGGGAGAATGAGAGAGCTTCAGGTAACTGAGCATGAGAGCAGAAAGGAGATGATTTTGAAGGGGGAAGGGGAGCGTCAAAACATAATGATATGTATGTAAGTAAAGGTCACATGAAAGCAAGGTGTTTGGGGGTACACTAACGAACATATTAACTGGTGATGATGGTGATGGTGACAAAATAGCAAACAGCACCCATTCTGTCACGTTTGCTAATAATGATCTTACAGAATCAACAGCGTAAATGTACTAAAATCCCTTTAACAAGACAGATACCCAGGACGGCACTGGATTTGTTCCTACTGACAGATTACTGACCAATAAGGAAATATAAACACATCATCCCCCAATGGCCATCATATTGATCATGTGCAGAATGCTAAACATATCTAGAAATATGATTACTCTTTTTTGTAGAAGTGCATAGAAGTTTTATAAAGAAAATAATTTCAAAAACATTAAGAAGACACTGATTATAAGAATAATCACTACCAACTTTTCCCAAAATAATCTATCACGTTAATGGAATCCATTGAAGTCTTAATGCCAGGATTTCTGTTATTTATTTTTGTTTGTTTTTTTTTGTTTTTGCTTGTTTATTGGTCCAAGTACATTAGTGTTGTGTTTGTTATATTGAACGCATAAAGATTCTAAAACAGTTTTTGAAAACTCAAATAAAGGGTGGTTATTTTAGAACAAATTTGGATCAATAAAATCTACACATATAAAATATATTATCCACGCTACCAAGACTCCAGAAGCATGCTCACATTGATGATAATGAAATTCAAACATGGCCAGAAATGGATGGCTTGGAGGATGAGGGTATCTTTCATCTCTGCACTGAGCCAATGCAACACACATTGATTGTTCTCACACATGTGGCTGTGTCTTTATTTTAAAAATACATTAAGAGCTGTCAAACAATAATCATTGTAAGTTAAAAATTTTAGTGGAAGTATGAGTGACAGGTGAGCTTTGAGGTCTTATCCAGTGGTCCCTCAGCTCTGCTGCACTTGATGGGGAGTAAGGAGGTCCCTCTCACTGCCTCTTCTCTCCTCTGAGCCTTGTGCTTTCCATCTTGTGGACCATAGGAAACAGGCGTATCCCCTCAGCGCCCCCTGAAACTCACAGTCTGTCATGGCAGCTAACTCTGGTACAGGCCAATTCCTAGCTTTGAGGTCTTGGTCTCTGTATTACTAGCTAGTCACTTTATAAAAAGGGTGGCCTGATGACATAACATTTGAGACCAGTTATTTTTAAAAGTTTAAAGGAGATTGTTGTCTCAGGAAACATATAAACTATATGTAAACTAAAAACTATAAACAAGGTATATAAAGGGGACTTGGGATACATGTTGAAAATCCTAACACCAGACAAGCTGCGGCACTACAAGAAAAGGTAAGGGTGTTATTTTTGTAGGCAGGGCTAGAGAACTACCGGAGTTCACCCCAAGGCCTGTCACAATGGACCTTATTCATCACCATGGTCTTTAGAATGGGTATCTATTACCATCATTAGAATGGGTATATAGTAAGCGCTCCATATATGCTGAATGCACGATGCTGTGCCACATGAACATCACCTCAGTTGTCAGAGCAGAGTTATCTAGTACCTGCTTTCGGCCAGACCTCCTGACAGGAATTTCCCACAGATGGTTCCGTTGGTTCGGAGTTGCCTCTGTGGAGTAGCAGACTCTGAGATTTAGAAAGGCCACGCGGCTTATTAAACATCAAATAGCTGCTGAGTTTGAGAGCCAACACTTCATCTTAATGGAGTCTGGGTGTGTTTTGCCCCCCTCAGCGTCAGCTCCATCCTCTTGAACGTCAGATGCACTTAAATTATTAGTGTTGGGTTGGCTCTGTTCCCTCTTTGTCTCTGAGGCTCTCAACAAACCTGCTTCTTTAGAAGAAGTACCCCCCAAAATAGGAATCCTTTGAACACAGCAGCCAATGCCATGTTTTTAGTAAATATAATATTTATAAGGCTCTGCAATTAATTTACAAATTTTTTCCATCAGAAGTTTGCCCTGATGATCTTATTCTTTGGGGATAACAATCGAGTCCTTTGCGGCATTTCCCAACACTAAAGGCAATTATTGTTGCTTCTAGCTGTAATAAAAAAATAACCAAAACAGATAGACGTGTCTTGGTGGAAATTGAGCTGCAACTCCCACTGTGGAAATAATCAGAAAATTAAAAGCACCGCAATCTTGCAAATAACATCACAACTTAATATTATTGGAACATAACATTATTATCTCTTTTTATAGGGAAAACAAACATAAATATATTTCAAATGACACCATGATATTAGTTCTGTTTTATTGGATGGAGTGGGAGCTTGTGTTTGTTTGTGTGTGTGTGTGTGTGTGTGTGGTAGGGCACAATAAGGTTTTAGGGTTGAGCAAATGAAACAATGAGAATCGTATGAGATATTATCAACAGCACAAGGGTGGGCACTGCAAACACAAGTGCTAAGCTAATTCTTCGGGGTGTAGAGTGGTCCTAGCCAGCGCATCTGTGTGGTTGGTTTTTCTGGAGTGGCTTCAGTTACAGTTCCCCATGGTGGCAGCCATGCTACTGGCCAGGCGTTGTGTGCAGTTAAATAAATGTTTAATTATTATTTAAAAGAACTCAGAGGCATCCCTTCCACTTCCGATACCTGGGTCTTTTACCTCCCTCTCTTTCTCCATTCTCTGCAGCTTTCTGTCTGCCTGCTTTCCTTTCTGTTGGTTTTAGTTGTGAGGTGTATACCATGCTGTCGAGGATGACAAAACCAGTCATTTGAACTCAGTCATTTAAGCAAGCACCCAGCAAAAAATACTTTGTTGAAGCTATACTTTAAGTAGCAGACCCATCTTAATTTCTGATTTCTAGAAAATTCCAGGAATGATTGGCTTTGTCCCTATCTTGGGCAAGGAGGCAAGGACAAGGGGACAATCCAAGGCTGACTCAGAGGTGTGACACAGGGTATGTGTTCTTGTGTAGACACAAGTGAGTTGGGGGGTCCCATGGTGTTAACAGGTACTGAGGTTGCTGCTGGAGCCTTGTCTGGGAGGATGACAGTGAGGACATTCTCCTACAGGCTATACACACATCAGAACTCTCCACCTCAGCTAGACATGGCCAGTGAGAAGTCCTGGTTTGAGGCTGTGGTGGTTTCCTGTCTCCTTAAAGAGCACAGAGCAGAGCGTCTTCCTAGGCTGCCTGACACCCCCTGTGCCTTTGGAGATGGCCCTGGGACATATGGGTGGGTACTTGGGATGAGGGAACACAACCTAGACTACCAGGCGGCTTAGCTGTTATAGCAAGGTCTTTTCCCCCACGGGTCTCAGAATTAAACCCAGTCTGCAGCCCTCTCGGCAGAGCTACCCAAGGCACTGTTCTGGAATAGAATAACACTCACAGGAAAAATAGGATGATTTGGAAAGAATGCACAATGGATTTGGGGTTTGAATCCTATATCTGAAATTCATCTGCTCTAAGAGGCTATGAGATTATCTGTACTTTTTTTCTTCTTGGTCTCTTAATCTGCAGAATGGAAACAAACCTTGGGTCAGGCTACATCATAGACAGTGGCCCACTCACTGTGCTTTCCAGAACAGGCTGGGTTTGGCCAGTCTTAAGTGACCAGGGCTTTCCTGTCCTCCAGCTTTAGGCCAAAGCTCGAATTAGTCAAGTGGCACCCTTTCCTGTCCATTTTGCCAACATCTTTCTCAAGAAAGATGTTCAAATATTTCTGGTTTAGTCAGGCAAATTAATCTGTCACCTTCTTCTCAATAGAGAGGCAGATATGATCTAACCAATTTATAATAAGGCCAGAACCGCCATAAGTGTCTTGATTTTCAGGGTTCCCTACAATGAAAGAAAATGTATAGGAAGTGCAGGCTGTAGCTAGGAACATAGCTCAGTTGGTAAAGCATTTGCTTTGCAAGCATGGACACTTGCACTTAATCCCAGAACCTATATAAATACAGCTAAACTTCTCACTTATAATTTCAACCCTGAACAGGTAAGCAATGGGCAATTCTCTTGGGTTTCCTGGTCAGCCAGACCAGACTAAGAAGTAAGCCCCAGGTCCCAATGTGAGAGTCTGCCTCGAAATACAAGGTTCACAGTTCCTAAAAAGGACACCAGAAGTTGATCTATGACCTGTATGCACATACTCACACACAGTGACCATGATAACTCTTGAGGACCTGGCAATGATTTAACCCAGGGCTTACTTTGAGTTTTCTTTCCAACTTGGTCTCTGTCTAGCCCTGAAATGAATAAGCTGGAAAAGAAAGTCATACTAAGTATTGGCAGCTTCTGTGTGGGATTGCTTTATTTAAAGAGCCTATCATGCTTGAATAAGTGCTGTGATTTGTCTGTATCTCTCTATATCTCTATCTCATCTATATATCTAGATATTTCTTTCTATATAGAGAGATCTCTGTATATATGTGTTCTCTCTATATATGATCTCTCTATATGTATCTCTCTCTACATATATATGTATATACATCTATATATCTATATCTATATATGGTTTGAAAGTGTTTTAGATCTGATCTTCCTGAGTGAAAGAGAACTGCTTCTCATTTGTCCAAAGTGCACAATATTTAAATTGTAAGTTAAAGATGGGTTCAACTTTGTCTCTCAATCAAGGCATCTTTCTTCCATATAATTCAATCCATTGCGTCTCAAAGAAATTCATACTTGGCAATCATCAACTTTGTATGTAGTGCCGTGCAAAGAAAGCCCCAGGTGCTCAGAGATAAATACCGCTTGCTAAACATCCATATTTTCCAAATGGGCCATGATGGTATCCACTTCTCTCTTCCCTGCTGTTTCGTGTCCAGGTCCTATCATTAGCTAGCTTGTGGATACAGATATTCTAATGACCCCTCTGCATTGGAGAATTCTGCCCAATTCTATGAGTCAGAGCTAAACATCTCTGTGACATAAACAACTTAGAAAGGAAAAAGTGATTTTGGGATCGTGGCTTCAAAATGTTCCATCCATGGGTCTTTGGAGCCATGTACTTGGAGAGAATTTCCTGAGGTGAAGAGGTAGGAGATATATTCATTTCAGACAGGAAGTGGAGAGATAATTGTGGAAGTGATCAAGACCTGCTCCCCACTTACCCATTTTTCCAAATATATTAAATATATCATCTTTTCTAAAGCCTCTAGTTTCTCTGAACTATGGGCTGAGTCCCTAAAATATGAGCCTTTTTGAGGGACTTATTCAACCGTGACACCAACAAACCCGAGAATCTTTTGAAACATGTTTGAGATCACAGTGTTCGTTAAAGTCTCCCATGGCTTCTACTGCATTTAGAAGCATTTATAGTAGAATGCATTCAAACTCTTTACTTATTCACTTGTTTGTTTGAGATAAGGTCTCATGGTGTAGCCTAGATTGATTTTGAACTCTTCCTCCTAAGAGTCGGGATGACAAATGTGTACCATGATACCTGGGATGACATTCAAAGCCCTCTTTCTTTAACACAATCTTTCTTTTACGTCTTCTATGGCTGTCCCTACTGCTGGGGAGACTTGTGCATCTGTCCTCCCTGCTTACCATTTACTTCTGAATGTGTCAGTCACAAGGATTAGTTGATGCCCTGTTGGTTGCTGTGAGCTCCCACTTGACATCTTCTATTGGTTCTACTTGATGATCTTTAAGAACTTACATTCCAGATTCAATGCAATTCCCATCAAATTACTGACACAATTCTTTACAGACCATGAAAGAAAAATTCTCAACTTCATATGGAACAACAAGAAACCCAGAATTGCTAAAACAATCCTCTACAGTAAAAGATCTTCTGGAGGTCTCTTCATCCCTGATCTCAAGCTGTACTATAGAGCAACAATACTAAAAACTGCATGGTACTGGCATAGAAACAGACTGGTGGATCAATGGAATCAAATAGAAGACCCTGAAATAAATCCACATACTTATGGATACCTGGTTTTTGACAAAGATGCCAAAACCATACAATGGAAAAAAGACAGAATCTTCAACAAATGGTGCTGGTCTAACTGGATGTCTACATGTAGAAAAATAAAAATAGATCCATACTTATCACCCTGCACAAAACTAAAGTCCAAGTGGATCAAAGACATCGATATAAAACTAGACACACTAAACCTATTAGAAGAAAAAGTGGGGAAGAGCCTTGAACTCATTGGCACAGGAGACAACTTCCTGAACAGAACACCAACAGCACAGACTCTAAGAGCAACAATCAATAAATGGGACCTCATGAAACTGAAAGACTTCGGTAAAGCAAAGGACTCTGTCATCAGAACAAAACAACTGCCTACAGATTGGGAAAGGATCTTCACCAACCCTATATCAGACAGTGGACTAATATCCAGTATATATAAAGAACTCAAGAAGTTAAACAGCAACAAATCAAGTAATCCAATTAAAAAATGTGGTACAGAGCTAAACAGAGAATTCTCAATAGAGGAATATCGAATGGCAGAGAAACACTTAAAGAAATGTTCAACGTCATTAGTCATCAGGGAAATACAAGCCAAAATGACCCTGAGATTTCACCTTACACCCATCAGAATGGCCAAGACAAAAAACTCAAGTGACAACACATGCTGGAGAGGTTGTGGAGAAAGGGGAACCCTCGTCCACTGCTAGTGGGAATGTAAACTTTTACAACTACTCTGGAAATCAATCTGGCACTTTCTCAGACAATTAGGAATACTTCTTCCTCAAGATCTAGCTATACCAATCCTAGGTATATATCCAAAAGATGCTCAAGTACACAACAAGGACATTTGCTCAGCCATGTTCGTAGCAGCTTTATATGTAATAGCCAGAAGCTGGAAAGAAGCCAGATGCCCCTCAACTGAGGAATGGATACAGAAATTGTGGTACATCTATATAGTGAAATATTACTCAGCAATAAAAAAAACAAGGAAATCATAAAATTTGCAGGTAAATGATGGGAACTGGAAAAGATCATCCTGAGTAAGTTATCCAGAAGCAGAAAGATACACACTAAGTATATACTCACTCATATAGACATACAATGTAGGATAAACCTACTAAAATCTGCATACCTAAAGAAACTAATCAAGAGGGAGAACTCTTGCTAAAATGTTCAATCCCTATCCAGAAAGGCAAAGAGGATGGACATCAGAAGAAGGAGAACAAGTCAGGAGCCTGCCACAGAGGGCCTCTGAAAGGCTCTGCCCTGCAGATTATCAAAGCAGATGCTGAGACGTATGGCCAACCTATGGGCAGAGTGCAGGGAATCTTATGAAAGAAGTGGGAAATAGTAAGATCTGGAGAGGACAGAAGCTCCACAAGAAAAGCGACAGAACCAAAAATCTGAGCACAGGGGTCTTTCCTGAGACTGATACTCCAACCAAGTACCATGCATGGAGATAACCTAGGACCCCTGCACAGATGTAGTCCACAGCAGTTCAGTGTCCAAGTGGATTCCATAGTAATGGGAACAGGGACTGCCTCTGACATGAACTGATTGGCCTGCTCTTTAATCACCTCCCTCTAAGTGGGGAGCAGCCTTACCAGGCCACAGAGGAAGAAAATGCAGCCACTTCTGATGAGACCTAATAGACTAGGATCAGAAGGAAGGAAAAGAAGACCTCCCCTATCAGTGGACTTGGGGAGGGGCATGTGTGGAGAAGGGGAAGAAAGGGAGGGGTTGGGAGGGGAGGAGGGAGAACTACAGGGGAGATAACAAAGTGAATAAAGTGTAATAAATAAAAACGTTTAAAAAAAAGAACTTACATTCTTCCAGGATCCTGAACAACAGGTCTTCTTGTTCTCAGTTTATTCACAAGAAAACCAAGGCTATGGACAGGCAAGTCCTCAGCACTGAATGGCTGCAGCGGTGTTTGAATTCTCCCTTCTCTAATTCCAGAGTTACTAATTTTTCTGTTCTCCAAGGATACTCCTGCAAGCATCTTCTATACGCTAGACAGTCTAGTATATAGTATTAGTATAGTATAGTATAGTGTAGTATAGTGTAGTGTAGTATAGTATAGTATAGCATAGTATAGCATAGTACAGCATAGTACAGCATAGTGTAGTATCGTGTATAGCCAGTCTAGGACTGGCTCTTACTCATCTTTCTGTCTCCAATGCCCAGCCCAGAAACTGACATGCAACAAATAGGTGACTTTCCTGCTTCCAGGACATGTTTCTCCCTGGCATGTCACGGTCATTGACTCCTGAGGATGACAATTCTAAAAAGTTCTGGTGAGTGCCTCTGCTCTCAGAATAATTGTGAACCATTACTGAGTGCAGAAATATCCAGACTCGTGTTTTAATCTACTATTTAGCATAATAATTCCTTGAGACGGTTCCCCCATGGCAAAATAATGAAATATAAGTGAGAAGAGGACAAATGTTTCTTCCGAGCAAAACATTAGTCTCCAGCACCCTCTCCCCGGGTTTACTGCGCAAGTTTGAATGATAGCTTTTCTTGCTTGGCCCAGTGTTATAAATTACAAATCCAACCCAAGTGTGCTCCTGAGCCAGTACCCTTGGGCTGTGTGGGTTTAGTGTGTGCCCATTGTGGGATCTGGGCAAGGCACTCCTGGGAGAGGCTTTTTCACATCCTTTATTCTGTCAGAATCCCAGGGCCCTGGCTCATTAGTCAGCCTGTTTATGAAGTAGCCTCTAGACACTTTTGTTTTTTTCCTAGATTTTACTCTTTCCTGTGGTAGTTTAGTGGATCTGGGAGTGCTGCACACCAGGAGCCTAACAGAGAAGGAAGCTTCCCCTTTAGGAAATCACGAACCCTGGCAGCAGTTCCTCCACCACAGTGTAGGAAGGTTGCTGGTGAGGAAATGTGTTTCTGGGGCTAGCTGCCACTCTCTAGCTGCTGAGAGTGTTTGTCTAGCATGTGTGAGGGCCTGGGTTCCATCCCCAGCACTGTGCACACCAGGTGTGGTGGGATATGCCTGTGATTCATGAAGTAACAGGTAGAAATTGGAGGATCAAAAGTTCAAGGTCATCATCCTTGATGACAAAGAGAAGTTGACTCTAGCCTGGGATACATAAGACCTGTTTGAGAAAAAAAAAGACGGGAGAAGGGAAAATTTGAAAAAGAAAGAAAAAAGCAAGGAAGAAGAAAAGAAGAAAGAAAAAAAGAAAAACAAGTAATAGAAGTGAAGGGAGGGAAGAAGAAAGGGAGGGAGGGAGGAGAAAGATTGGCGGGGGGGGCGAGGGAGGAAAGAATAAAGACATTTTCTCAGGACAACCCAAGAGTGAGTTCTGTCTGGGACCCGCTGTGGTCCAGGTAACTAAATCTGGGGACAGTGTTTCAGCTGAGAAGCCTCAGCTGAGAAACCTCACTGATTTGCCTTGTAGCATGCCCTCTCTGCTACAAAGGTAGACTGAGCCAGCAATAAGGATAAAAGTAATTTACAAACTCTGAAAGCATAGACAGATCCTCACCACTACTGCCACAGGTAGTTTTCCTAAAAGTTATCATTTTTTTCCCAAGGAAGAATCATTTATTTTGACTCACATTTTGAGGGGATAAAGTCCTCAAGCCATGAAAAGCATTGCAGCAGACAGGACCTGCTCATGTCTATGGTGCTTACAGGCTACATCACACCAGAATTTAGGGCACAAAGAGAAGTGGAGCTCTAACTCCTATGTAGAGCTACAAACCATAACCATAACCTACAAACCATAAATTCACCTTCCAGTGACCTACTCCCTTCAGCATCATGGCCTTAACTCCTAAAGGTTTCACAACCTGAAAAAGCAGCATCAGCTAACTGGGAACCAAGTGCTCAAACACATGACTTCATGAGGGACATTGTACATCTAAACCTAACACATAGTTATTTACCATAAGTATGAGAAGGTACGTATGGGACAGAATGTGCTCAGTAGATACCAGTGTTCATTCAATGATGGCATCCTTCATCTGTGAGTGAGGAAGCATGTAAGTTGATATCAGTTGGAGTACCTGGGGCTTAACTACATGCATTCATTCTCTAATCGGTGTGGATATTGTGACGTAATACAGGTGCATTCACATAGACAGGGAAAACTGTGAGAATGACAAACCACTGAATGATATACACCAGGTATCATTGGGGTATTATGCTCTTCACATACAGGGACAAATCAAAAGTGTACAGAATGTCTACATTCTAAGCACTTCTATAACATCACAAAATGTTTTTTTTCCTATAGGAAAGCTCTAAGGATTAACTATTTGTACTAGAGACCCATATGATGTAATTGCCAACCATAAACCATTTTTCATGAGGAAATAGGTTTCCTATTGTTTGTCAAACTGCCATGGGAGACAAGACAAATGCCTGCCCAGCCTAAGAACAAGCCAAAGACCAAGGAACAATTCTGCCAGTGTTCAGTTTTATGAACCAGTGAGTTCACTGGGCTTCCCTACAGAGCATGGGGCCCTTTGGAGGAGTAGGGATAGCTCAAAAGTAGCTGTATCATAGAGAAGCCCACCCCAGCATGGATGACAAATCCCACAAAGCTGGACCTCTAGATCGTCCTGCACAACCTGAGAGAACCTGGAGCAGCTCAGTCTGTCTCCAGCCCCTAGTGATTCTTGCTGCTTGTATAACCTTGTGGAGAGACTTGCAGAATTTGGTAGGTTTCAGGGGCTTCCTGAGACTTGTGTATTTCCTGAGCTCTCCCAAGTTTCATTTTTTTTTCCTCCAGGAAAGAATATTTCAATCAGAGGCCAGAGCTAGAAAATGAAAGTTCTAGAAGTAAAAGTCATGTTTTTTTTTTCTGTCTCTTCTGTTAAAGCCAAGATAAGACTTGCTTAAAGTCAAGAATGATCAAGCCTTGAAAAGGCAAATGGAAGGACCATGGAGAGATCGGGTGATTTGAAAAGTGGCATGAGAGGATTTTAGACTGGTGTGTATATTTCAGTGTATTTGTTTTTCTATGGAGTTTCATTAGGACACCATTTGAGAAACAAAATATAAGATGGTGGCTGAAGATCACCAGAAAAACAAAACAAAACAAAAAACAAAAACCATGTATCTGGTTCTCTTTATGATATCAGTCCTTTGTAGTTGAAAAAGAGATTCCCCTAGATAAGACAGGCTAAATGTGTGTCTGCACTTTTGTATGATGTATTACATAGAACACTGGTAACCTTGCCTTCTTCAACAACTCTCTGACATGGCACTATTTAGAATAGCTATATCTCAGTTCCATGAAAGACCCGAAGGGAAGATGGAATATCTGCTCAAACCAGGCATTCTCCTGACAGGGCAGAGTCCTACCTCTAAAAGGCTGGTGATCCTAGTGACAGAAAAATCATAGGTTCAGATGAGTGACTAGTGGCCTGGGTACCATTTGGAATATTTTGGTTCTGTTTTCTGACTACAGAGTCCTTTGCTTTGTTTGAACACGGGACTGAGGGGAGGGTGGGCCCGCCTCTTTCAGTTAGCTTTGGAGGGCCAACTCTGAACGACCTGGCACACACAGTAACCTGTCCTTCAGCTGACCGATGGGCTCTCTGATAAGGGCTACCCGATACACCTTAATGGATGTGTACCTCCTCCAAGGGGCACACACATTCCTAGCTGTCTGGCTCTAACCTGACAGCCTTTTGAACTTCCTATGTTCTGAAAGCCCATGGCTTGCCTTAATAACTTGGGGGAGATTTGATGGTCTTTTCTTGCCAAAGCGTTTCAGACATTCCTCTAAAAGGGAAGATGTGGTTTGTAATGAACAACTTCATGAAAATTATCTCTGTGGGTGATCAACACACTCAGATCTCCCCTTGACCCTGTGACCGGCCCACCCCTCCCCTGGCATTCTTCTCTCCAGAGAAAGGTTCTGATAACTGCTTCCCCTTCCTTGTACTTCAATGACTTATCACATGTCTACCTCAGAGCTTGATTCCTGCTCCTTCAAACCTGTGGTTTTCGAGGGTCTTGAAAGCTAGATGCTAGTTCCCTGAGTGACATCTGTCCTTGTCTTGACCTTTATGCTACATTTGACCCTGACAATGGCTCTTACCTTCTTGGAATTCTTCCAGAAACTTCTATTCTTATGTAATTTTGGATATCCTCAATCCTGCTTTTCTTTCACAGGCAAAGCTCTCCAGAAACAAAGTGTAGGACACAGGATCTTTACAGGGACCAAATCCTGTAAACAGAAGGGCAAGGTGGAGGAGGAGAGACAGATGAATTTCTTTAGGAGCTAAGACAGCTTAGGGACTCCAGAATGTCAGCAAGGAATGTTGGGCATACACTCACCACAGTGTCCTATGCCAAAGAAAAGTGGACAGGGCTTCTCTACCAACCTAGATCAGTCAGAAATGTATTGATCCTGAGAAGGATGTGGCCTCCCAAAAGAAAATGCAGCTGCTATTTACAGACCACACTCTGGGGTGGTTTGAACTTGAAGGAGGATCTTAGAGATTCATCCCATGACCACCTCATTCCCCTGCACATGGCACTTGGCATCTGCCTTTCAGATAATGAGAGCCTTGGACTCTGTCTTCAGAAGGACAACATACACATGCTCACTTATAAATATATTGCTGATGTTCCAAAGGGTTCAGAAATGTTCCAAAGCCCATTCCAGGTTCTTCACAGTCAACTCCCCCAACTAAAATTAACCTGCCCTGACTTGGACGTCTCTCAGTGTACTCAATTTCATATCCAACCATGTTTCAATGAAAGGTTTAAAACAAATGATTCTGCTTCCTCTCCCACTCCTCTCTAACTTTATTTCATTCTGTCCTCACCACCCACTTTTGAGTCAAGTGGCTTTGGTCTTGTGGATATATTGGGAAACCGAGGTTCCTAAAGAGTAAATAGTCTGCCCAAGTTTATACCTGTACTGAGTGGTAGGTGCCATATGTGACAGCTGTTCTGTTTGCTTCCAGAGCCCAAGTCTGTCCTGTCCTATTTCCTTCCTAAAATGAGTTCTCAGCTTCCCAACAGCTCTGGGAGAAGGGGCATGGGATACAGGCATGGTTACAAATAAGCATAGGGTGAGGCTGTAGAGATTACTGTCACAACCTATGTGGGAACAAAATTGGTATGAGAAGGGACATCCCATTAGGTTCATTAGACATGTGATAATCTCTCCCATCAGGGTTCATGTGAGAATAGATCTCAGCTTAGTTCTATTAGATGGCGGAGATAATTAAATGGTCTCTTTACTTATACCATGTCAACATTTTCATAGACTTCAGCTGGCTATTTTTTTAAACAGATTTATTAGCATTTTTCAGCTTTATAATATCACAAATTAGCTTAGTGAAATAATAATTCCTGTACATTGCACATACATGCATCCTTATCCACAAAACTACAGTGAAGAACACACTGACACAGTGCTCTGGGGAAGTCACCATGGTGGTACTAGGGTATCTCTAATGTTTTTATAAGATTTATTCTTTGCTGCATATGTGTGTGTATGTGTCTAAGTGTATGCACGAGTGTGTATATATGTGTGCACGTGTGCATGCATGAATATGTACAGAGGCCAGAACAGTATACCTCTTCCATCACTCTTCAACTATTGCTTTAAGGAAAGATCGCTTCCTGAACCTGAAACTCACATTTCAGTTATGCTGGGAGCAAATCCTCCTGCCTTTGTGTCCCCAGAGATGGGGAAGTAGGAATTTGTGGGGAAGCCAGTGTGTTACCCAGAAGCTAGAATCTGAACGCTAGTCCTGATGGTTATGAAGGGACTGATCCTGACCCTTCAGCCGGCTCTTTTGAGACTATTGTAATTATAAATTTATGTTAGAGGGGTAACCTATGTGTTCATTATACACAGTAAAATGTATAGAATTTTATATGCTCTTAATGGGCATATTAAACTCCCTGTTATTTGGTCTGAAATTCATGCAGGACAGGATTACACAGTCATCAAATGATCATCTTATATACAGTGACTTAGCAAAGAATGATTGACAATCAGCTTCAAGGCCCCCTCCACTGGTCATTCTGTTCAAGAAAATTTTGGGAGCACGCAGACCCACCGAGCTGCATCTTCTTTCCTCTGAGCTTGGTGCCTTTAATTTCATGGAGCACAGGAAATACTTATACATGCCCAAGAGCCCAGGAAACCCTCTGTCTGCCCTGCACTGTCACAGTAGTGAAGAGCGACTTTGGATCCTGAGTTTGTATCCTGGTGCTTGTCACCCTGGATCTACTTGAACCTTCGTCTTTGATCCTTTAGCCTGTCTGCACCCTTGCAGCAAAAAGTGACCAAGGCACCCGTGTCTCAGTTTTCCCACCTCTATTTAAGGGTGCAAGTAATGAAAAATCCTCAGTTGTAGGCACTGAGTGAGTCAGCATGCAAGGATGCAGAAGCAACCAGGCACAGAGAAAGCACCGTCTCCAGTCAGCTTGTCAGCCCAGGCTCCCAGGACCCAGATGAATAGGGTCTTAGAAGATCTATTAGCTACGTGTCTATGGTCAGGTTCTTGTTGAATCTGCTTCTGTAGAAAGGTTGGCACACCCACCTCTGGGCATGGAGGGCACCGGAGATAGAGTGGCTGTTATGTTAGAAAAGAGCGGTTAGATGAGGTGCTGCAACCTACCTGCCTCGTCTGCAGAACCCTTCCGGTTTGGCCTCCTGCTAAAAGATGACACTTTTAAGAGCTTGCCCTTTGAAGCAGTAAGACATAAGAGCTAGGTCACCATCCCAACATGGGAGAAGTCAGGAGGGCTAAGGAAGCGATTCTGAAGTCTCACAAACACACAGTTGACACAGAGAGCAAAGATTTCAGAGGCGGGAGCTAAGGGCTCAGCAATGAACTTGGATGTTCCCAGGAGGCTCCCTGGCTCAGGGAGTGTGTGTGCCTCTTCCCGGAAGGAAGACCAGAGCCCTGGGCTGGCATGTGTGTTGGCATGTGGCTGGCAGGAGCAGGCGTCATGCCACACCCTCTATGTTCCAAAGGCACTCCAAGCCAAGAGAAGGGATTAGGAGGATTTGAAGCATAAAAGTAAAACAAGCTGTTCTCTCTCTCTCTCTCTCTCTCTCTCTCTCTCTCTCTCTCTCGCGCTCTCTCTCTCTCTCTCTCTCATTCAATCATCTCTAATAACAGTGAGTGGAATTGGTGTCACTTTAAATAAGAGTTGGATCAGCTGGAAGAGCAAAGAGGAAGATCCATTCTCCAGCCAACCTTTTTCTCATGGGGCAGCCAACAAGGGCAGCCACTCTCAGGAGACCAAAGCCCTCACTCTCATGACTGCAGGACTCTTGTCTTTCTCTGGTCACATCATTTTCTTCTCCCTTGGAGGAAGCCAGGGACTCCCTGCTAATGGCTAATGGCGGTTGCTCTCAAATTCCTGGAAGGTCCTCATCAGTTCTAGAGGGAAGCACAGAAGTCAGTCCACAGGCAAGGAGCTGTCCTGTGGCTGTTCTGTTCCATAGGAAAGTCTTATTTTAGGAACTGAGAGGACTCTCAGAGGTGCAGGGGAAACATTAGCAAGTTAAAATTACATGCTAATGAGGTTGGCTGGTACTCTGTAAGGAGGGTCTGTACTCATGGCTAGCATAGCAAAGTAGCACCTGTATCAAGGGGCACAGTTTGAGGGAGCCCCTCTGTAGGATGATGGGAGTGAAGTTTTGAGAAGAGGTGTGAACTTTCCCTTCTCCCCTTCTCCCAACCTCACACAACTTGACAAGAATGGAGATAAGTAGTCCATCATCAGAGCCACAGAAGGACAAGGTCACTTTTTTTTTGGTGGGGTTGGGGGCATTTTCTCTGCCAGTGAAGCCCAGCTGTCTAGAGAACATCCCCCGAACCTTTTGTTTTTTGCTGTCCCTAAGTATGTTTGACAATGCCTATGAAGTCACAGAGACCTGTGTCAAGGGTCAGCGGGAGTGCTTCCCACATTTCAAAACCTGCATTGTAAGCCAAAAACTAGGCAGATGGATACCTCCATCCTCACCCTGTGCAAGACACAGGTGAGTGTCTCTACCTCACACTGACTTCCATTCATGCCTCAAAACTCGAAGCTGTCTAATGTTCGCCTTCCAACTCGCTTAAGAAACAAAAACACCAATAAAAAGAACAGTGGCTATTACTAAAGCGGAGTTTCATTCCATATTTCCACCATGCATGATCAGTGTGTTGGGTCATTGCTGCTTTCACTTTTTTATATTTGTTTTTGTGGAGTGGGAACAGAACTCAGGCCCTTACGCTCTTCTGCTGAGCTGCTCTTCTGGCCCCCACTGCTTCTTAACTCTCAGTGCTTCTAGCTTGGTTTTCCTCTTTACTGAAGTTTCTTCTACAGTGGCTCTTTCAAAGAATATCTCTGGGTAGAATTCTCTTGCCCTTTATGTACACAAAATGCTTCTCTCCCTCTCCCTCCCCCTCTCGTTCTCCCCTCTTCTCCTCTCCTTCCCTCCTCTCTCCTCTCCTCTCCTCTCTTCTCTCCACCTCCCCTCCTCTCCCTTCTGCTTCTCTCCTTTTCTTCTCTGATCCCTTGCCTTTTCTTTCCGTTTCCTCTCTTCCCCTTCCTTCCCCTTTCTTCCCCCTCCTCCCCTTTCCTCTCCTCCCCTTCTCTTCTCTCCCCTCCTGTCCCCTGTCCTTTGTAAAGGTCATGTCTCAACCACTAGTCATAGGGTGTCCCTCAGTCAGGTCAGAATACTGCTTCCTTGGGTTTAGTTTCCTCATTTTATTAGCAAAGTCGGAATCAGAAGGACTTGGCTGGTATGCTATCCATCCAAACCCCACCCATACAGGGACCTGATGCACACAGGTGGCTTTAGGCTCATGACTTGTACTTAGAGCTCCAGCCTTTTCTCTTAAATTTTAGGTAGGATACTTTGGAGAAGGCAGCAACAGCAAACTATATTCTGTGGCTCAGATCTTCTAAGTCGATTGGTTATGTCTTAGGGGCTACTGTGTTCATTGTATACGAATGCGAGCTAGCCTTCCGCCTATGAAAACCATCTTCTACAGCTCTCTCAGCCGATGTCTCTAATAGTGAGCACTGAGTCTTCATACTTAAAAATGCTTTTCCTGTTTTCCTCTGTCCTTCTGAAAAGTGAGCTTAAATCTGCCTTCATTTCTTTCTTCTGGCTTGATTTTCCTCCTTACTGAAGCTTCTTCTACAGAGGCACTTTCAAAGAATCTCTGTGGGTCGTGGGTAGAATTCTCTTGACCTTTAAATACCCAAGATACTCTTCTCCTCAGCTCTCCCCTCCCTCCCCTTTGTTCCCCTCCTTTCCCCTCCCCTCCTATCCCCCTTTTCCCCCTGCCTTTCCCTCTCCTTTACTCATCTACTATCAAATCTACTGCTTTGCTCAGCTATTGGAGTTCAGAACTCTTAAAGTAACCGCGTTTTTATATATTCTTTAAAGATCTCACCCATGAACACAATGTCTCTTGGCCCTTCCCTTGCTCTAGTGATCCCCTGGAACCTCTCCATCTCCCTCCCAACTTCATGTCCTTTTTGCAATTTATTTTTTGCATTTATTTCTATATTCTAACCCACTGAGTTAATCAATATTGTCAATACTTGCATGGAATAGGGTTATCCAGTGGGGCACAGAATACCTACTTGTAGCCACTCTCTCAAAGAAACGTGACACTGTCTCCCAGCAGCCATCAACAGCTCCTCAGGCCAGGCCAGGGTCTCAGGAGCCCCTCATTCCTCAGTGAGGGGAGTTTTAACTGGCTTGATTTTATGCAGATTTTACCTTGTGCAAGCAAGTGAGTTCATATGAGCAGTGATGTTCATGTCCAGAAGGCAGCATTTGGAAGCAGTCCTCCTTGTCCTCTGGCTTTTACATCCATTTGGTCTCCTCCTGTGCAAAAAACCTAGGCTTTGTAATTGAATGTTTTGCCACTACTACATTTTCGCTCTGTGCATAATATTTCTTTTTTTTCATTGAATGTAGTATACTTACTATGTGTGGTTTTCAAATTCTCTATATAATTCTAAGGGTCTAAGTTTTTCCATTTCTAAAAATCTATGGACTATCATTTATAGTCACATTGGGGAGAGCAGCAAAGCTGTCCAGTGACCCTTCCTACAAAAGTCCTTCAGAACCTTAACATAAGGATTAAGTTTAAACAGAAAGCCAGATGTGTGCAGAGCTAAGCAACCTGGTCATATGTGGTCTTGCTTATCTGACTGTCTTTGTTTAGACTGTAAGGTTATCTGATAGATTGTCAGAACTTTATAAAATCTCCTCCCTGGAGACAAGTGAACCCACTGGCTGGCACCCAGCTTCAACCTCTTTTTCATCCAAGCATGAGATTCCTAGGGAAAAGCCAATTGGGGGAGACAACTGTTCCAATAATTCATTAGCTGAAGGGAGGGGAACAGGTGTTTGTTTTAGAAATCTTCATGCCTTTCAAGACTCCACACTAAGAAGAAAGACCCAGTTCCTCCAGGCAAGAGACCCCTGAAGGAAGATCTAGTGTCTTAGACAGGTACTCGAGCAGACATGTGTCTCCTTGGTGGTAGTTCTGTGCCCAGTCCTCAGATATTCTTCTAGAACTTGCTGAGGCTCAAGTTTGGAGACTGCAGCTAACTCAGTCATTAGAACCAGAAATGGGAAGTTATTAAAATACAGTTTTCTTTTGGAGGTCAAATGCCCCACGAAGGAGGTGGGCAAGTGTGTAGGAGGAGGTAAGGCACCCACTGAATGTGCCTGCACTCATGTCTCTAACTCAGCTGAGGCTTCATAGGTGGTGTTCAGGGGCCAAAGTGGCAGGAACAGACAGTACCATATGGTTGTGATTTAAATGGGGCCAGAAAGAGATCTATTGCCTTGGTTCTCAAGGAAGTATTTGTCAACCTTGGAAGATTCTACAGTCCCCAGCTGCTGGGTCAGCAGAACAAAGGTTGAGGCTACATCAGGGCATGCCAGGGAGTTCTTGAGGAGAAGGAGGAGGTAAGTTAAGACTGACTGGCAAGATGGATTTATGGAGTCTTAGTGTGTGAGGCAAGGGAGAGGGACACAAAGAGAGTACAGAGTAGGTGTGAACTGGAGAAGAAAAACACTGGAAGGGTAAAGAGCAGGGTTTGCTCACCAATCCATCCCCACCTTCCAGCTTGAGTACTACCAATGAACCTACCCTGGCATGTCTGAGGGCTTCCAAGAATCTCCCAGGATTTAGAGCGAGCAGCTCTGTTGGGGAAAAAAAAAGATGCAAAGCAAAACAAAACACAACGGTATGTGTTCTAAGACTCCTTCCACCCTCAGCAGTTCATAGAGCCTTGGTTTAAAATCTGAGAATGACAACGTCTCCTTTTTTAGTCTCTCTTAAGTACTTCCAGAATGTGTGGGCAATGCCTCTGAGAAACAATTACAGCCCCTGCAAGGAGAGGCTGTTAGCCCTGGAGTTTGTACAGAGCTGCAAGGGAGATGGAAGGCCAGGTCCACAGGGGTGTGAGTACTAGGAAGCAGGGGGGCAGGCTCTTGCTGACTCTTTTCCTAGATGTTTACTTCATTTATTAAATGCATGTATAGAAGGTACATTCTGACCCAAACCATAGCTCTGGCTTTGTTTCTGGGTCCATTGTTTTCTTTTTTTGTATTTGTCTTAACTTAATCTCAAAATAATTATTTCTTGAAGAAAACATGGGAAACCTCACAAATAAATGTGCCTTTTCTGAATAGGGACCTGCTAATCTGCTCTGTACTGTTCTAGGTTTTAGTGTGTGTGTGTTGCCAAAGCAAGCATGGGGTCTTATTTTTATAGTTAAGGGATGGTGATACAGTCTTCACGGAGTTTGTTAGGAGAATTTAATGATGACCCTGTTACAAGATCCCCTACTGAGGAGCAAGCTAGTCACCAGAGCACACAACTGGGTCCGATGTGCTAAACCATGAGGTTTCAAACAGGTGAGAAGGAACCCCCTCCTTAAGATCCAGTGTGCCTTTAGCAGACTGAAGATGGCTGTATGGCACAATCAGGAATCTCAGAAAGGAAGTGAGGTGGGCTGAGGAGATAGATGGTCAGTTGATAAAAAATCAAATCAAATCAAAACAAAACAAACAACAAAAATCCTTGCTTTGCAAGCATGAGAGACTGAGTTTGATACCCAGAGTTAGGATTAGGGTGAGGGTTAGCCAGATGTAATGCTCAGCACTCACAACACAAGAACTGGGGAGGAAGAGACAGAGAGATCTTTGGGGCTCACTGGATAGCTAGCCTAGCCTAATTGGAGAACCCTATGTCTCAAAAAAAAGTAGATGGCTAAGGAACAACTGAACTTGTTTACACAGTTACACAGTATATATATATATATATATATATATATATATATATACATATATATACACACACACACACACAGAAATACACATAGACACGAACACAGACACACACAAACACTCAAACAGAAGGGAGATGTATGAGTGTGATGTAGACAGCAGCCATGACCTGGTCTACTTGCCCAGTATAGGATGCTCACATATAGCACCTCACAGATCCTAAAAAAGCTGATTGACCTCAGCTCATTCAACAGGCAATGCTTGTCAGGGTAACTACTCTGTATTGGTTTGAGAGCATGCTTTGCTAGTGACACTCCTTGATTCCTGGGCACAAGGGAGCAAAAGCCTGTGTTCTCCTCATGTGCAGCGTGGTGCTGAGACAGGCTGTCCCTCATGAAGGGTGCCTCCCCCGCTATGATCCGCTCTGCCACCTCTGCTCTCACTGGTGTGTGAACCACTTTTCCATGTCAGAGGAGTCCGTTGTGACAAGAACATTAATTTCTTTGCACAGACATGTGTCCTTGTCACTCATAAGGAACATTGCCATGTTGAACACTCATTTGCACACAGAAACAGGTGACAGAACTTGGCTCCATTACAAGCTGTTCAAGAGAGGGGGGAATGACAAGCAAGTGATGGCATGAGATCACCCCTCAGGCCACATGGCACAACCTTCTGCAATGCTCAGACGCTGCTGGCCAGTTATATCACTACCATTGTCACTCCAAATAGTCCTTCACATTTAAAGAAAAGTGTGATAATGTCCTTCCATCCACCAAGCTTTCCACAGGGAAGAGGATGAGTTTATGGGTGTAGAAGAAGAAAGAGGTTTTTGAGAAGGATGGAGGATCCATCTCCCTCCTTTTACATCCACAGGCTCCTTGCATGAACAGGGTACACATATATGCAAGCAAACATATATGCACATAAAGGAAATAAACAAATGTTTATATTTAAAGTCAGTCTATTTCAAATAGCATCTTTTGGAAAATATTTAGATTTATTTTGGACAAAGCTGCAGTAAGAGGACCTGTTAGATAAGACCACAGGCTGAACACAATGTAAATAAAATATTGACCTAATTAAAGAGAACCTTTTCTATCCAGTCTAGACAAACCTTATGGAATCTATTGTGTAAATCCAGCACTCCAAGAAATTGTTATCCTAAGCACAAGCAGTAGAATGGGTTTGTTTTCACGGTTGTTAGTGGGATCCACAGTATGTAGATTTCTTTAGCAGCCAAGGCCATGTCCCTCAGTGGTCACTAACATGGGTCAAGGAATTTTAAACTGAGGATTAATTAAACATTGTCTTCCCCTGGGTTCAAGAAGGTAAACTCAAGGGCACAGAGAATGTGTTCAAGCACCCACAGAGGAAAGACATGGGTATCAGTGTCATGTCGTTTAGACTAATGATGACCTAACAACAGCATCTTCTTGATGGTGGAAGTTTGAGTGTCTAGGCTTATGCCATTTCTGGTTGGATTTAGACAGAAAGGTGGCCTTGCTCGTTCATATTTCCTGCCAGGACTCACATATGCAGTGTCTTGGAAGACACTTGGAAGAGCTTTCCTATGCCACACAGACAAAAGTATACAGTGACCATGTGTTGGTTATTTGTGGTAGGGGAGAAAGGATGTGTGATATTTTCTTAGTTGGGACAGACCCTTGTCATGGGAGGTAGGCTGACAAAAGGAAAACAAACAGAAGCTTAATGCCATCATCCTCGACTTCCTGTACAGATGTGAGATAGTTCAGAGAAGAGCAAATCTCCAGAGAGATCTCAATGTGTTATCTTAGACTTGGGGCTTTAGCACACCCTTCTCTAAGTCTGAGGAGAAAGAAGGCTGTTATGAGGAAAGCCCAGTGAAGACAAGCAAAGTACGGAAAGCACCGTGAAACAAGGGTAGCGTTTGTACTATAGGTTTAACTAGAACAGACTTCTGTGGTAATCCTCTCTGCTCATTCATGCTCTCTCTTGCTGGTATGAAGGTGACAGCCCCTCATTTACGGTAAATCACTCACAGACGTAAATGTCTCCCACAGTAGGGAAACTTTTGAAGTGACCTTCATGTACAATTTCTTAAAGACAAAATAGCAAAAAAACCCAAACAAACAAAACCAGCTCAAAATAACCCTTATGCCAAAGAGGCATGCCTTGAGGTGGACAGTAACCTTCTAGGCTCCTGTGGTAGGTCTCACAGTAATGGGTAGTACACTCTGACCGCTATGGACAGCGGTACTTTGGCACTCTGGGGCAGTCTTCTGTTAGGCTGAGTGTGGCATAGTTTATGAGGCCTGCCATAGTTAGGGGCCACACACAGCAGAAACTTACTGTCGCACAGTTTAGAAGGTCAAGGACAAAGTGTCAGCAAGTTGGCTCCTCCTGCAGCTGTATCTCTTGAGCCTTCTTATGGCATTTTTTCCATGTGTTGTTACTGGACTCTCCCCTTTTTGATTATTGATGATCAGATTTTTCTTATAAGAGTAGCAGCCCCCTGGAACTAGGGTGCACCCTCATAGAGGCAGTTTAGCATGATCACCGCTTCAGAGACCCAATCTCTACACTTTGGGTTTTAGAGATTAGGGATTTAACATATGAATGCAGGGTTCACAAGTCGGGCCCCCAAAAGGGAGTATTACACCCCTTGTACTAGTGAGGAAACCCAGGCACAGACATTTGCCCAAAGGTCACTCAGTGAGCAAGTGCAGAGCTTGGTAACATGTCTGGGCTGTCCAGTCTGGGCTGGGCCAAGTCCTATGGACATCCAAACCTGCATCTTTGACAGGGAAGCTGAGATGGGTCCAAGAGAAGGGCCAGGAGCTGGAAAGAAGGTGCCCAATGGGGCCAGCGTCAGGAGAGCCATGGGACCGGCACAGAGCTGGCACAAGGGCTGGCCTGGTGTCTGGGGAGCCAGCGAGGTCACAATGAGGGGCTGTGTATATTTCTTTAAGGTCATGAGTGGGGACAGCCCTAGACGAGAGCTGCATCACCAGCGGAAGCAAGCTCTTCAAGGCTGGAAACACGGGGACACAGTGCGTCCGTGCACCGTTTCTTCTCCACGTTTCAGAGCTGCCACTAATATGAACAATGGGAGGTCTGCCTGCTGCTAATTGTTTTGGGAGAAGACAGCGATCCTCGCATGAGTGTTCAGGCACACGAGAGACATCATCAACACAGTCTGAAACATCACCAGCTTCTGTACAGGATGGATCTGCAATTGTAAATCCATTAGTGCCTCAAGTGAGGACTGAGCCTGCGCATTTGCCAAGGAGGCTGACGTGCTTTTCTGCAAGAGAGGCGCATACCCTATGGAAAAATGATTCTCTTCCTGTGCAATTACGTCTCTCTCTCCATTTAAATCATGTTTAATAATCTCCTGATCAGTAGAACATTTTTAAGTGTGAATAATATAAGCCTCTGTTTACACTGAACGTGAACCTTTAGACAAAAGAAAGTGTTTTGTGCCTTGACATCCTTGTTTCTTAAGAATGGTTTTATAGGCTGGTTCTTTTTTGTGTGGACAACCCTGCAGGCCCACTGTCTTTGCAGAGTTGTTCTGTTCACTCTTGAGAAGGCACATACAGCCCATGTACCAGCTTTAGCTCTTGCCTTTGTAAATGAAGTTTTACATTCAGCTAGGCACTGTCTGCAACTGCTTTTACATTGCTAGAGTAGAACTGAGCAGCTGTGACAAAGGAGGCTTGTGGAGGTTGCAGTGGATCCAGACAGCCCGGTGAGGGCAGTTTTGGAATCCTGCATTGGAGCCACGTGGAAACAGATTTCCTTCCCTGCCACAGGAGACCCATCCCACAGAGACAGAGGACAGTGGACTCTCAGCTTGCTCCGTCCAGCTCAGGACAACCAGTGATAAACGCTGTTAGGAATAGCTGTTTCCTTGACTTGAGAGGAACAAAGCCTCCTTTGGGAACTGGGGTGAAAGCCGTCCCTACTGCTACCTGGAAGCAGAAGCAAATCTGGCTACCTTCTGCCCATGTCCTGAGAAGTTGAGCAAGGCTGAATTTTAAAGCAGTGAACTGATTTGTTTGGTGGAGGAAAGTTTGAGAAGGGACAGCATTCTAACCATGGCACGGCTCCCATATACTGCTATTATCCATATCTACAGTGGGAGAGAACAGTAAATGGAGACAAAGATAGAATACGTGTGCAGTCTGGCAAAAAAAAGGAATATGAGCTGAATTTAAAGTTGCAGGTACAGAGAAACTATTAATGAGGAGCCTCGCTCTCTCTGCCTTGGGATAGCAGGAAAGCTGGCGAAGAAATAGACACCATCATCTACTGAGTTCTTCAACTTGTGAAAAGGCAAATTAAGTTGAAAATGGGGAGTAGAAACCTAGAATCCAGCACAGGGGACCCCTGCTAGAAAATGACCACTGATGGATATATTTTACCAGAGTTAGCCTTGAAGGCACATAGAGGTCCCTGCAGTTGGGCTCCTACGGAGCCATGTTATGTCTAGAGCTGAATACAAAACCTGTCTTCATTGTCAATGCGTTTCTGCCTGAGTAGGCATGAAAGATGTAAGAGTGAGGGAATTGTGGAGGCTTGCACACGTGTTTCAGAGAGGCTGGCAATGTGGGGCAAGGCTGGATGCCCTGCAACGGCATTCTGAGGAAACATTGTGTGAAGCTACGAAGAAACCTAAGTTGAACTAAAGCTCTCAAAATATTTGGGAAGCTGTGATTATGTGATACTCATTTAGAAATTTGCAGGCAGGACCTGGAGGCTTTTCAAAAGATGGGTCATATGTCTGTAGGTGGCCGAGCCAGAAGTGCAGGCCTGTCCAAGGCTGTTATTCTTAGGTGATCCCATCATGAGCCTCAGATGTTGGCTATGGAGCTGCAGGATTTGCTGTTTTCTCTGCTGTGTTTCAGTCTTGCTTTGTTCCCTAGTAAGCCTTTGTTCCTGTCTGGATTTAAAGTGTCAGTACTATGAGAGAGTACTTTTTAAGACATGGACTAAATGCTAAATGAGTTAAGCATGATAATTTGGGGACCAGTGGTATAATGTTATGAGTTACAGTGATGTGTTTAAATGTCAAGCTCACAAGGGGTAGAGTTGTGATAGTCAGACTTCATTGTCGGTGTGACTGAATTCAGAATCTGTGCAAACAGTTCCACAGAAGTTTAACCGAAGAGGGAACACACCCTAAAAGTGGCGACACCATCTCACGGGCTGGAGTCATGAATAGAAGAAAAATAATGCATTTCTCCCCTTCTGCTGACTGTGAACTCAATGTACCTAGATGCCTCACACTCCTGCCTCTGTGCCTTTCTCTGGTGATAGACTGCATTCTTAAACTGTGAGCCAAGATAACCCTTCCTTCCATGACTCGGTGCTGTCAGGCATTTTGTTCACCAACAAGAAAAAGAACAAAGACAACCACCAAATCTGTTTGTGGGCAACAAATTTTACTCATGTGTGAACAGCAATGTCTAACTTAGCAAGTTCAGAGAACCACCAAAAAGGAAGGAAGATATGGATGGATGCCTGAGTCTTTCCAAATGCCCATAGTTACTGATGCTAGTCTGGGCTGTTTCCCTCAGATCTATTACTTTCTCCAGCCTCCTTCAGAGCCTCTTTCCTGAAAGACTGACCTGTGAGGCTGTTAATTAATTAATTTTTATCTACCCCCTGGCTCTGCTTTAGAAGTCACAGGCACTAGAGCATGGGCAAAAGAAAGCTAGCAGGTTGTTATCTCTCTGTCTCTCTGTTTCTCTATCTCTCTTTCTGTCTCTGTCTTTCTCTTAGCAGCACTGTGTACTGGTTTATTGGTGTTTCCCTCTCATTATTTTGGAGCTACAGTTCCTGTTTTCTGCTCTGCACCCACAGAGAGAATATTACTAGCCTAGGAAAGGATTTAAGTTGGAAATCCAAAGGATCCATCCTATGGAATGAATGTGGTTTGTTGAACCTTCATAAGCCAAGAAATTTGTAAATTGAACTGTTGAGACTCAAGGAGTATATTCACTCTCAATTAGGTTAAGCATTTACCAAAGAGTTTGTATTTGGGCAATCTAAACTTAGCTGTGGCTGTTGCAGAAGGTTGTTCACCTTCCTGAATCTAGCCATGATTCTGAGTGGAAACTTTTTAAGTTGGACCTTCTTTCCCCAAGCACCGAATCCAGAGGGAGGAAAAGAAAAGAGTCATTTACTTAAGTTGCCACGCAGCAGGGGACAGAGCAGGCTAGAAGAGCAGGGAGGCTGAGGTGAGATTGGAGGTGAAGGCACTGTAGAGAAAGTTCTGAGAAAGCCTGATGTCGCATCACTCCCAGGCACCTGTCCTGTCATGTGCTTTGTTCTTACTTTTGTCATCTCTCCAAGGCGACTTTAAGTGATGAACAATGCATGGAGGATGAGGGGTCAGTTTTGCTCCATAAGGTGTGTGTGAAGACACCTAGGGTTGGGTGGGAGCGTGCTTCAGCCATTAGCGGATGGAGTCCAGGAATGTTGCTCAACACTGGTGGTGCATAGCGGCCTCTGCAGCTGAGAACCCGGCGCATTTGAGTCCCAAATGTCAACCAGGCCAAGGCTGAAAAGCCTTCAAACGAAGTGCGTTCACTTGAAAATATAATAAGTTTGGCCTAGCAAGAGTAATACAATGACGCTCCCTGGCAGATCTTAGGAAAATATGTCCCAGTAGAAGGCTCATCTCCTGCAAATTGACATCTCTCCCAGCCCCTCCTCCCCTCACATATGCAAATTATTTGACTCTACTCTTTTTTTTTTCTTTTTTGACTTCATGTGGCTAACCACATTTAGTACAATTTCAATACAGTTTACCTAGGAAAATGTTTTCCAGACCCATCAAGAGAAGAACAAGAAATACCACGTGCATGCCTCCCTTTTTGCATTTAAAGTCTGGTTGCAATATAGGAGAAGTAGATAGAACACTTTAGATTTCTCTTTTTTGGTCAAATCCTGTTTGATTTGGTTAATCTCTGTTGAAGAGGAGTTTAACACCAGGTCTTTTAAGCGAGATCATTCCTCTATTAATGAGATCCAGACCTATTCAAGGAAGAAAAATGATTAAAAACTAAAATGTCCCCTTGCTGTTATTCAAATGAATGCTAGCAAAGGGGTGGTGTTTTTGAAGCCTGCACCCTCTCTCTCCCTCCGTTTTTGTAAATCCATCCTAATTGACTTGGATCTGGTTCATCCTGAGTACGTTGTGTTTTCTTATTGTAACAGTCTTTCCCTGGCAAAATCATTTCCCTCGCTAATGAGATCCATCCTCCCAGGATGGGGAGAGAATTTAAAACACACCCACTGTTCTCACCCATTCATTTGAATAGAACCAAAGGGCCCCCTCTTCCCAGCATCCTATCAGAGAGCTGAGGTTGAGCTCATTAACAAAAGATGCGGTTTTACTCCAAAGAGCCCTTGGCATTGAGGCATAACCTAGATTTGAATGTTGTCCAGTGCTAAACCCCTGCTACTGCTACACCATACCCTACCCTCGAGCTGTGGGCTCAAATGATACATGAAGCACTGGTCAGCAAGGAGCCACCTGTGTCTTCTGTTACCAACCTGTGGAACTTCCTCTGCGGGACATTGTGCCAGGGGTGTTTCTCACCTTTGAGCAGTAGGGCCTTCGAGGCATAGTGGCCATTTCAGACTCAACACTGGAGGCGTAGAGCCCTCTACCCATCCTACCCAGCGCCAGATGTTCTTTGCCTGGAGTCCATGCCTAACCCTATCCTTGTTTCATCCTCTGTTGCCGTTCTTTCTGGCCTCAACTTCTAGATTTCCCTTTCAGCTCATTGTGGAGTCTCTGCCCTGTTCACTGCAGCAGACCCTCGGCCCTCAGTTAAGCCATGTGTTAGGCGCTGGCTATAGCCCCAGGTAGCCCAACCACTTTGGGTTAATCTCCCCACATGCGCATCGTTCCAATATACTTATACCTTAAGAGGAAGCAAGTTACAAGAGTTAGTGTGTGCAATCTGAAATGCCCCGTTTTGATTTCAAGTCATTCCTCACAATGCTGGGCCAGTGTCTTACTCTGGGAGAACCGTCTCTCAAGCTTTATCAATGTGCTTCTCAACCAGGAGGTGCAGGTTTCTCTTCTTCGAGACTGTACAAGGGGAATGTTTGCAGTCACGTGTTTCCCTTTAGACGAAACAGTTGCAGACTCACAGCCTATGCTGCCAGCTCCCTCAGTAAGGCCTCCTCTCCTGCCATAAACACACTGCATGCCCAAGTGTCACCTGGCTTACTTGTGTCATCTGTGGAGACAGGAAATAATGGGGCTTTGACTATTGCATTGGCCTCAGCTATAAAATCTTCCCTTTGTCTATGACCCAAGGAGTCCATGTGTTCTATGAGAATGAATGACTGTGACAGGCACACTTCTGGCTTGTGGGTCACCGGCTCCAGGAGCACCACAGTTCTTGACAACCCTGCTTGTCCCCTCTTTTGGGAATACTGTTTGTATCTCCCTGGAACCCACAGGCTGAGAACTTGACTTCCTATGGGAAAGCATCAGGAGAGTTTGGGCGAAGATGACAGAATCTTCATTAACCGAGTTAGTGTTTTTATAAAACAGACTTGAAAGACCCTTCATCCTCCGAATATGCAGTGAGAATGACTCTGAAGAAGAAAATGAGCGCCTACTAGATATTGTCAGCATCTTTTCCTTGGGCTTCCCAGTCTCCAGATTCGGGAGAGATGACTTCCTGTTCGGTATGAGCTGTTTGATTGGTGTTTTTGTGTCACAGGGTCCTGGCCTGAGAAAAACAAGTGTGGCTCTTCTAAGAAGCCAGAGAGATCCAATGTGAGCATCTGCATGGAAAGGGATGGGCTGTGACCTATCCTCAGCAGGCACCCACATGTCTCTTTAGCCACTACCTCAGAGGGACGGCTGAGCACAGTGGGATAATTCTGCCATTGGTGACACAGAGACAAGGAACATTCCTAATTGAGCTACCTGTGAGAGAGATTAGTGAGATTCCCAGGACTCTTTTGAGTGGTCATTTACGTCAGCAGTGAACAGTTCTGTGTTTGCCTTGCATCATGTAAGTAGCTCAACAAATCCAGTTGTGTGAATATGAGTTTAATGCATGTGATCGGAAGAAAACTTGTGAGAATCTGACCCCATGTTCCTGGCAATAGGGATCAGTCATCCTTCCTCAAAGTCTCTTTTCAGCTCTTTATTGATGCCAGAATAAAAAGTGAATGCTAACACTAATTTTAGATATAAGCTCAAGGAGAGGTCATCTATAGGCCTCTGTAGTGTGTGTGTTCATGTGTGCATGCGCATGTGTGTACTTGCAAGCACACGCGTGAGGGCATGCATGAGTGCACACTGACACCCCTGGATGTCTATGATTTATTCTGGTTGGCCTACACGCACAGACACACACACACACACACACACACACACAGCTTTTTCTTCTCAGAGCATGCTATCCCCTTTGCCCTTCTGCTCAGTCTATTTTGTGTGACTATAGAACAGACTCTAAGCTTGAAGAATTCATAAATAATAGAAATTTGTTTCTCCCACTTCTGAAGGTTGAAGACCAAGGCTAAGGGGCTGGCAGGTCCTGTGTTAGCTTGCAGGCAGCTGGCTCTCTGATTCCAATATCACCTAGTGTCTGGATTCTCCAGAGGAGAGAGACTCTGCATCTTCATGTGACAGAAGGCAGAAGGACCAACAGCATAGTAGTACAGCACAGGAAGCATCCTTAATAAGGATGCAAACCCAGTCATGAGGGGAGGACCCTTCACGACCTACGAACCCTTTAAAAGTCCCCATCTCATAATCTGAAATATCACACATTAAGTTTCAGCTCCTGCTTCTGGGGAGGGCTTCTTTGTCTAATTCGACCATGTGTTAAGTCCTGTTCATACCTAAGATGCTGGAGGAGCATCATTTTCTAGAATGTTCTTTCCATGGTGCTCATTGTCCCAAGGGTAGCATCAAAACCAAAGGATGCTGAAAAGAAATAGCAGAGTAATGTAAACGACAATTCATCAGGTTTTGCTTCAGTGTGTGTGAAACATGTGTGTCAATATTTATTGACACCCACCCCACCCAGACATATAAACAGGCTCCTTGGTACAGGCTGTGCTGAGTAACTGGCTTCTTGTGCTACATGAGCAGTATAAAGAAGGGATTCTGACTGATAACTGAAGCACATTCATAAAAAGGCATGTAGCTCATGTCTCATTGTCTATTGAGACTCTTAATTCTAGAATCCAGCCACCGAGGGAGCCCACATGTCACACACAAAAGCCATATCCACAGGTGCTGTTAGTGACTACCTGATAGGTTCTGGCCACAGTTATCAATTTCTCCAGTCACTAGTAACGGAGTTTTTTGGATGACTCCAGCATCAGACATTGGACACACTCTGAGCATGGAGCACCTAAGATATCCCAATAGATTCACGCCAAAGGGAGATGAAAGGAATAATAATCATAGGGACAAACAATTGATATTTACAATCCTGAAGTTTGGGAAGTTTTTGTTTCAGTTATCAATAATCAGCATACTTAATGTCAAATAGCTGTACACATAAGGTTTTTTTTTCCAATCATTCCTACTGAAATCTAACTCTACATTCTCCATAACACATTTGATTTCAGATAAAATCTTAATATGTTTTTTAAGTAGTTTTAGATTTACAAGAACATGGCTTGGAGATTCCTACATACCCCATCCTTGGTCTCTCCTAGTACTGATATGCTCTATTAGTCGGTTATATTACTCATAATCTATATACCAGTTGTTGATGCATACTTAGTAAAAAAAACGCCCAAGCTGTGTGCAGATTCCCTTGTTTCCTTCTGCAGTGTTTCTATGCCAGAATCCAGCCCCGGGGACCACATTATGTTTAGGTGTCCTGGATTACCAAAGTCCCCTTGCCTATGACAGTTGCTGCTACTTCTTGTTTGGATGACCCTGAAAGTTTGAGTATTGCTTGGGAATTTGTACAGTGTTCCTCAGTGGATTTGGGTGGTTCAGAACAGAAGATCAGAGAAGCAAATGTTCTTTCAAGTTGGACAAGGACCGACCTGACACAGCTCCTCACTGTTGCTGTTGCCTTGAGCAAGATGGTGTTGGCTGAGGAAGTACCCACTACCCTTTCCCTTTAAATTACTCTTGTTCTTCCTCCACCTCCAGCAAACTGTGCTCTGGAGAACCTTCAGGTGGTCTCATGTCCATTTCCCATTCCTCTATTGTCCTGTGACTTTTGGTAAAGCATTTGTTTTAATTTCAGAAATATCCTGGGTTTAGGTTGTGTTTTTCCCATGCAAGGCCCATTATTACAAGGAGCAGAAAACATCGAACACAGCTTTACATAGTTCCCTCAGCATGTCAATTGCTCCTGACATTATTAAAAGAAGTATAATGTCTTAATTATCTTCAGAAATGCATAATTCATTTGTTGACAAATGATTAAGACTGTCAACAAACTGACATACATTCCACAAAATGCAGCACAACAATCTTATTTACCTTAAATGAAGAGGAGGTGAAATCTTTCAAGAGTATGTTTTGTTGTATTTACCCCAAGCATGTAAATAGATTTTTTTAAAAATTAGGGCGCTCATTTTATTTATAGATCTAAGGAGCACACATGAAATGGCCATTTCTGTAAATACTAAAAGTTAGCTGAAAAAAATAAAAGCATGCATCAAACACTAATAAAACACTAATAAACTTAATAATTAAAAGACTAAAAGACCAATAAAAATGTACAGAAAAACTTAGAATTTGAGCGATGACTCAGCCATTAAAAGCACTTGCTGCTCTTGCAGAAGACCTGGGTTTGGTTCTCAACACTCACACAGTGGCTCACAACCACCTGTAACTCTAGTTCTAAGGGATCTTTCTGATGTCCATGGACATCAAACATAACATACACGCACATACATAAATACACTCACAAACATAAAATGCACGTACATACACACAGGCAAAGCACACATATAATTAAATAAATGAAAATAATTCATACTTCACCACACAAGATGCACACACAGCAAATATAAATGTGTATAAAAGGCACACTATGAGCCATCAGGAGAATGCAAAGCCGGGGTATAGTCAGCTAAAATTCAATGGGGGTAAGGCAGAAGACCACATGCCATGCATTTGTGAGGATGCAGAGAGCCCGATGCTCTTATTCATTGCTGATGGGGAGGTAGAATAGTGTAAGCATGATGGAAAATGGTTCAGCAATTTTGTAGAACATCCATCCTACACCGGCCTTATGGCTCTGTCCTTGCATTCATACAGATTTATCTAGGAGAAGGGAAAACATGCTGATACTAAGACATGTACAAAAGTGACCTGAACTATTTTATTGAAATAATCCTTAACTGGACAGGTCTTTGTTGTGTATTGAGAGGCAGGAAAGACAGGAAGGTGGAGGAATAAAGGGGTAGCTGGAGCACCAACCAGAATTCAGGTTGAATAAAATTATTTTTAAGGATACCCGAAACATTGTAAGCTAACTAAACTATGAAGTAAAAAGGAAGAGGTGGGTGGATAAATGCATTGTGATATGCCTGTGACATACACTTGTCAGTCATGAGGAGGAATAGATGCAGATGTCTATCTTCATGTATAGGACAGACACACATCCTTGTATATGGGTAGAGACATAAACATTTAGCGGGGAAGGATAGTTATAGGGTTACAGATATTATAAAAGTAACTGCATGTATCTTTCTACCCACAAGCCAGTATCCACTCAGTGCAGGCACACAAGGACCATCTAAGGTCTGGAATAAGACAATGGTGTCCACTGTTGCTGGAGTTGTTATGAAATAAATAGTCAAAAATGGAAACAACAGCTCCCCCCATCAATATTAACTACATCAAGAAGTAAAATGTCTGGGAATAAAGTTAATACGGAGTATGGAAACCCTTTAAACAGAAATCCCTAACCCCCTACTAAGAGATGCAAAGGATCAATAAAAGAACCTCAAATTTTCAGCTCTTGAGGGAAAATCTTACAACCATGTGTGAATAAACATGAAGACTCAAGATCTTCAGTCAGAGACTTGGAGGGGGCGGGGAGGAGATGAGGGAGGGTTAGGGAGGGTGGGAGGAAGTGAGGGAGGGGGCTACGTATGGGATGCAAAAAACCTAACCTGTGATTGATATAAAAATAAATAAATTTATTTTAAAAAAAAGAAAGTATAAGAACAAATAAAATTCCTAGTACTCAGAAAGACACACGCGGCATACATTCACTTAGAAGCAGATTTTAGTCAGATAGTACAGGAAAGACATGTTACAATGCACAGACCCCAAGAAGAGAAGTATAATGGGCATTTTAGGCTTCATGTCAATCTACTAGTTAAGGGAGGGAATGGATATCTTTGACATGGACTATGTTGCCTGCCTTTTTGATCACTTCCCCTTGATGGGACTTTTCTATAAGGCCACAGAGGAAGAAGACAAACTCAGTCCTCATGTGAATAGATGTTCTGGGGTGTATGAGTAGGGGGCTCCCCTATTCTGAAAAATAATGCAGAAGGGACGTGGGAGGGATGTGGAGCTGAGAGCCTATGGCCGAGATGTAAATTGAATTAATTAATAATAATAACACAGATAAAACTCAGTGGCCCTTGGGATTTGTACAGCTGCTCTATTTGAAGATGGTCCCTTTGGCCACTTACAAATGCCATTTTTGCTATATCTTATCTCTTGCCTATTCTAGTTCCCTATGGGCAGTGATTATTGATGGTTATTGATTCCCAGTGGTTCCATGGTAACGTGATAGCAGACGTTACAGCCTCTGTAGGTGGATAAAGAGCCACATGCTCTTTCCAACTTCACATCAGGCTCTGCTAATCAACAAGCAAATGGCTCTCACTCCCCCAAGCTTCTGACATCAGAATGCCAGAGACTAAAGTAAGAGATACTTTTGAACGGTGAAAAGGATTTTTCCAGACTCAGAACTCCCAGCATGGTCATAGGACAGTGCCAGACATGGGGCACTCAGTGTTCCAGGAGACAACCTTGGGATGTAGTTGTGCAAAGGGTTTGCTGGAAAGAATAGAAGCCTGGACCTCATCTACAGTACCGCTTCTGTCCTGGATTTGTCATTCTTGACCAAGTTCTTTGTCCCTGCCCTTCTTCCCAGTGCTGCGAAGGAGTGTGTGTGTGTGTGTGTGTGTGTGTGTGTGTGTTGCCTTCAGGTTTATTAATTCGCCCCAGACTGAGCCATAGACTCTTCTATGATTTCACTTTTCACGGTGTGTTAAGCATATTCTACAGACACATGGCATTTTACTATAGCTTATTGTACTGTCCGTAAGTAGCTCTGTGCATGTCTCTCACTATAAGCTACAGAGCCTCATTTCAAGACTTTTCTTTAGGGCCTGTAGACCCCTAGCATGAAAAGAGAGTGTCCCATCTAAACTGATGCTTAGCCCTAGATCAAACTTCTTGACCAAGTGACCAATGTTGTTAACTGATTCTCATTTTAACATTCTTATTTTATTCTTACCAGACTTTGTTTTCAAATTGATCCATCGCTCTCTCGTTCAGTAGTGCATATTTTCCCTTGCATATTAAATTCCATTGATAATAATGTTTGTTTGTTTTCCAAATAGCATGCTTCCTCCTGTTGGCAAACAGGAAATGACAGAGTATGGACACCACTTCTCCCCCTGGGAGATTCCTTTCAACTTAGAGTCAGGAACCAATCGGTATTATTCATTTAGTGGAGGTAAATTACAGATCATGTTTCTGAGATATTGATAAAAATAGTGATTAGCAATTGCTTGCTTAATAGAGAAGAAAAGGTCTGGCCAGGGTCTAATGGGAGTTGACAGGGTTGTTTTATTAGTGTTCATAATTGATTCTTGATTTAAGTGGCAGCCATCTTAGTTTAAAAGATGGTCCCTAACAGGAATGGACAAGAGGTAATAAAGACCCTTCAATTAACATGGCTGAGCCTTTCATGTATAAATCTGCCTTGGATCTGGACATTTATTTTTCAAAATACAGTATTGATCTGGGCAGCTCTACCTCAGACAGCCTGAAAGGAAAATGATGAAGCAGACCTTTTTTTCCACCCCATTTTTTCTTTGATGGTTTTTACATCCTTGGTCACATTGTTGCCTTCTGTGTATTGTTCAAACACACATACAAGACAGAACCAAAAAAAGGCCTTTTTAGAGCACATAACTCCAGCACAGTCTATTTTAAAGGAGATTTTACATGAATAGCTAAAGACAGAATTTTAGCCTCTTCATCAAACACAAAGCCATTTAGTTCTTATGCGTGAGTGTGGTGGTAGGGATATGTCAGGTAAATCTTTTGGCTGAATTAATCCCCCAGCACTGAGGGGTCCCAGTGCATTTGCTTACCTCACTGTGGATTGTACAGCCATTTGCCTGAGGGCCACAACCAGGGAGCCTCCACAGTGAGACTCACTCCCAGCGGTTCAGGCTTGCCACAACCTCAATTAGCATCTCAGATTTCCCATGGACATCACCATTTGCTTCTCTTTGAACATGAACAGCACATTCTGGTGTGGAGGTCTTGCTGATTGGATGTCAACTGTAAAAATTATTAACTGTGTGACAGTCCTTCAAACTAATGTTTATAGTAACAGTTCAAATCCAGCTTTTCTGTTTTCTTTTTCTCTTTCCCTTTTCCCTTCCTTCCTTTCAGTTTTCCTTTCTTTTTCTTTCTAGCCCTGGATAGCCTGACCAGGCTGGCTTTGAATTCACCAAAATCTACCTGTCTCTATCTCCTGAGTACTGAGATTAAAAGCCTAAACTACCACACCGAGCTATATTTTCCCTTCATTGGTTACCAACTATAAAAAGAATATATGTTTATGCTATATATAAATCAAGCATAAAAATAGAAAGTAAATTCACTTGGCAGTCTACAATCTAAATGCAAGTGCTTAACAATTTAAAATATTTTAGTAGTATTTGTGTTTATGCAGATGAGACCATACTCTGTTTTTAAACACTGCTTTGTAACCTGTTGAATTTGTCAACAATGAGTTACTGAAATAGTCAATGCCATTGGAGAATTCAGGTTGCTATTTTGTTGAATGCCTATCTGTCCATTGAATAGACATACCACAATTTATTTAACCAAAATATTTTTATTAAATATTTACATCATCACCTTAGTCTAAGTCAGAGAGGCAAAGCCAAAGCCTCAGGGAACTATTCTTACTCTTCCTCAGGTGGACAGGTCCTGAGAAAAGCCCACTGTGAAGGATCCCAGCAATTTTCTGCAGTAGTAAAGAAAGATGAATCTTCCACGCATGCCTCTTAAGGAAAAAGTTGATTGAATTGCATCTAAAGACTGTTTTAGGCCTTTCTGTCTTCCAGAAGGTTGGCTTCTGGGCCCTGATCATGGAGAACAAGGCAGAAGCCAGTTGCTGTCAATGGCTACTAGTCCCTTCCAGGGCTGTTTCCATTTCCCTGATACTTTACTTGGTGCTTGCTGGCCCTCTAAGGTTGGATTATTTTCTTCATTTCAATGGAGTCTGCAGGTCACACCCGTTCCTAAAGCAGAAAGGAAGTGTCCTATAGCTGCCAGCTAACAGAATTGCCAGAATGAGTTTCCTTGTGGTAACGCACAATGATTACAGTTGCTGTTCACACCAGGAAATGTCCTGCTCAGAAATGTAAATAAAATGCTAGGTGGTTATTATGCCAGACAGAGTCTCTTTATTAAAGGATCCTTGCAACACTGCTTCTAATGAAAATGGGTCACCTGCAGACCTTTCATATGTCAAGAGAGAACCAGGTGAGGAATTGGGGCAGACAGGTTCTTTTCACTAGAGGATAAAATGGAAGTTACGGTATATTTTTTAATGCATTTAAAATTTGTATTCCATATCTATGCATCACTTTCATTTTATCTCTATATTTTGCATTTTTTATGTGTGTGGGGAGAGAGGAGGAGAGATCCTTAAAGTGCACATCAATATTAGTGATGTTGATGCCACATGGGTTAAGATATTCCAACTGTATGGAAGCCCACTATGATGTTACAGACTGGGCCTGGGAAGCGCTTCTTTGAGATCAATTGACTACCTGCTGTTTCTTAATTTTTAAGTTTTTTTTAACCAATAAAGCAAGTTTTAGAAACTGAAAAATAAAGTATTATCAGAATGCCCAGATTAGGGACTGGAATGCTGTGGGCACTTCACTTTTAATCAAACAAAAGCTCCAATGCGATCGCCCGTTAAAATGGCAATACTGATTTCCCATGAGCCAATGGCTTAGCTAGGCAGAGTTTCTCCAGATTCCCACGAAGTGATAAGCAAACACCTTGGGGGACCTGACTAGAAGCAAACGAACTCAAACAGCCATTGACATGGACCCATGGTTGTGTTAGTTCCAGGAAGGACAGAGAGAGGCCACAGCAAGGGGAGGGAAGAGGCTAGGAAGCAGGCTCCTTACAAGTCAGCTCTTCCTCCAGGTGGCTTCAGTTGCCAAAACAAAACACATACCAAAGAACCCACTGCCTCATGAACCCGCCCAATACACTGGCCGTGTTTCTACACAGTATCATGACTGTGTGTGGTAACTTATGAAATATCATATTGCCACACAGAAAAGAGGATATTAGGGTCCTAGTAGATTCATTCCATTTTGAGCTTAAGTTGAACAGTGGGAGAGTGTAAGTGTGCTTTCATGGAGGTGTGGCTTTGGCATTTCCTTGCATAAAACATAGATATAAATAAAAATGCAAACACACACGAAGACACTGTGATAGGCGATCTTGATTGTCAGTTGATTGGAAATGATTTTGGGCTGACCTCTGCCATGAAGTTGGCATTTCCAGGAAGGATTAGGGGAGGGGGTGAGGCCGTCCTCCAGACTAGACAGCAACTTCTGGTGGCAGCCAAGATTTGAGGAAATCCAAGGAAAAGTGGTGATTTTTTTTTTATCTGCCTGCCTCTCTCTTCCTGTTGGTAAGAGCATCTGTTCTGTGGCTGTTGTCCTCTGATGTGGGAACCCACCTCTTTGTCCTTCATTAATGGATGGAGGACTGAGCTTCACTGGCATCTTCCAGGCTTTCACCACTAGATTGGGATGACTGGGTCAAATAGTCCTGTGGACTGAGCAGGTTTAGGGGTCTCACCTTTTCCAACATGCAGAGAGCCATTGTTGGGTGCTGTGCTGCAAGTCAGGCTAATGAGCACTCTTTTATTCTATGTTCATTGTAGTGGTTCTGTCCATCCAGAGGACACTAATACAGAATCTCACACACACACAAGTACATGCTATGTATATATTTGTATGGCAACAGGCAGGGCTCCAGGAGGACAGATAGATGAAATGCACATACATGCTCATTGCTCTGTCAGACATATCATCCTGGTGTGAACCTGTAACAGTGAACTGAAGTCATACAGAATCAAGTGAGCAGAAGGATACATTTACTAATTAACACACAAGTCAAGTCATTGCCCTTAACTTCATGAAATAAAGCTATTTCATGATTACTGTTTTCAAAAGTGATTCCATTCTCTGGGACTGACTGCACAGTTCATTGTTCGGGACTGTCATTGTAATACCTGCTTATTTAATCCTTCCAGATCAAAGATGGAGTACTGAGGGTGTGGCACTCTTATTAATGGATTCTGTTTAAAGCGTGACAGATCAAAAATAGACAACCACTCCCTGCTTCTTTCCTGAAAACCAAAAAAATGAGAGTATCAATAATGTCAGAAGTGAACTGAGTCACATGGCAGGTGCAAGGTCACAGGAGCCAGGGCTGCACTGAAGGCAAGGGTGCTGGTGGAGAGGTGGAGACAGCAAATACCACATAAAATTCCAGGAAGAGCAGAAAAACAAAACAAAACTAAATGTGAGGTTCTTGTTGGGTTTTTGTTTGCTTATTTTTGTTGTTATTTTTCTGAAGACCAGGGTGTGAAGAAGGTGTGGAAGTGGCCTGAGGTTACAAGGCAGCAATAACGACAAAATGTCCTGATGTTGCTACCTGCCTGTGCCTGCCTGAGTTTATGTGTGCCACACGCATGCAGGTGTCTGAGGAGGACAAAGGACATTGGAAGGCCTGGAATTAGAATTCTGGGGATTTGTGAGCTACTTGTTATAAGTGTTAGGACTAAACCCAAGTCCTTTGGAAAAGCAGCAAATGCTCTTAACCACTGAGCCTCTCTCTAGTCCTGGCTTTCAGTTTTAATCACTGTTTCCAACCAGAGATCTAAATCAGTGGAAAGGCACCTCCTGGTGCCTGGAAAGATTTCTCTGTTCTGGGAATGGAATCTTCTTCAGGGACTCAGTGACAGAGATGAGAGAAGAGGACACGGAAAGGTTTCCACTAAAGTCTAAGAGGACACACCCTTCATTGTAGTGTGGTGCATTTTGGGTAGGCAGCTATACTGGTTACTTTTTGTTTGTTTTTGCTTTTTTTGTTTTGTTCGCTGTCTACACAAGCTAGAGATTTCTAGAGGAAAGAGGAACCTCAGTTGAGAAAATGCTTCCATCAGGTTTGCCTGGGCAAGTCTATAGGGACATTATATTGATGATAACGGATGTGGAATGACACAGTCCACTGTGGGAGGTAGTCCATGGGCAGGTGTACTGGGTGCTTTCAGAAAGCAGCCTGAGAAAACCAAAAGGATCAAGCCAGTAAGCAATCAGCTGCATTCTTCCCTGACTTCTGTATCAGCTCCAGCTTTCAGGTTCCTGCCCTGCTAGATTTTCTTCCTTGACATCCCCCTGTGTTGGACAGTTACGGGAAGTGTAAGATAAAATATACCCTTTGCTTCCTAAGTTGCTTTTGGTCATTGTCTTTATCACAACCATAGAAACCTAATTAAGAAATTTGTCATTTGTATGATTGAGAAACCCATGACCTCATCAAATCCCTTCATCCTGGAGCTGTTAATAAGTTGCTCCGGTTCATGACACTATGCCCGTACACATAAAGGCATCATTAATTCTATCCAAGAGGCTATACACAAACACATAAGAGAAAAAGGATGTGAAGAGAAGAGGGAGAGGTGTTGGGGACACCCTCGGGAGAGCTGGTGGGTGGGAACAGCAGATATGGTCAAAATAAGTTGTACACATACATGAAAATTCTAACAAATAAAATATTTATTCCCCAAATCCACTTTCCTATAGAAAAGGAAATGAAGATTCTTGAGGTTCCATGTATGGTTTGTTTAATATCGTTTAAATTTCTGTGTGAACAAATGTTTCAATAGGATTGTGAATATTACTTTTTGAAGACTGCTTTCCAGGCTATAAACAACAATGAACGAATAGCTGGTGCTTAGAGACGGTATTGATTGTGGACAGCTAATTGGCTGTGCTAAATGCTTCATGCTCTGGGCTCTCAAAAGCCCCAGTATGTAAGTACTATTGGCCCTTGTTTCCAGAATTTCACTGGCTTTGGGTGGAGGTCACAGGTTGAGAGGATTCGAGCAACAATTTAATGAAAGGCCAGAAAACCAAAGGTGTGTGGTTGAGAGCATTGCTACAAACCTGTTGACGAGCGTGCACACACTGTGATGGCATGATGTCACACACTCACAGGCAATGGCGCTACAGGTGCTTTGGGGCACAGCTCCTGGGCAAAGAGATACATCTCCAACCTTCTTGTCTTAGGATCGGCCATAGAGATGTTCTCTGACTTAAGGTCTTCTCAACCATCATTCTAGAGGGGTGCTGCCCATGCCCTGAAGGAAGGAATGCTATTCTCAGAGGCCACAAAAGCATCGAACAGGTGAATTTTATAGGGGACCCCTCCCACTGCTGCAACACAGTCCATGAAATCCCCGACACTTTGGGTTCTGAGGACACTGGACAGTTGGACACATGGAGGTTCCTAGTCTGGGGATGCCTGGAGGGAGTGGGGAGCTCTGTGCTCCTTCTGCAGCCTGCCTTGTGTTTCCCTCCTATGTGTTCTCTGTTCTTTTTTTTTTTTAATTTATTTATTTTTATCTCAATCACAGGTTGGGTACTTTGAATCCCAGGCGTAGCCCCCTCCCCCATTCCCTCCTACCCTCCCACTCCCTCCCTCATCT
>CM053765.1:9654114-9685546 GCA_028658305.1 Pachyuromys duprasi
GGTGGGAGGGAGGGAGGCAGGGGGCTATGCATGGGATGCAAAAAACCTAACCTGTGATTGATATAAAAATAAATAAATTTATTTTAAAAAAATTATCACGTAAATGTATTCTCAATAAAGCCTATACTGTAATATATATATACAGTATAATATACTGTGTATATATATATATATATATTTAACATACACACACACACACATATAAAATGGAGGAAGGAGCAGGGTAGTAGGGGAAGCTTCAGGGAGCAGCTGATCAGTGACCCAGGTTTCATCCTTCAGCCTACACTGAAGTCTCTCTCTGGCCAACTGACAAGCAGAGAAAGAGAATACAGATGATCTGAAGATGTGAAGATGGGTTTTAGAAGGCAGGGCAAGAGCTGGGATCAATTTGGGCCACAATGCAATGTCCATTAATACAATGGCCCGACTGTTTTGTAAGAGAAACCAAGAAACAGACTTTATTCCTATCCGAAGGTCTAAGGGGTATATTAAGATACCTGGCTATCTAGGTTGGAAGAGCTTATATAAAATAGAGAGAGCAAGCCAAGCCCCAGCATGAACTTTGCTACCTGCCTCCTCACCTGTGGGTATAGCGTGACCCACTGCTTTAGGCTTCTCCTGGCCTGGCTTCCCCACCATGATGGGTTGTACCTTGAACCGTGAGCCAAAGGAAACACTCCTCCCTCCCTTTAAGTGGTCATTCCCCTCCCCCCAGATCACTTTATTGAAATAAACAGGAAAAGAAAGGGAGACATTCATCGATTGCTTATTGTTTTAAGAAGGCATACAGAGTGGCCTAGAGCACACAGACTCTGAAGGCCACTCTAATATTTCAGTTTCTATCTCAATAACCAACCAACTTCCACATGAACAACACAAGTCAGCATCTATTCTCTCCCAAACACCTTCCAGGATAGAGTTCATTGGCACAGCGTGGAAAGTATGAGTGAATAGGAACAGGACTGAGAAGCAGCCCCTTTCCTTCCTTCTCCGTTTGGTGGTTACATTCCAGACTGAACAATCCCCCCCTCCCAAAGTCAACAAACACCCCTAATACTATTCTTGCAGATTCCAGTAGAATCTTCAGTGCTACTGGAGCCTGATGGGACATTAAATCCCTCCCCAGGCAAGATAACACTCTAGCCAGAGACCCAAGGTAGCTGCAGCCACATAGCACTCCCTAGATACAACTGGGAAAAGGCACACACAAATTCTAAGCGATACAGCTACCTGGACAAGGCTGACAAGCTCATACAAGCCAACATGGATGGGGCAATGCCTCAAGGTCTCACCTAGAAGAGCTATAGATGATCAGTGAGTGCTGAGAGAGGATGAATTAATTTCCCAGGGAAGAGCCCGCCCATAGGTTGTCCAATCCCAAGTGGTCACCCCTGAACATATATACACACAAGCAATAACAAAAGGAAGGAAGTGGCTTGCATGTTTGTGTGTGTTTGTATGTGTGCATATTAAATACATACATACATATACACATATATATTTAACAATAGTAATAACTGAAGAAAAGGTTTTGAATTTGGAAAGGAGGAGAGAGATGTAGGAAGGATTAGAGGGAAGAATGGATATGACACACTTATATGAAGTACTTATATATTAATTTCTCAAAAAAAATCATCCCGTAAGAGAAGTCTGCCCTCTCCATCTCTGCTGAGAGCCTTTTACACTTGTCTCTCCTGGAAAACCAACTCCTCATCTTTCTTTTCTTCTCAACATTATGGCCACTTTACTGATACCAGGATCTTGTCATCCAGTAGAGGCTGTATGTGCTTGGGGAGCTAAATTACCCTAGGACTGTCACCTAAGCCTTCAATGTCCTGCCGTCTCTCTGGCTTGTTTCCCATCACCAGGAATACAGGCTCACTAGGTTTCTTCAACCTCATTTCTCTCAAGAAAGTCTGTGCTTTTCTGATACTCTGTGTATGAATTTTTCTCTGCCTGCTCACTTCGGAGTCTCCTACACTAGTTTACACTTAAATATCTCTCCACTGCTGTGTGTGTGAAGTGGCACTCAGAGGAAGTAGTTGAGCAAGCCTGTTTGCTGTTGAGAGCAAGGACACTTGTACACAGCCTTTGATGGTCATTTTTGTAGAACATTTCCATTGGGGTTATGGATATTGGATCACTGTCTCCCACGTGGTGCTTTGCAACTGCATGTTTGTTCATCCTCCTGGGAAACATCCCTCCATCTGCCTGGGGAAAGAATGAGATGGTAGGGCAGCCTGAATTACTGCAGAGAATATATCATTGGAGTTGGCAGTTCTAGCAAGGAGTCCTGGACATCCCATTAAGTACACAATCTTCTGGAATGTAGAGAGTCTCTGAGCCTCACATTCCTTATTTGTGTGACAAGGTTGGACTTCATTGTCTTTGAAGCTGTCATCACCTCACTGCCATGCAGACCGTGGGCATGCTGTAGACACCCTCAGTAAGAAGTTTGAATTTGGAGCCTAGGAAAGTGCATTGCTTTGGCTTGTGTATAAGTGTGGGCTATGAGCACACATATGTACACATGTTTACATGTAAGGGCCACATGTGTCTGCTCATGCTTGTACATGTGTATGTCCATTCCTGTAGAAGCCCAACACTGATGTGCTTCAAGTGTCTTCCCCAGTTGCTCTCTACTTCACTGAAACAGATTCTTTCCATGGAAACTGGAGCTCTCAGGTTGGCTGGTCTACCTAGTCAGCTTGCTCTGAGGAGCCCATCTCTGCCTTCCACACTCTGAGATCTACAAGCAGCAGCTATGCCTGACCTGCTTTTTATATAGGTTCTGAGGTTGAAAGGCAGGCATGCTCTGCTTTGAACTTCCTGTGTGCTGATCCTGCTAGGGGCTAAGGGTTTGCAGATGTTGATTTGCAATTTGATCTCTTTGACAGGGGAGGCTTGCTTATTGCCTCACACTCGGGGTACTCAGGCTGTTCTGCTTAGCTCCCTTTCCCCTGTACCCCACAGGTTTGTCTCCAGTGGTTTATTTATTTTTATTCTTGTGCTGTGTTGACACTTTATAACTGTTGATCAGTAAACAATTGGTTGAACAAGCAAATGATCTAATCTCTGCTGAACATACTGAACGAAGATAATCTAGTTAGAGGGTGGCTACCGTCAGCTTCTATTCTAGAAAACAGCAGCACTGTGTCCTGATGGACCTTTCCGTGCAGCATCCGGTCCCTTATCAGCCTGTGCTCAGTTCGGTCATTGAGCTCTTTTTTGTAGTCACCACAGTGATCCCGATCTTCAGCTTGCTTAGCTGGAGGGATGCAAGGCAAGAAAGCAGGTTTGTGCCTATCTTGGATGCATGTTGGCATCTGAGGGAGACAGAGGTCCAGGCAGACGAAGTGAAATGCAGATGAGTGAGTGCGATGCACTGAGAGGGCAGAGCATGGAGACACAAATCTCCTTCTAAGTGTCTTGGAAGGTTACCGGGTTGGAATGACAGCTAAGCTGGAACTTCTGGACTGCAGAAACCATGGGAAGAGTAAGGTGTCTGGAGTGAGAGAAGTCAGGTCAAAGGTGTTGGCATGCTGAAGTTGGGTGTGGTTATTGTCAGTCTTTAATTCTCTCTCTAGGCCTTTTGTGTTTGGAAATTTGCCTTGGCTGCCTGAACTGTGAAACAAACCCACGTCTGGCTTGAGGGCAGAGACGTTGTCTTCAACAGCTTCACTCTCTCTCTCTCATACACACACACACATACATACACACACATACACTAGATGCACATCTGGTACTACCCTAAGCTTCTTCACAGCACAGTCTCCCTTCATCTCTAACAGCAACTGTGGCTTCCTTCTCTGTGAACATCCTCCAGGACCGCATCACAGATTCATTCATTTATGTCCCTGGACCAGCACACTGGTTTTTAAGTGTCATCAATCAAGTGTGACAGGAGAGATTGGTGGGGCCTGGGAGCCTCTAGACAGCACACACCCTGTTAATGGAAACCAGCCATTGTCTTGTTTTTCCAAAACACCGAGCTAGCCAAACAAGCTCTCTGTTTGGGAGATCTAGCCCGTTGCTGCCCACTGTCACCTCCAAGGTCCCCGAGGGCAGGTTGGTGAGTTATTTGCTCTTCCAGTCCTCAGAACTTGGAGTAGAGTGAAGCGTCCAGAATATGAATCAGAATGAACTTTAGGCACCACTGGATTTGCAGGTTTTGACCCAGACAGAACGGCTATTTTCACAGTTGGATGAAGGCTCATTGGAAAGTAAGAAAAAGAATCATTGAAGAACAAGAGAAAAAACGAGGCTCTGAAAGCCTGAAGGTGGTTCCGCACCATTCCCCTGAAAAATGGGAGGGTTCAGAGATCACACTGGCACTGTTGAAGCAGACACTGTGGAGCACACCATGCAACTCCAGGAAGACCCAACTTTTATTTTTCTTCAATTGGCCAGGACACTCATTAGAGGCAATCCTTATCATTCTCTCGCCCACTTGAAATGTGTGACTGAGCTGGGTAGAAGGCTGAGTGAATAAAGCTCTTGCTTCTCAAGCCTGAGGGTGAGTCTCAGAAGTCAAGCCAAGCTGAGTACAGCAGCATATACCTATAATTCCATCATTCCTCTGGCAAGAAGGGAGGCAGAGACAGGAGCATCTGTGGAAACTCTCAGGCCAGCAGGGAATCCAAAGCTAGGAACAAGAGACCCCATCTTAAGCGAAAGGAAAGGTGAGGCCTCTGACCACCACATATCATTTGCATGGACACACAAACGCACTCACAGGTACACACACAAACAAATAATATTTAAAAAATACTGTCTTTTTTTGATAAAGAACCAGAGCCATCAGTGTGGCCCAGAAATCCAGAAGGAGCCCACAGGACCTAGGTAACAGCTCTCCTGTTAACTCAGCCATGCTGGCCTGAAATTCCTCAAGTTACCACACTTACCAGAATTTCCACTTACTTCTCTTCTGCTGTAAAGAGCATCTACCCATCACCTTAGTTTACCTCATCCTTCTGTTCTTAGCATTTGAACTTCTCCTTGTATGCAGTGTCTCCTATTGCCTCAGGTCCCTCAGCCCACACTGTACTGCTGACTTCATGCTTCACTCACACCATCGCTTAAAAGCATGTCTAGCATTTGTGATTTCACAACCTTGAGAGTAACTGCCTACATGCTGCTTGGACAACATTTACTTTGATCTTGTTCTATGCCAACACCTAAGGCAGACTTTGGCACAGAATCAGTGATCAATAAATATTTGTTGAGTGGATGAATGGGGGAAGCAGGAAGTTGCTCATGATCAGGGGTGTGTGGGTGGCAGCCAGCTGGCCACTGTTCCAGGACACAGCAGGTAAGTGATGCTCAGAGACAGCGGGAAGAAGGGGCAGAGGTTAAGATGGTGGATTCTTCAAGTCTCCTCGTAGAGTCTATGCCGTCTTCTTTCAGACATCCTAAGGACATTTATGGGGTTTGTGCTGCTTTCACCGCAGTCTGAGACCTGTACAAAGTAGGTCAGGTCCTATAATATAACTCGACAAGTCACTCACGGGAGACCCGGCTGTCCCAAGCAATTCAAGTCAGAGAACCAGGCCACGGCTGAATAAGCAGAGGATGAGGGCATTTATTAAGGTGATAGGGCATAATGAACCCAGGGCAACAGAGGGATGTCTGACTCTCTATTAGATCAGTTATCAAACACTGCAGCTGTGTGCTCTCTTCTTGGCGGAGGACAAGCTAGCCTGTGACATGTTAGGTCAGTCGAGGCAGGCAGCCATGGCTTCTGTACAAACAAGCCCTGTAGCCTCCCTTCATGTCTAATTTAGAGCTTTGATTTGTATAGGACCTTTCCCATCACCTTGTGCAAGATCTAATGACAAGGCCACTCTGGGACATCTCTTCCCCTGGCTTTGGATTAACTATCCATGGACTATTTCAACAGTTTGTAGCAAGTAGCTTCAAATCTATCAGAAGTTGACAAGGATTAAACATGAAGTGGCTTCAGCACAACAGACAAATTTCAGAGGTTTTTGAGTAAGTAACAAATAAAGAACCTTGAGCTGATGGCTTGCTCAAAAAGAAATTGGTTATAATGGTTCTTCTCCATGCAGGTTTTTGTTGGGTGGCTTTTGCCACGAGAAAATATATTAGCTTCTACCAAGATACTTGACTTGGTACTTTTATCTGGCACAACCTGCTCTCAATGCCACCTCATCTCCAGAGTCTCCAAAAACTTGTTGTCTTTTCTACATGGAAAAGATACATGCACACACTGCAACGTGTTGACACAACCAGCCCCTTTCATGCCTAGGCCTCTCCTATGTCAACATCAAGAAGGGCCAAGTTCTTATATCAGCCTTAGTGTTTTATATACATCCTTGTAGATGCTCAATATCACATGCATATTGTTTTAGCTTATGAGGGGAGGACCAGAAGGCAAGCAATTTGATTGTAAAAAAGAAAAAAGAAAGAAAGAAAAGAAAAAAAAGCACTTTCTCCATAGGAGAAGAGCCATAAGCCTGTAGCTTCAGGACAGTTAGGAGATTAATGTGATGATGCCCTGGTTGGCGTTGATGTTGCCTTCACAGGTTCACATATTGGAACACTTGGACCCCATATAATGGTAGTGATTGGGGAGCTCAGGGACCCTTAGAAAGATCCTTGCTGGAGGAAACAGGTTACCAGAGTCTGTGAGATTTCCTAGCTGGAGCATTTCCTGCTCACCTCTGCTTTTAACATGGAAGCAATGTGACCGGTGGGCTTCCGGCTCCTAATTGGCTTTCTTGCCTGCTGCGTGCGTGTTTCCTATCTCTCTGGAACTGTGAATCAAAATAAACCTATCTCCCGTAAGTTGCTCTTGTTTGGGTACTTTATCACAGCAATGAGAAAGTAACGAAGGCAGTGATCATGTGGAGTATGGAAAGACAGCCCAGGCACAGGAGTCAGTAGGCCAACAACCTATGGTTGCATTAAAGACACAATGGCGAGGGATGGTCATGGGGTAGGAAGAAGATAGATAGAACAATTAGAACCAGTGCGGGAAAGACATACTGGTTATCCAGACACAGGTGAGAGAATGATTTCTAGATTGGGATATAAGTAGAGATACCTTTAAGTAAGTAGGGGATCATTTAAAAAATTTAGATAATCCCTCTTTTCAGGATACTTTTTAGCATACATATTGAATTCCATAGTTATATTAATAAATTACCAGTTGACGCACAGAAAGGTGTGTGGCTTAGACACATTCAGAAAGCTTACCTGTGAGTTTCTGTTTTAACTGGTTAATCGATCCTTTTATTATAATCCATCGGTTCTTTTGGCTCTGACTAGGTCAAGGTTTACTTTTTCTAAGATTTCATTTGTCTATGTGAACTAAGCTGGGCTGTATGAAAGTCTGTCCCAACTCCCAACTGCAGCCCGTCCCTTCCTGCCCACCCATTTAGTGAAAGTGAGGAAACACATTTGAGCAGATGTGCATTTATGGTCAGTAATAAATGATATATCTTAGCATAGAGTAGTTCATATCTAATAAGTATTTCTTTATTATGTGCTGTATTTTCATTACATTTTATAAACATTTCATCATCAGATCTTTTATGATTTGAGAAATAGAAAAAGAATGAAGTTATAACTTATCAATACATAAATTTTAACTATTCGTGTGTGTGTGTGTGTGTGTGTGTGTGTGTGTGTGTGTATGTGTGTACCACAAAGTACTGTTCATCAAATCCCACTGCGCCATATTGTCAAGTGCTTTTGTCAGCTAGTCTTGATATGGGGACCATAGACGGGCCGAGTTCGGCTCCCATGTTTAAGGACCTCATACTCCCAGATGAGGACAGCCATGCAGATGGTTACTGGCTGCTGCAGCTCAGAAAGAAGCTTACACGGAGCACAGGGTGATTTACGCACCTTGGGGCACTGGAATGAGCTATGTAGGAGACTTCCAGGAAGAGCAGGTTTCTGAACTGAAATGTCACGGGGGCACAGGTTTTAAGATGTGTGCATATAACGGTGAGCAGTTCCATATCCCTGGGTCATAATGCTCAAGGAGGGAGGGCCATGAGGGGAGACTGTGTTAGAAGTACCTCACAAAGCCTTCAGGATCCTTTCTGGAGAGCTCCAGGGAGAGGACCGATGGCCTGAAGCCAGGCAGAGAATCAGTAATTTCTGAATTGGCTTCTTCCCTCACTCCTTCCCGGCCGCCCATCCTCTTTGGTCCAGATCTGGATTTCAGAAGGTTTCAGTGTGAGGACACCAGGGTGAGGTTTTGGATCTCAGTTTATGTTTTTAAAAAGGGAGGGTCATTTCATGCCACAAGAAGTTCCCGAGCACTGCTTTGACCCTGTCACTGCCAGGGGGACATGGCCCTCACTGGAACACGTCCCTCCTCTGAGCTAGGAGGACAGTTGCACAGGTGTGCTCTGGACTCCTTCTTCCCAACCCCAGGCTTTTCTTTTCACAGAAACAATGTGATTCCAGTGAATTGCCCAGGAAATGAGAAAGCCGCCTGTCTTTTCAGTCTATGGCCCTGAACACCCCGGCCTTCACAATGAGCTGACTGATAGCAACAGGCTGTTGAAGACTTATTGTGCTCTCTGAATTTGGTTTTGTGCACTTTTTCTTTTCTGTGAGAAAGAATGGGGACCATTCTTCCCAGAAGCCGGCACATTCGTCTCGTCCGCAGAGTCACTCAGCAACCTTGAAGTTGGAGGCAGTCATAGAAACAACTCTGCCTCCCCCTCGCTCTGCCCTTCGGAGGACTAGGCGGGCTTTCTCGGGGACAATGGGTTATACTGATAACACCCCCAGCCAGCCATTGTCTCTGTTAAAAGTAATAATAAATAAATGTTATTTCCTGAGTATCTTTTTATGCACTGAGTACTAAGCCAGTTTGCCTTCTATTTAATTAAAATTTTTAAACTTTTTCACTTTTAACTTATAAAAGAATTGCAAACAGAGTTTAAAAATGCCATCATATACCCTCCACTTAGTTTGTCCACATGGGCACTTTCACAGAACACAGAACAAGGCTAAACCAAGTTTAAGAGACTTAACACCAGGGGTCTGCAGACCTTCCTCATCTCTGGCAGCCACCTCTCTGCTCTGGGACTGAATCCCAGATTATAGTAGCTTTTAGCTCAAGAGACTGCTCCCTTGTCTTTTACAGTCTGGAGCACCCCTTCAGCCTTTCCCTGAGGTTATGACCTTGTCACTAGCTAAGGAGACAGGTCAATTATTTGGGAGAAAAGACCTTCATCTGGGCTCTGCTGTTTCCTCATGGTGAAACCTAAGTAGTAAGGGACATCAGAGGTGTCCTTCTCCATACCTGGGTGATAAATCTCATGGTTCCTGATATATTCCCTGGTGTCAATCATTTGGTGTCCCTACCGTAAGCTCAGCTTTATAATAGTCAAGTGTCTTCTGTTACCAGGTTCTGAGACTTTAAATAGCCCAGTCTCATAATGCCTTCTCCTATCAGCTTTAGCATAAATAGATGACTCTTGATAGAAACATTTTTATGGTATTTGTTAAAAAGTGATCTAAACGTATATATTTTTGTACTTTTATAAATTAAGATTATACTATAAGGAATCCTTTTCTTTGCCATCATATAATTCATTCAAATAAGATGACCCCTGATTTACTATGTCTTATCTTCCAAATTTTCAAGTTTACAGTGGTGTGAAAGCTACAAGCATTCTCTAGAAGTCAAGATAGGACTAGCAGGGTGGGGGTTGAGGTGGCAGGGGGGCTGTGGCTTGTAAGATAATGTCAAATGCTCTCCTGTGAGATGTACCGCAATGCTCTCTGATGACTGATGATGTTGAGAATCTGCAATGTAGCTTCCAGTAATCAGTAACACGATTGAGTGACGGAACAGTTGACACTCTGCTGTGACCTCTGTTTCTGAGAGCTGTGATGTGGTGTAAATCCCTATATTCACTGATCCTTGGCTCATTGTACTTTCACGTTTTTCACTAATGTGATGCTTGGCTTTGGTTGTCAGCTTGGCACAACGTAGAATTACCTGAAAAGGGAGTTTCAATGAGGGATTGCATCTATGCGGTTGGCCTGTGCACAGGTCTGTGGGGAACTGCCCTAACTTAATTGATGTAGGAAGACACAGGCCACTGTGGGTGTCACCATTCCTAGGCAGGGGTAATGCTATAACCAAAGACTGTGCTGCCCGGGGAAGCAGCTGGGTCTGGTGCGCATACCCAAACTTGAAAGAGAGGATTTGCTTCTGAGACCATTCAGATCCCAGGAAGAGAGGGAAAATGACTGATGACACAGGACAGAGAAGGGACCAGTTGAGAGGCATTGGAAGGGCAGATCCAACACTATTGAGCCAAGCACCATCATCACCTTGAACTTGGTATTCTTCTCTCAGAGGGCACCATTTACAAACCCACAGATAATTTACAGATTCTGAGAGGATGCTCTTGTGTGTTTGCATGCTCAAAGGAAACATTTTCTTCTTTTATTTCTTCCCAGTTAGAGTGAGGATCTCCTTTGTAGTCAGCAGGGCTTCTTCTGCTCTTTTGTTTAATAAATCCTCTTAGCCAGTTGGATGAATCCATGATTCCCAGGGGATATCTGAAGTGGTCAATATCTCTACCCCAGGGCAGGTTCTCCTGCTCTCTGGTTTCTTCTGTGCAGCCTCTGCAGAACAGCATGAGAACTGCGCATTACCACTGAGGAGCTAGTGAGGTCAGAACAAGTAAGTTCCCTCCAGGACAGCAGCGGGGCCCCAGACCCCTGACCGTATCCTTAGCTTCCGCAACCGTCTGGAAGGGAATGCCATATCTACGCGTAGGGCCAGGTGGGAATGGAGGGTAGGCAAAGAAAGGGTGTTGTCAGAACTGCTTTAGCTTCTCATCCTTTCCAGTCAGCTGCATAAAACAGTCCTTTTAACTACCCAAGGCCATAGTCAAGCCCAAACTGAGTTTTTGGCTTTGCTTAACCAGGGCATGGCTTTGACTAAATAGTGTAGACACTGGGTCTTCACCTTCCCTGGGAGACCAGTTTCACACGTCAGGCCTCCTTGATTGATATAGGTCTCTCCTCTTGCCCAGGAGGCTTGCACCCACCCCTGACCACTGCATATGTGCATGTTAGGATATGACTAATCCATGAGCAAAGGGCTTTTTTTTTTTAACATTACAGCTCCCGGGCTGGCACAGAGGAGTTGCTCACTGACTGCTTAGTGAAAAAAAACCTTCAGGGGTGTTGTTATTAACACACACATGCATGCACAAACACACATGCATACACACATATATACTACACATGCATATGCACACAAACACAAACATATATGCACACATACACACAACTGGGAGATGGATTTTGTCGTAGACACACGAGGGGTGACTTAACAGCCAACTATTTTATAGCATCACAGGTAATGTTTCTGACCCTGGCAGCTGCAGACAGACTGCATGGATGGCAGCAGAAAGGGACTTTCTACCGAGGTAGGCTGGTTGCCTCTGTGTCTCCTATAGTTCTAGTTTGTTTCCTTCCGAACATAAACCACAGGCACAGAGATTGGTACCCAGAGTGTGGACTGACAGAGGACTGAACTCACAGACTGCAATTTAATTTTTATTCTTGACAGTATCAGTTACCAGCCTTGTACCTGGAGTGTGTCACCCTCTCTGGGTCTCCTCTGCTTCCGATAGTCAATGATGCTTGGGAAGCCTGGTCCATAGGTGGCTGTGGATACACAAATAGCTGGTGAGCATGATGGGTGTGGGGTAACACAGGCTCAGTAAACATGTCTTAGCCTCCTGCTCTTTATTTGTTTCAACATTAGAGTGGCATACGCCTCCAGGCGAGGGTCCTATCCGCACCATCAATTTCCACTCTGTACTCTTGTATTGGGGAGTTTTTCCAAATGTCTGTTTCCCACACCATCCCACCCAGCATGCTGTCGCTGTGCTTATTGTTCACATACACTCTCACATGGGCACGTGCAGCACACACCCAGTCAGTTGGTCTTTGCTAAAGCTGCTTTCCTCATCTGGAGTTTAAAGTGCCATGAAAATTCATCATTTGAACGACTCTCCTTACAAGTAGACTCGAGGGGGAAAGTTACGTTTTATGAAATCAGAAGAAGCAACGCAGCACGGGGCTTCCTGGACTCCGTTTCCCACCTCCTCTGCCAACATGTGCCATTTGGCATCAGAGGGTCCCCAACCCTGCATGAAAGCAGAGTGGCATGGCTGCTCCCTACAGGCTGGGAGTGTAGAACCGAGAGAGAAGATGGGTAGATTTCAGTTGAAAGGTGCCAGAACCTTCCTGGCATGGACCGACAGCTACCTGGACCATTTGTTAGCTGGTCCAGCCCAAGAGGCCCTTTAAAAGAATTGCCTCCAGTTTTAAAACACATAAAAATTTCAGAAGAGAAAAAAGTAGCTTTTAATATTCCCCTACCTTTTTTTTTTCTGTCTTGTGCTGTGATTTTCTGAGTACTACACCTATTGCAGAAGGACAAAAATGATTGTTTATGATTCTGCTGTCAGCATAAAGCAATGCCAGTAAAGGATGATGATGCAGAGACAAATGCAGCCTGGCTGGACCAGTCCCCCGGGGTCGTGAGAACACTTCATGTTTGTTTCACACAACCAGAGGCCTCTGAACATGAAAAGCTCAGTATGAACTTACTCTTGTCTCAGGCCGCGTGGGGGTCACTTAATGCCAGGCATGTATGTCATCTGAGAAGCAATGTGTTAAGAGAGATGGTTACCGTGCCAACGTCACAGAGTGTGTTCACCAGAATGAGAGAGAAACAACCAGAGTCCCTGATCACATGGAATGCCATGCTATAGGTGACCCGCTATACAGCAAGTGGCTGTTTCTAGGAAGACACACTCGGCTAAGCCAGCTAAATACTTTATGCTGTGAGTTTTCTAAAAGAAAAAGACAAAAAGAAAACACATGGACACATACAGACACTCATGTGTACATTTCACAGTTTTTTTTAAGCGTCTATTCTACCTTGGCCTTTGAAACATCAGCAAACCAAAACGTTGACATTCTAATGCTGACTATTAGATTTTTAAAAACTGAAAAATAACTATGGGCCATCTTGCATGTCCCAGTAACCATTGAAGTTACCTATTTATTTGAAAGCATGTTGACTATGTGAAAGTGAATGTTTATTATGTGTTCCCCTGTGTAGGTGTGTGTGTGTGAGTGCAGGCATCCCAGGAATCCGGAAACACGGGATCCCCCTGAGGTTGGAGGTGGAGTGAACTCCATAAAGTGAGTGTCCATAATCAAACTTGAGTCCTCAGCAAGAGCCGTGTGAGTACTTAACCACTGTGCTATAACTCTAACTCCCGTCCAAGTCACCAGTATGCTTTATAATCAGGATTTTGTAGGACTAAGCAAGTTTTGGGGGCCTAAATTACTTGTCTAGGTGAAAAATTATGGAAAAAAAGAAAACAAGAGTCAAATATGTTGATGCCCCAAACCCTGAGTCATATTTTTGTAGCTATCACAAAATGACCTTCATATTAAAAAATCAAACTTTTACATCTTGTATGGTAGTGTTTCAATACATGCACACCTGTGTTTGAGGCAACTGTGCCAGAGAGAGTCTGAATATCTCCCCAGTGATAGGCAGGCAGCTGAACTCTGTACTTATCTACATCCGGATAAAGACCCAAATCCACAGCATTGTGGGGACCCCACAGACACAGCATCACAAAAAGTCTGCAAAATACTTCCTCTTGCATCTGATAGGTGGGTGTGTAACTAGAAGGTCTGACCCCTCCTCCCCCAGCGGCTTCTGCATCTTGCCACATCCACCTCCTAACACTGTGGCAGGGATGGAAAGTGAGGAAGTGTGTGCACTCAGGAGACCCAGGCGTGTCCCCTGGAAAGCCATCTGTGATGATGTCCTGACTGCAGGTGCTATAGTCCTGTCTCACTCATCGTTATTCAAAAGCATTCTAGCAGCTCTGACATGCAACCAGATGTTGGTGGGGTACCAAGCTGTATAAGACCACACACATCCCCAGAGGTTACCTGAGGATAATACGACAATCCTCTTTTCTTATTGGTTTGGTGAGTGTGTGTGTGCATGCATGCATGTATGTATGTATGCATGCATGCATGTATGTGTATATTCAAGTGCCCACAATAGTTAAGAAGCTGACGTGTCCATTACCTTTGCTTTCCCCTCCTGCTTTCCTTTCTCATGGCAAGAGTATCCTGTGTACAGTTAAACCTTATCTATAGTTCACTATGGACATTAGGTCTATACACCATGACACTAGGTGTTTTTGACACAAACATTTTCACTTTCTAAGTAGATTCCTCCTGTGTTGACTACTGCTCTGATCTGCTTCTATACTTTCAGTCTTCTTAGAGTCCACGTGAAGTGTATGCATGACACATGAGTTCCTCAGTGTGGTGTCCTCAAGGTCCTTCGATGCTATTGCAAATGGCAGGTTCTTCTTTTCAAGGTTGGAACATATTCCACTGAATGTGCCTACCACAGTTTCTTTATCCATTCAGTCACTAATAGACATACTGGTGGCTTCCACATCCCAACTACTGAGCATAATGTGTCAGGGAACAGGAGGCAGGAAATGCATTCCCTTGAGAACATACCAGAAAAGAGGTCCCATGTAGTTCTATTCTTCATTTCTTCTTTCTTATAATCTTTCTTTTTCTTCTCTCTCTCTGTATACACACGCGTGCTCGTGAGCGGGCAAGTGCAATAGCACGTGTAAAGAGGTAAGAAGGTAGAAGGTCCTTTCCTCCCACCTTGTTAGAGACAGGGTCTCCCGTTCTTCACTGCTGTGTGAACCAACCTAGCTGGTCTGATGTGTCTGTAGATTTCCTGTGCCAGCCTCCCTCCTCCTGGGAGGGGTGCTGAGATTTCAGACACCGTGCTACTGTTGGGCTTTTCTGTGGGCTCCTGGGGATCAGAGCTCAGCCATCAGTTTGGGCAGGAAAAGCTTCATCCACTCATCCAACTCTCCCTCCCATATTCTTCATTTTCTGGCATCTGAATTGTTTTACACAGATGCCTTTTCAGTCTGCCTCTACATCCAGTGTACGATGAAGGTGTTCCCTTCGCTTCCCACTCTTGCCAACATTCATGGTTCTTGTCTTCTTGATTGAGGCCCTCCTAAGAGGTGGGAAGGGGTATTTCATTGAATTGTCACTCCCTCACGATTAATGACATTCAACCATTTTCACTTTTTGGTGAAGAAACCTTTCCTGTGGTCCTTTATCCATTTTTAGTTGGGATATTTGAACTTTTTCTCTTGCTATATCAATGTGTGAGTTTTCCACATATTTTTCATATAAACACCTCATTCTCTACATAGGTCACAGGTATATTCTCCCAATCCAAGGGCTGTTCAATTCATCTTCCCCTTTGCTGTACCATGCATGATAATGGTATGTCTCATCTTGCACATTTATTTTTGTTTTCAATTTTTAACTGGATGTCCTGGTACCCAGGTTTCATTTCTGTGATTCCTGACTCTTTTGTTTGTTTGTTTTAAAAGTTTATTTAACTCCAGCTAGGTATGGTGGCATAGGCCTTTAATCTCAGCCCCCAGGAGGCAGAGGCAGGATGATCCCTGTGAAATCGAGGGCAGCCTGGTAACATAGTGAGTTCTAGGTCAGCCAGGGCCACACAGTGAGTTGCTGTCTCATTGAGACCTGGAAGTACTTTCAACGTGGCAAAAACCTCAGTTTCCATTTTTGCCACAGGTAGAGCTTATTATCCTCATTTATCCCCCAGCTGCCTGAGACTAACAGTTCCAAGGCAATGGGCGCCAAGTTTGCATGACTACTGTAAGTTCGAGTTTCCCTAGAAGCCTATTCTGTTGAGCCTCAGTCCAGGGCTCCTTGCTCAAATACACATTTGCACACAAAGCTCCTGAGAGGTGAATGTTTTCTTAGCACTGTGCTTCAGCAGTGGCTCTAGCTCTGTGACAGAGAGCAGGCTAATGTGTTTCTGCATCATCATTAAACAGAGTTCTACCTCTAGGTCACACTGGGGCATAATGATTCTAACAGCCAAGTCAGGGCCCCAGAGCCACCTAGCCAAGACCAGTGGAAGCTGATTGCTTATACAACTAAAGAACAGTTTTAACCATGGAAATGAGGACAAAGACTGTGTCTCCACCCTCACGGGCCAGTTGCAAGTTCAGCAAATCAGATGGAGTTTCTCATTTGTTCCCTTTTGTTCTGTTTCCATGAGTTGTTGAAAATAAAAACTAAAAGTTTTACCTTCAGACATTTTCCGAAAAATTAAACTGGGGCTTTGGTCCAACTTTAGAAAATGTTAGAACAATAACAGCAAATACAAACCCAAGTGACATCATTACAAACGTTTGGTCTTCAGAATGTTATTTTACTCCATTCGGAGTTTATGTTTCTCACTTTAGTCTCCTGGAGAAACCTGAAATTTGGATGTGAGTTTACACTCACTAAAACTTAATAGACTCTCAAGGCCACACCATAATCCTGGGAGGAAAGGAGGTGTGATGTCCTGCTGAGATGGCTTCCAGACAAGGAGAGAACAACAGCTGAACTATAAAGTTACTGGAACCAAAGTACACTGCAAGCAGCCATAGGAATCTCCAGACTCAGTCCACAATTCATATCACTTAAATGTCTCAGGCTAGGAGACTGTGATGGTCAGTTTTAACTGTCACCTTGACAGAATCACGGGCAAAAGGTATCAGTAAGGATTCATCCAGATTGTGTTGGCTGGTAAGAATGTCTGAAGGAGATCATCTTGATTCTTAAGGGATGGATGAAAGACAGGGTTCACTGTGGGTGGCACTATTCCTTAGGCAGGAGATACTAAAGTGGAGAAAAGAAAATGCAGCTGAGTATGAGTACATAAGTAAGCAGCGTGTGTGCCTCCATTTCCCTTTGTTCTCGACTGCCAATGTTCAAGCTCCTACCTTCACCCCTCCCCCCACGATGAAATTTAATATGAAATCATGAACTAAAATAAACCATTTATCTCCTGAGTTGCTTGTTGTCAGGATTTAGTGTCTTGACAACAGATCTGGAACTAGAACAGAGACCCAGTAAAGATGATTTTGTCACTTTTCCTAGTTTGATTTCGGTTGCTGTGATCACAACATTAAAACACCAACTAAAAACAACTTAGGGAGGAAAACCACTTTGGGGCTTATAGGTTATAATCCATTATCAGAAAAGTCAGGGAAGGAAGTCAAGGCAGGAACTGAAGCACAGATCATGGAGGTATGCTATTTACTGACTTGCTTCCCATGGCTTGCTCAGTCTGCTTTCTTTTAGAACCCAGGACCACCTGTCCAAGGGCATCACTGCCACAGTGAGCGAGGCCAAACCCACATCAATCACCAATCAAGAAAATGTCCCACAAACGTGCCCACATGCCAATCAGATGGCTCTCATCTGAGTTCTGCCCTCACAGGTGACTCACTGTGTGTCAAGGGGATGAAAAAACTATCCAGTACACTAATGTTCCAACAAACACTCTTGAAGGACTACTGAAAGAACTTTCATGCTCGGAACTCACAGAGACTGAAATCATGGTGGCGCACACAGTAAGCCAACTCCACTTCGAAGCCAGGTGCCAGCTTTGAAGTGGAAATATTCTAATAAGAAGTACGGTTCAGTGTAGATAAATAACGGATTTAATTGTAATAGCTAATAAAATGGGAGCGCAGATAGTAAAATGCTCAATTGAAATGCCAATCTTAAGAGTCTCATTTAATTTTTAGAAATTTTATTTTTTACAACTTCATACATGTATGTAATGTGTCTTCATCATATCTAACCAAAATAGCACTTCTCAATTCCCCAAAATCCTTCCATTATTTCTTTTCAGTATCTTTATGTCATCTGAATTCTCTCTGCCTCTGTCTCTGTCTCTGTCTCTGCCTCTCTGTCTCTGTCTCACACTCTCTCTCTCTCACATACACACAAACACACTTTATAAAGTACTGAGTATAATCAGTGCTTTCGTTCTACAAGTGCTTGAGTGAGGGGCCATGTCCACAAGCTCCTAGGCATCCTGCCAGTGACCAACCTCCAAACAAAACGAACTTTTTCTCTCTCAATAGCCATCAACTGCTGATAGTTTCTAGCTAGGGGTGAAGCCTTGTGAACTTCTCCATATCCAACACTGAGAACACAAGTCACTTACATCTATTAAAAAAAATGTTTGGAAGACTCTTAAAAATCATGTCCACCTAGCAAAACAACAGTCATAGTTTCCCCCTCAGGACCTATGACTTCCCTAACCATGGGCTTTGTACATATTTATAACAGGCCTAAATTCCTTCCAGTGGTGCATTCCTCCAAGCAGATAGTGGTTGGTTACCCACATAACTGCTATGCCACAGTGGGACCAGCTTGCCTGGTGGGTTGATATTGTAGCACAGGATTTTATTTTCAGTACACACATTTTTCAGTGAAACAAACATAAATAAAAATTCACATAAATAGATGTTCTTGCTACCTTACTACAAATTGTGTGCATTTTTACATTCATACCAGAAATATGCATTAAGTACTGCTATTGTTTGAATATGCCTATTCCCATCAAGAACAGGAGTTTTGAAAATGGAGCCTACGCAGAGGCTTTTAGTACAGGAATAGATTAATTCAAATCACAAAGGGCTTTTTGAGCCTGAGAATTTGATCTTTTGTTCTCTTGTCCAGTGTGTCTTCTGCATTGTTACCATGTGACAAGAGGGTCATGATTAAGTCTCACCCCTGACCTTGACTTTCAGCCTTTAGAATATGAGGCAAGCAAACTTTTGTTCGCCTTTAATTACCCATTGGATGACCTTCTGTTACAGTAACATGGAAGAAACAAAATGTGATGATTCCCCATGTTAGTCGCTTGCTTTTAATCCACAACTGTACATATGCTACATACACAAGCCCCTCAACCCATGATGGAATTACAGATCAATAAACCCACCCACAACTCAGAAATATCACAAATTAACATTGTGAGTCAAGATTCCGTTTAAGGCACCTAATGTTTCAAACATCATAGCTTAGTATCCCATACCTGAAACCTGCTCAGAAAGCTTACATCACCCTACAATTAGATAAAATCACACAACATAAAGGCTATTGCATAGTAATGAAATAGTGCATGTAATTCATTGAATGTTTTATGAACATTTATGAAGTTACAAATGTATGTGCATTAAAAATAAAATACTTAAACGATTGGCGTTTCACTTGGGTATTTTATTATCTTTCTCCCATTTTATGTTTTGAATTTATAGAAAGCAAAACCAAGGGGTCCATGGGCTGCCTATACACCACTGTAAACCTGAAAAATTTTCAAGTCAGCTTAGCATAGATTGGAGAATGTAAATGTTTTTTATTATATTCTTTAATCATTTAATATTATTGTAAGCACTTGGTTATATTTCTACAGCCATTGATGTGTTGTAATATTGTTATCACCTAGCTTACTTTAGTTTTTTTTTTTTTTGAGAAAGTTTTCTCAGTGTAGCCAAGATGTCCAGGAGCTCACCATGGGGCCCAGCTGATCTTACTTTGAGTTAATTCAAGAAAGACTAAGGGGGTGGTATCACTTACCATTTCTAGGTCTGCCGTGATCCTCTTCAGATTTCCCCATGTCTGTGTGATACACCAGCAGCCTCATTTCTGTTCTAAAGCCTCTATTCTCTAACTCTACAAGACTACTTCAAAACATGTTACATTGGGTATTTTTATAGGTTGAGTTAACAAAACAAATACCATCAATCCAGTCATTACTAATTGTCTCCTCTATTATCAAAGAAGAATGAATCATAAACCTTTTATTGCCTTAATGGTGGACTAAAGGAAGGCTCAATTTCCCAGGCAGGCTTTTTTTTTTCCATCTTTATCTGGTGTCAGTTCCTGCCCTGCACTGATCCGACCTCCTGTTTCCTGTTTCCTGGGCTGTGGTAGCTGTTGTTGGGATCACGGTGTCTTGAACTTATCAGCAAGCTTTGGCAACTGGTGATAAATCACTGCTGCTTTTGGTGGCCTACCAATTACTCTCTTTGGAGAAGGATAAAAGAGATACTTGGGAACACAGAGGCCCTCTGCTGTGTGTCTGGCCTCACTGTGAGCTAAGGGACTGGGCTATTTCTCTGGGCACTCGAGGGTAAGAACGAGGCGTTAGAGACACGACTCTGTTGCCAGCACACTGTGCTTGAAAAGAATAGCTCTTCCCTGGCAAGTGAGAGCTCTGACCCGAGTATTGATTTTTCGCGTGTGATGTCTTTGGTTTATTATCTCCCACAGTTTAACTAACAGCAGAGAGCAAGTGCTGCTGCACAGAGCCCAGGATGAAAGGGAGCAGGCTGAAGCAACAGGGCAACCTGCTTTAACACATTCACCACGCAGCCCAGAGGGGGGTCTCCGCCACTCTCTGCTTTCTCTTGGCTACATCAAGGCTGCTCCACATTTGCCAACACACAGCGTGACACATCACAGCAAGGCTCCTAAAACACAGGACCTGGTTAAGGTTCTCTGGGTGGGCCTGGACATGTTACTTAACCTCTCTGCTTCCAGAGGTCCTCCACCATACTGTGGGTCCAACTGTACTTCCTCTATTGCACTGGGATACTTGAGTGTGGTGAGCCCTTCCTGGAGTTTTGGAAGTACATACCCATTGCTCTTCTAACCAGGAGCATGTCACTGACTTATTTAACCATCCCGGATCACTCACATGCTGGCTTTGTATAAGCATGGTCCATCCTCTCCATCACCTCCCCCACCCCAACACACAAATAGTATTTTTAAATTAAAATGTAACAAAACCATTTCCCCCTACCTTTTTCTTCCTCCAGCTCCTCCCATGTAGCATCCCCTTTCAAATTCATGGCGCACGCACATGTGTGCACATGTGTGTACAAATGAGCACTTCTAAATAGATAGATACAATATATATTTGGTCCTTGTAATATTACTTGTGTATATATGGTCTCAGGACTGACAACTTTATATTGGATAGCCAATTGGGGAAGGAGTTCTTCCATGCGGAAGACTATTTTCATCCATTCTTAGCCATCCTTCAGTCCTTACAGTTCTTGGCCTAGGTTTGAGGAACCGGAAAATTTTCTCCTCCCATATTGACTATGTGTAGATATTTATTTAGGCAGCCATGCTGTAGAGATCACATGGGTGAAGTTTCTCTGGCATGTCTAGGAGGTGTGATCTCAAAGCAGACAACCTATTCCTTTGGCTGTTACCATCTTCCTGTCCCCTCTTCCATGATGTTCCCTGATGCATAGACACAGAAGTTGGACTACAGATCTATCCGTCAGGACCGGGTACCACAGGATCATGTATTTCCCTGCATTTTGACTGGTGGCCTTTGCCTATTGCAAAGAAGAGTTTGTGGAGAGGTGAGGACTATACTTACCTTTGGGTATACAGGTAAGTATTTAGAATGCACTAAAGAACTGGGCAAATTGAGTGATTTGGCAATAGCGGGTTCTCTTCTAAGATCCATGATCTCATGTCCTGGTGGTCAGCTAGGTTTCCAGTAATAGCTATGTTTTCCCTCTTGAATGGGCCTTAACTTCGATCTGACAGTTGCTGGTTGCCCCAAGTATATGAGTGCCACTCTTGCATGCTTAGGGTTACTTGTGGAACACGTTCCATCCTTGCTTGGTGAATGACTGCTTTTTGTACATGTTAATTCAAGTACGTACTTTGAGCGCCTCCTGTGTGTGTGGTCTCATCTTGACCCATATGCTACACCAATGAGCAGATGTCCCTGCTCCTAGAGCTGGCCTGCTGTTACCAGTCATTTTTCTCCTAGCACATGGTCAAAGCTTTCAACCTCTATCATCACCCAGGTCTGAAAGCACCTCCGCCATTTAAGGCGTTTGTTGTAATGCTGTCCCACTTCCCAGTACTGTCCTGCCTCGGTCCTTTAGAGCAAGGGAACAAACTGTCACTGCATGGCTAGCTTATACCCAATAGTTCTGAAGGCTGAAAATCCAAGATTAAAATGCCAGCAGATCTGGTAAAGGGTGAGGCCCAGTTCCTGTTCAGACAAGTTTTCTCACTGTATCCTCCTGTGGCTATGGCTAAAGGGGAAGGGATGTTTCTACAATAAACATGAAATCCCTATTCAGGAGATTCTTAATGTCTTTCCAAGGCCCCGCATCAAAATTGTGTCACAGGAGGCATCAGGTTTAACATGTTTTGGAGGCTAAGCAATCTACCTGTGGCCTCCACTTCTCATACCTGGTCTCTACCCCTTCCTTCAAAATTTCCACTGTGTCAAGCCTTCTGGAACCTGCCTCCTTCTCATGCCTAGCCCTTGATGGTGCCTGTCTAGTGTAATGAGAGGTGCTCTCTCAGGGCCACAGGTAGGGCCCAAATCTAAGATCCAGCATGTCCCCTTATGCACCTTGAGGAATTGACTCAAACAGTCTAAACCTCAGCATCCTCAGCTATGAAAACAAGAGTAATGCCAGCAGCTCCCACAAGGCAAGGGAGGAGAACTGAGATGCCAGAGCACTGGTCTGCTCTGGGTCCAGGGAAAGGAATGGGTTCCTCCATATTCAAGTGCCTATTGCATTCTTGGCCTAGGATACTTGAGTTAAAAAGAAAAAAAATGATTTCCCTTCCTGATGGGAACCATCAGAAACAATCAAGGAAGAAGCCACCTTACAATGAGGCATGAGCTCATCCGAGGACCCGTGGTTGTACAGAGTGGGGAAGGAAAAAAAGCCCATCAGGCCAAGCTTCAGGAACCCACAGTGACAAAGGCCTGTCAGCTGTCACAAAGGCAGCCCGCCCCACCCCACCAGAAAAAGTTGACGAGGTAAACGTTAATGAAAGAATTATAATTAATTACTTAATTTTTGCCTTGGAATCAAAGGGACCATGGATGAAAAAATCTATAGAAATTATCTAAGACAGCTTCAGCCTCACCATTTATTATTCAATGCCTCACTCAATGCCCTGGTCATAAATATTTAATCATTTGACAACTGTAAGTGCTTAAGCCTTTGAGCAGGACCTGTGAACATTGCTGGGGGTGGAAAGGAGGTCGGGGCATCGAGGGAGGGGTGTGAAGGCATGGGACCACAAAGCTGTGTCCTACAGGATCAAGTAGGCATGAGTGGAAGACATGGCGGGATTGGAGCTCTGAGAGCTGCTTGCTGTATGTTTCCTCTTGTGTTTTTTCGCCGGGTTCGAAAGCCACTCCCATTTTGCTAAGGCTCCACAGCACTGTGGCACAGTGCCCTGGAAAACAGGCTGGGTATGTCCTAATGAAAGCAGGAGCCTGCACAACCAGAGAGGCAACCATGGCAAAGGCCTTTTGTGTGCCCCTCACCCTCTGTGAAACAACATGCACTCACTCACACACACACAGACCCAGACACACCCACACCCACATGTGCAGGCCCAGGCACACACATACATACATGCACACACACATGTCCATATGCACACACAATATGTAGGCACACATGGACACACAGGCACATGCAGAGGGCTAGCATCTTGGCAAGCTTCAGCATCCATCAATGATGCATGGACAGGACTGCACCAGCCCCTAGGCTGGGAGAGGGAACAGGAAGAGGAGGCTGAATTCCTTCCCAGCCTCTCAGAGGGGGGGGTTGTCTGTCCAAGTGTGAATGAGCACCTAGGTATTGTACACCTAGGTATTGTAGGTGTCCCACACTCAGACACAAAGGGCACGATCTTGGGCTGAATTGTGCATCCAGTCCCTGAGTCCATTCATTGGAGTCTTCATCTCTGAGAGTCTTCCAAATGTGGCCTTCGGTGGAAATAAGGTCCCTGCAAACGTCATTGATGAGCCACGTGCCACGTGGAGAGAGGTGGAGGTCCCACCCAGGGGGATGAGTGCCCGCTGGACGCACAGCACACAAAGATGCGATGGAGACAGAGGCAGAGCCTGAGGTGCTGCTCTTGCCAGGTCGGCCATGCCAGAGGCAGCCAGGGGAGAGGCCTGGAGCAGGGCTCCCTAGCACCTCCCACCACAGGTGGAGGCCTGCTAATGCCTGGACCTCTGCTCTCTGGTCTCCTGAACTGTGATGTGAAATGGACAGCATTGAAACTCCGCATCTGTGTCCCTTTGCTTGGTCACCGTAGGAAAGGAATCCACCAGGTTTTCAGGGAAAGCGATCTGTGAGCGATCCTTTTTCCAGGCTGCTTGCCCCTGATCCACCACTTCAGTGGCCCTTTACCTCAGGGACTACAATCTGTTGATCTGTGTGTTATGTCCAGCTGAGGTTTTGTCTGATAGTTTTCCTTTGCTTTGGAGGGAGGCTTCTTTGCTCAGGGGTGGTGTCTACACTTGCCTGTAGGTACAAGGATCAGATGTAGTAAGGAAGTCTAGCAATAGTGCATTATTTTCTGAGGTCTATGACCTAAGCCCTGGAAGCTGGCAAGGCGTGCAGCACCAGGCATGATTTCCATCCTATTGAGTGGACCTCAAGTCCAATTAGATAGCTGTTGGTTGCCACCTACATGTGAGTGCTGCTTTTTGAAGTTTTATGCTTGGTTTGCCATGTTGGTAATTGTTATGGTTCATAGACAGAGCAAATGGGAAGGACTATTTAATTGCATCCCTCCACTGGCATCCTGCATAGTAGTTTTTGGAACCATGGAAGCTAGAATTCAAGAAAGAGGCTTCCAAGGCAGATCCAGCTGAAACCATCCAAGTCCTGAGTCTTAAGTATGTGGTGTCTTCAGGCATAGGGCCTTACCCTCAACCCCTGAGTGGCAGCAAAGGATAATCTGTATTGTTTGGGGGGTCACTGGGCTAGCCTGACCAGCCACTTAAAAGGAGTTCCAAACAGTCTTGAAAAGGGAGGGCATCCTATCACATAGCACTGCCTGGTGGGACCATCGGGGTATTTTACCAGCCAGATGAAGTGAATACTGGATGACCCCACTTTCATGAGGATCCCCAGAGCAGACAGACTCAGAGGGACACAAATGAAAATGGAGTCTGGCCCATCTGGGGAGGGAGGGCTGGTTACTAAAGAGCACAGCCGTTTTGGAAGGCCGCAACATCGAGGCCTCAAGCGAATGGCCACAGCTGAGTGAATGCGTGTGAGTTTTGGGAACCTCTGCCCTCTGAGATGACAAAGAAGTTCGCTTTCATGGGCTGTGCATCTTGCTTTCCAAGAGGTGGGATTATCAAAACACTTCTAGAAACCTTACAGAATGGGTGGGGACTGAAAAACCAAGTTCAATTTCCTTTCCAGAGTGGGCCTGAAGGGCATTGTCTTTCCCTGTTGATGCCACACTGCAGCCAGGCAGCTATCCCTGTCCCATTTTTTTTCTTGAAACAGGGTCCCCATAGAGTATCAAGGATTCAGCCTGCAGCCTCGCTTGGAAATGCACCTGTGCTGTCTTCTGCGTGTGGAACACTTCCTCTAAGAACCCCAGTGGCCTGGGCAAACCCACAGCAAAGCTGGGCCTCAGCCACTCTGGGGGCAGGAAGAAATCATTTGAGAAACAGTCTATTAGAAGATTCCAGAGAGCTGGAGCATCCAGGACGCCTGAGCAGACAGGACCAGGGGAGCTGTCCCCAGCATAGGCCTCCCTGGCACACCCCTTGACTGCAAGAATAACAGTCCTGAGCAGTAGGTGGCCATCCGGGGCTTGACTCTGAGAAATCCTACAATGGATGAAAGCAATTGTTTTTACTGCTATTTCCGTAATGTTATGATCCCTTTTATTACTGGCGTAATACACTCTATTCTAGTAGGTCTTAAAGGTTGTTAATAAAATATTAATGCCTTTTATTTATTTTTTCATATATTTCACGGCACGCATGCTCGGGTTCTCCTCATGTGCGATCGTTAGTGTAATGACTGGCCTCCCAGGGGAGTCACCTTTAGTCTATGATTAAATACAGGCGTAAGGAGGCAGAAGCAGGAGCTGAGAAAGTCCTGCCACTGGGCTTTTTGGAGACATCTGGAGAGACCAACAGCATAAGCGTGTTTCCTGTGGATGCTAGATGCCATCTGCATGATGGGCTGGTCAGGAGGAGGCTGGCTGGAACCGGTGCTCCCGTGAGAAGGGTGTGGTGGTCAGCTCCTGTGTCATTCCCATCATTCCACTTCTCTTCCTGCGCTCAGTCATTCCTACAGTCTCTCCGCTCTGCTCTGTTCCTGGCACCCCACGCTCACCAGAAAGGTTATGACCTGTGGGTTTCCTGTGCTCTCCAAATCTTTATGCACCCCAAGTCACAAAGGTTGTAATCTCAGGCTACAGTGTCACCAACTGGACCTGCTTGTCTCCTGCCCCCTTTGACAAGGACACATTAACTGGGTTTCTTTGCACATCATCCCAAGGCATCATCTTGCTTCCTTGCTGATTATCATCATAGACGTAGAGAATCTAGTCTGAGACAAGGATAAGGAGGTATTGTGCTGGGGAGGAGCCAGGGCCTTGTAGCAGATTCCCTTGTTCCTCAGCAGCCATACCAACCAGCATGTGCTCTCTGCAAGCAATGCCCTCTCTTCTGAGAAACTGTGTTGACATGGGAGGCTCACGTATGGGTCCTACCTACTCTCTTAGGTGAGAGGAGTCATTTGCTGATGGGAGTCAACCTGAAAAAGGGTTCTTCCGTGTCATCCATTAGGCACAAGTCCCGGGGACAGGCAGTGAGGGGGGCCTCTTACCACCAACTGCCCTGGGACAACGAGTTATCATAAAACACACAGGGTAGCAGCCCTCCGTACCAGGATCCAATAGCCAGGATCAGAGGCAGGGCTCCTCCTTAGGATGACTCTGCCCTACCTGTACATACTGGGGGGAAGCCAACTGCAGTTCTAAGGGGACCATCTTATGGATTTTTAAAATTAATCATTTTCCTGGAACATGTTCTGGGCTCCCGCTGGCAGTCCTAGACAGGTGGGAATACTGTCTGATCTTTACAGAGAGAATGTGGGGCCAGAGACGTCACATGGCTATAGTCACATCCCAGGTCAAGGCTAAGGCTGAGGTTGCTTCAAACAAGCCCAGAGTTCAGGCTCTTCCCCACTTTCCCACTCCGTGTGTGTGTGTGTGTGTGCTCATGTTCATCACGGTGGGTCCAAATGTGGAGGTAGGTGACAAATTTTAATCGATTCTTTCCTTTTACCATGTGGGTTCCAGGAATTAAACTCTTCAGGCTTGGTGGAATGTGAGTTTACCAGCTAATCCAGCTCGTCAGTCTTTCACATTATTTTTGAGATATTGCAGAATCTGGAGCTTATATTTGTTTAGGCTGGCTGGGAAGCCCACAGATTCCTCTGCCTCTGCCTCCCCTACACTGGGAGTATGGGCATATACCAATATAATCAGCTTTTGTGTGGATGCTGAAGATGCAAATTCCAGTCCTCCTGTTTGTGCAGCCAGCACTTTCCTGACTGAGTTGCCTCTTCCACATAGAAACTACCTCTTAACTTACAGGGAGTGTCTGAGGTATGGAGTTGAGTGATCCCTGTTTCATGCTTGCATTACAAAGGGTAGGAATCTGAGCTCAGAATAGTGGCATTGGTGAGGGACTCTGAGGAAAGAGTAGAGCTGGAAGGAGAGACCCCACAATACAGAAGGTGACTCTGAAGCCTGAGCCTAGCAAAGGAGGGTCTGCTGGGTGGAGTGGGATGTGACATTGACAGGCTTAACGGACTGCATTGTGGGAGAAAGAGGAAACTACCTACAGTCTGAAGGAGGAGGAGGAAAAAGAGAGAAAGAAAGAAGAGAAAGGGAAAGGAAAGAAGAAACAGAAAAACAAAACAGAGGCCTCTTGTAAATGTCTAAAGTGTTAATTGTTAATTTTCAAATTTACTAAATGTTCTGGCAACATTCTGATTTCCCTTAACATTTTAGGACGAATCAAGACAATGTAATCTATCCATTCTGAATAGCAGAAGGAGGAATACATACCTTTACAAGTAATATATCTCAACAATGGTTCTTTATATAAAAGAGAAACTCCAGATCTCCAAATCCCTGCATGGAGAATGAAATCAACCCAAGAAAGACAGACATTTACATTGGCTTTCCCACCTCCATGAATGAAAGAGGATACTGTTGTTGAGGCCAGCTTCCCATTACTGTAACAAGAGTTTCCTAGATGGACAAATTGTAAAGGACAAAGGCTTATTTTGCCTCATATATGGAGTATGGACATTTTAGACCAGAAATATCTCTTAGGGCCTGGACTGAGGAGGCACAACAGACAGGGAACCTACAGAGCAGCAGGACTGAGGACCTTGCAACATGGAAGTAGAACAGGAAAAGCCCCACATCCCATACTCCTTAGCATCAGGGGCTTGGCCCTTCACCAACATTTCCCATGATGCTACTCTGGGGGCCAAGTCTTCAACACATGGAAGCTGTGATATTGCTATATTTTAAAAATAGTAATAGTGGCGATTATTCTTCCTTCCTTTCCTACCCTCCCTTGCACTTCTCTCCTCTCCACCCCTCTCCTTTTCTCCTCTGCTATTTCCTCTCCTCTTGTTCTTTAAATCCTTTTGGAGGGTAAAAATCAGCTTGATTAACCCAGAAAGAGGTTTCCTGAAGAAAAGACAGTATTTTGGAGAGGTTCCTTGGGGACTCAATGAGACTCCTCAACAACAACAAGGAATAATCCATTGAAGCCCCTCCCCCCCCACTGTGCAAGGGACACATGTCAAAGCCAAAGATGACAGGAAGATGATCTTTTCTAGACTTTACACTAGTGACTTTCAGAATTGTGAAGCTTGCGCATGCACACACCTGTATTCTTGCACACACCTGTGAGACTGCTTATATACATACCCACAATTCCAGTCCCCACACCTGCCAGGCTGTTGGAAAAGTGACAGCACCACTAAAATAATGTTTGACTAGTGAAGACACTACCATGCACAATTGAATATCGTCATGCAGGCCCGTGGCGATGTGTGGCCACTGTCTCTCTTGGTCAGTCAGTCTCACGCTAACTCTGATGGAAAGAGTCTGGAAGAATATATTAGTTCAAAGCAAAAAGCAATGCACACAATTTGTAAAGTGAGTTTTCGAGGTTTGAGAAGAATGAAGAGCTTCATAGAATTGATGAGACTTGTGGGATTCCTCAAAGCATGTGTGAAGACACCGACAGGTGTCTGGTGGCGGGGGGTGGGGGAGGCTTTCCTCATCTGTGTTCCACCAGCGGTCATCAGCATGCTCTGGACTGTACCTGTGCTATGTCTGGGCCCTGCTTAAATTAACATTTTACAACAGCGAGATCTTTGTGTATTTTCTTTTCTAAAACATTCTAAGCACCAAGAATTTCAACCAGATCATAGCCATGGTGCTCATGTATATTCAAAAACTAAAACACCATTTTTCCTGACGAAGATACTGACGAAGAAGGGATTCGTCTGTTTATTGATGGTATTGTTGCTGTTTATTCTTCTCCATCATAGAAAAAAAAGCCAGTTTCCTGTTTTATCATAAGCATTCAACAGAGATCTGTTGAATGAATAAATCATAACACACGATTCCAATGAACAAGGCTGAAATAAAAGAGGCATAAGAAAGGCCCTAGTGAAAATTGATACAAATCTGAACCACTTTTTGCCTCAAATGGACCCTTTTATGAAAGCCTTGCAAATGTTAAATACCATATTAAACATCACATGTGGCTGCCAATCAGTTTTGTTCCCCACACTTGTGGAAGCGAACAAGCCGTGCTTTAGTCTCTGTCCACTTACAGTCCACTTACAGCAAAGCATGTTTTACGGCTATAAAGGAGGTGCCTATATAAATAGACCAAATGGATAAATTGTCTTCCTAATGGCATTTTGCTCTCACAAAACAAACTATAGGTTGTGCTTTGTGTGTCCTGCTGTTGGCGGGGAGTGTTTAGGCTCTTTCTAAATAGATCGTTTTCCATTGCCATATCCTCTTGTTGAACTCTTTCTCGATTAAAACTAATTAGGAAAAAAAATAATCTTCTCACTTTGGGGGCATGAGAGGCTTTCTTAGAGTGCGCCACTGGAAAATGCTTAGATTTTGGCTTTCCTCTAAGCTGCACTGCACTGAGGATCAGGATGGTGCCCGCCCCTTACCTCAGGTGGCTTCCTTGAGTGTGGAAAACAAATACATTTCCACCTCTTGGTGCTTTTGGCAAATTGCTTGCTGGGGGTGGCTCCCAGTGCACTGCCATTAGTGATGGTCAAGAATGCTTGTTTCATTGAACCCTGTCATTTCCCTCTTTAATTTCACGGACCTAAACTCATTGCTCATTGTTTAAATTCCTATATTGCTGCTGATGGAAGAGTGTGCTCTCTTCCCTTCTTCCACGCAGCTCTTACCCAGCTGTATTTAATCTTTTGAATGAGGTTCTGCCTACCTAATCTCTCCCATTTGAGGTAATCCATACTCAAATCCCAGCTTTTGCACTTAATATCAACTTGACATTAGAAGTCATTTATTTCTCCGACTTTCCATTTTCTCATCTATTAAATGGGGGAACCCACTCAAAGCAGAAAACCTGGCTCTTTCCCCTACTGTACGGACCCGTTATGCACGATCTAAGAGGAAGAGGGATCGGGAAGTTTGTCAGAGCCAGTAGACAGGGTGAAGGGATAGATGTTGCCATCTTCCAGACTTGGTAGAACCGTTGCAGTCATGAACTCATAGCAGCGTTGAACATCTGCCCCTGGCCCAGCACAAGACTAGCACCATAGCACAGACACAAACTGGCTTGAGCTCTTTGGACCTTACCTCTTAGCACTGAATTATTGACTATGAATAGATTCAAGGACCTGGTGAAGCCTGCTGTTTAGTTGATTTCCTCACTTCTGAGCCCACCATGCTGCAATATATTGCTCCAAATCCTTGGTCACGCGGATGACCCTGGATAAGTGCAGTGGGTCACAAAATGAAATGAATAGATGTAACTGTAAAATAAACAATTGTGGGAAATTATGGGTGTGGGCAGGGATGGGGACCAGTGGGGTCAGAGTGGGGAGAATGCATTATGCACACTTGTAAAGTTGTCAAATAACAATTCCAATTAATAAACGAAAAGGGAAAAATGTGGTATTGGTTGAATGTTTGTGGCTGTTTTTACAGCTCTGAGATAGGTTCTCACTAAGTTTCTCAGACTGGCTTTGAACTCACTCTGTGGTGCACACTGGTCTTGAACTTTTGATTTTTGTGTCTCATATTCCCAATAGCCAGGATGACAGACCTGTCCAACCAGGCCCAGTTTCATTTGTACTTCATCAATACCTTCTTTTCATAGCTCAAAGGCAATTTTAGACTGTATTTTTCTTTTTTTGTTTTGTTTTGTTTTGTTTTTCTTTTATTTCTTAATTAATTTATTTTTATCTCAATCACAGGTTAGGTACTTTGAATCCCAGGTGTAGCCCCTTCCCCCATTCCCTCCTACTCTCCCACTCCCTCCCTCATCTCCCTCTTCCCCGCCCCCTCCAAGTCCACCAACAGGGGAGTA
>CM053765.1:9686046-9744963 GCA_028658305.1 Pachyuromys duprasi
TTCCAGAGTGGTTGTACAAGTTTGCATTCCCACCAACAATGGAGGAGGGTTCCTCTTTCTCCACAGCCTCTCCAACATGCGTTGTCACTAGAGTTTTTGATCTTAGCTATTCTGGAGGGTGTAAGGTGAAATCTCAGATAGACTGTATTTTTCTTGTACCTTCATTTGCCCATGACCGTTCAAAAGAAGTCTGAGGAGAAAGGCTTTCTTTGGAATCATGCCAGTGTTAAAATGTTCTCAGGATTTGGATTTAGATTTTTGGATCAGGAAAACTGAGCCCACATGAGATAGAAAGTCCTTGATGAATGGAATCAATTTGAAGACCCAGAAATAAATCCATACACCTATGGACACCTGATTTTCACCAAAGAGGCCAAAACCATACAATGGAAAAAAAGAAAGCACTTCAAAAATGGTGCTGGTCTAACTGGATGTCTGCATGCAGAAGAATGCAAATATATCCATATTTATTACACTGCACAAAACTGAAGTCCTAGTGGATCAAAGATTTCAGAATAAAACCGAGTACACTAAATCTATTAGAAGAGAAAATGGGGAAGAACCTTGAACTCATTGGTACAGGAGACAACTTTCTGAACAGAATGTCAACAGCTCAGACACTAAAATCAACAATTAATGAATGGGACCTCATGAAACTGAAAAGCTTCTGTAAGGCAAAGACACCATCAATAATACAAAATGGCAGCCTACAGAATGAGAAAAGATTTTCACCATCTATCAGAGGGCTAATATTCAAAATATATAAAGACTCAATAAATTAAACACCAACAAACCAAATAACCCAATTAAAAAATATGTTGCAGAGTCAAGCAGAATTCTCAACAGAGGACTCTCTAATGGCCAAGAAGCACTTAAAGAAATGCTCAGTGTCTTTAGTCATCAGAGAAATGCAACACAAAATGACTCTGAGATTCCATCTTACACCTGTCACAATGGCTAAGATAAAAAACTCAAGTGACAGCTCATGCTGGTGAAGATGTAGAACAAGGAGAATACTCCTCTGTTGCTGGTCTGAGTACACACTTGTACAACCACACTAGAAATCAATCTGGCACTTTCTCAGAAAATTGGGAATAGTTCTACCTCAAACCCAGCTATACACTGCTAGGCATGATCCCAATAAACATTCCACCATACCACAAAGACTCTTGTTCAACTTGTTCATAGCAGCCTTATTCATAATATCCAGAAACTGGAAACAACCCAGATGTCCCTCAACCAAAGAGTGGATAGGCGAAATGTGGTACATTTACACAATGGAATACTACTCAGCGATTAAAACAAAGATGTCATGCAATTTTCAGGCAAACGGATGGAACTAGGAAATATCATCCTGAGTGAGATAGCTCAGACCTAGTAAGACACAAATGGTATGTATTCGGGATAATGTCCACTCACAAGTGAGTACAGGATAACCATGAGACAACCCACACACCCAAAGAAGTCAACAAGGGCCCAAGTGAGGATGTTTGAATGTCATACATAAGAGGAAATAAAATAGACATCTGAAGTACATGGAGGAAACGAGCTGTGTGGAGAGGGGTGGGGAGGGTAATAGGGGTGGGGGTCAGGGGTCAGGAGGGGGGAAGATCGGTAGAGATAATGAAAATGAGAAGGGAAGTAACTCTGGGAAGCCCCCTGTGGTCTATCGGGGTGACCCTAGCTGAGACTCTTAGCAATGAGGGTTTAAGAGTCTGAAGTCCCCAACTCCTGTAGTCAGATGGGACTTCCTGTGGAGTCATAAAACCTTTCACCCCAATTAAGTCTTGCCTACCAGAAGATAAAGATGGAGCAGAGATTGAGGAAATGGCAAACCAATGACTGGACCTATTTGAGATCCACCCCATGGGAGAGAGACAACCCTTGAAACTATTAATCATACTCTGCTATGCTTTTAGAAAGGAACCTAGCATAACTGTCTTCTGAGAGGCTTCCTTCAGCAGCTGATGGAAACAGATGCAGAGATCCTCAGAAAAATAGTACACCGAGCTTGGGAGTTTTGGGGAAGAGTGGGAGGAAGGATTGAGGGAGCTGGAGGGGTCAAGGACACCATAAGAAGACCTACAGAGTCAACTAAGAACTAGCCTGGGCCCATGTGTGCTCACAGAGACTGAACCACCAACCAAGGAGCATGCATGTGCTGGAACTAGACCCCTCACACATTTGTAGCAGATGTGCAGCTTGGTCATCATGTGGCTCCCCTAACAAACAGAGAGGAATTGTCTCTGTCTCTGTTGCCTGTCTTTTGGTCCCTTTCTCCTAGCTGAGCTGCCTTATGGGGCCTCAGTGGTCCAGCTGTGACTCAAGGTTCCAGGGTAGGTCGGTACCCCTTAGAGATCTCCCCTTCTCTGAGAAGAAGGAGAGGGAGGGGTGGGACATGAGGTCAGGACTGGGATGAGAAGGGCCTGGGATACGGCTGTAAAGTGATTAAATAAAAATTTTAAAACCCTGTGTTAAGTACACTGTCACTTACTTTCCCATTGCTGTGATGAGACACTACAACCAAGGCTAGTGTATTGAGGGTTTATGGTTCCAGAGGGTGATTCCAGGATCATCATGGCAGGGAGGATGGCAAGCAGGCAGGGATGTGCTGAAGCAATAGCTGAGCCTTTGCATCTTGAGACACAAGGGTGATGAACAGAGAGAGGGAAAAGAAAGGGAAGAGGGAGGAAGAGAAAGGGAAGAAAGGAGAGAGAGAGGGAGAAGAGGAAGAGGAAGGAGAGGAGAAGAGAGAAGAGAGAGAGAGAGAACTGACTGGAATGACATGAGTTTTTTGAACCTTAAAGCCTACATCCAGTGACATGCTTCCTCCAACTAGGCCACTTTTCCGAACCCTCCCTAAAGAGTACCATCAACTAGGGACCAAGCATTCAAATAGATGAGCCTATGGGAGACATCATCACATACCCTCACCTCTCGCCAGGACTCCCGTCTACAGTAGGCTTGTGGAAGCCCCAGTATATATGCTCCACTGCCCAAACACCTTGGGAGAAGACGCGGGACTGCTCCACCCATGACTGTCTCCACATGCCTTTTCCTCTCCTGAGCAGCCGTACCATTCAATCCTGCCTTTATTAAATGTCTCTTTCCATCTGAAACTTGAGGGCTGTGGGGAAAGCTTATTGAGTAGACGCACCTGCCACACAAAAATCAGGACCCAAGATTGAACCCCTAGAACCTAAGTCAAAACTGAGTGAGGAGTGCAAGTGCTCGAAATCCCGGCATTCCCTGAGAGAAACAGGAGGTGGATACAGGAGAATCTCTGGAAGCTCGTGGGCCATCTAGGCTGACACACTTGGCAGGGAACAACTAAGAGACCTTTCGAATAAGGATGGAAGCAGAGAACTGATGTATGAAGCTGAGAACTGATGTCTGAAGCTGTGCTCTAACCTGCACATGCTCAGAGCAGTACAAGCATACTTGCATTCACACACACAAGTACATCTGTGTGTGAGCACACTCATACATTAATAACAATTAAAAATATGCCTGGTAGCCCTTTATCCTGTGGCACTACACTGTCTCTCGTTCTGAGCGACACAGGGACCTTTTGCAGAAATGCGCCTGTAGAGATGGCGGTTTCTGTCACTTGCCACCAAGCAGTGGTTCTGAGGGGGAAATAAATCATTTCAATCTCTTCAGCCTACGTTTTTCCAAAAAGATGCACAACACTTTCTGAAGTAAATAGATCAGTGAGTCACCTGTGCACGTGCTCAGAGACAGTTAGAAGATAATTCGAGAAAGCCAGTGCTTGAATCCCAAAGAAGCAGGAGATTGCAGCCATGTGGAAGTTTTTTTTTTTTTAAGGATTCAACCAAAGGTGGGCTAGATCCCTTGTCAGTGAAATGCTTTCCTTGCGAGCAGGAGGACCTGAGTTCAATCCCTAGCACTCATGTAGAAAAGCTGAATGCAGCCAGCCTTATGTACTTAAAACTGCACCTGCACATGCACGCGCGCACACACCTACACACACACACTGACCCAATCTATCTCCCACCCCTTTCTAGTTGTCTGAGTTTTGGTGTGGCACAGCTCTTGGACTCCCCTGCCCCTATCTAACCTAGGGATGCTGCAGCTGCCAAGAGCAGACAAGCACAGAAGCCTGGGACACAGGCTAACAGAATGAACAGCCACATTCTTTGGCAGCCTTACAAAGCATGTCAGGACCGTCAAAGGGATAGATGAAGGTTCTCCTGCCTACGTGCCAGCCTAGGTGTGGGGGTTCAGACCCTGAGGATGCCAGGAGGCCTGGAGCTGATGGGAGGAAGGCACCTTTGCTTGATTTGCTTCATGCACTGGCCTGAGGACAAAAGACTTCCACAACAACAAGGGCTCCTCCCGAGCAGTTACTCTGGGCCTCAATGAGGACTGTGGAGAGCCACCCAACAGCCATTCCTCCAGGGCACATTCCTCTGTTAGGTTGAGCTTGGACCTAGCCACATGATAAATGTGCTCTCTTCCTCAGAAGAAAGTCCCTTTCGGCAAGGCATCCAACCCTGCAGGCTTGGAACCTGGAAAAGAGCCTGCAGAGGGGAGTGGTGTGGAGGAGGGAGCCTTGGCTGCTGGCTATGTGGTGACAGAGACCAGGAATCAGAGCCCCTCCACAGAGCACCTAGGCCCAGCATGGCACTACACACCTGATGAGTGCAGGTGTAGACTCACTGGGAACCAGACTGACCCCCACTGACTCCTGTACTTATCTATGCCAAATGCAGTAAAGAGTTCAGCTACCATGTCCCGGGCACTGTCACTTGCATGCTTCATCTTGACTTCACAGCCACCTGACCGTGCCAGAAATGCCAGTTCAAAGGGAGATCGGGACGAAGAGGGCAGTGAACAACAACCCTTTCTTTGTTGTTGCTCTTGACTCGATTCGTAAGCCTGACTTCAGTCACTTCTGGGCCATTCAAACTTGCACCTTCCAGAGCAGACACTACGGCTGACCTAGGTGTTTAGACCCCCCCCCCCCATGTCTCCCATGTTTGGGGAGCTTTGTTCAGCTAGCTCAGTCGAATCTCAGTTTAGACTCTTAAGACAATGAATTCTTATGGTTTGTGCCAAAGTAGCAATGATAATGATGATTCAATGTATAAACTTTGTATGTGTATCCAAATTCAAAGGAATTTTAAGCTACACATACACTATATGCAGAGTATGGTATTCTGTGTGTGTGTGTGTGTGTGTGTGTGTGTGTGTGCACAGGTGCCACAGTGAGTGTGGGGATCAGAGACTATGTTGGCTATTCTGATTTACGTCCTCACTTTCAGGGACCCACACCTACTTAGAGTCCCACTGTTCCTGTTCTTGCTGCGGAGATATGAGTGTTCTCATGTATTTTTGGTGGGGACTTTGTCTATCTGCTTATGTGGGGAAGAAACACAGACCTGTCTGGAAAACTGCTGGACTCTATTCCGAGTCCATTAAAGGAAGCTGAAGACCTGCCTTCCCGTCAATGTGCACCCAGAGTTCTCTGCGTGAACTGTCTCATGCAATTAAGAAGATAGAATCATACAAGATATTTACTACAGATTTTTTGCACACACAGACATAATGAATTAAAACCCTGAACAATAGACTAACCAGAGCAGATATCTATAAATCTGTTCTAGAGAAATAAAAGTGCAAGCCATACAATTTAATCCTAAGTGCTTCTTATTAATGAAACGAAGCATGCCACAATATTCATGTACATTAAATTCCTTATAATAAAAATACTGACATATATTTAAAATAACAATATTCAAAAGACGTTGAAATCTGATAGAATCTCACAAAGATTTCCTTCTCCTTCCCAGTTTTCATGGAGCCACTGATTTGAGTGAAAGTAGAAGGTTCTTGAAAGTATGGAACTGAGAATGTTTTTGTGAATTAGTTCAGCTGCATTGAGCAAATGTGTGTTGATGTCATCCTCAACTCCAGGGAATAGGAAACTAGGGAAGATATTCAATTGCCACCAAAACTATACATGGGCCCTGCCCTCACTAGGAACCACTTTCACCTATCGCAACCACACTGAGAACATACTGCAGCCTAAGAAAGATGGTTAAGGCCACCTGGGAGGGACCACCATGGTTGGGGATGATGGGAGCAGGCATTATAGGTCCACAAAGTGAGAGTTGTCGCCTGGTAGCTAAAAGACTGGAAGCTGTGTCTGCTGGAGACAAGTCATCTACTAGCTAAGAGGCCATCCAATTAGGTCAACCAACCATCTGGCTAAAGGACCAGCCCTTAAGAAGGCACTTAACACTATTCTAAACAGAGAGAACGAATCATTAATGAGGTAGGATGCTTTTACTTCCTCAATTCTTCACTCTCCCGACAATTGCTTATGGAGGCACAGTTGTGTAGTTGCACTGTAAGACCCCTTTCTCAGGAGAGCATAATTTTTCCTTTCCCAAGTCTTATCTCTTTCTTAAGTATGCTTTCCCTGGCACTGGGCTTCTTCACTCATTTTCTGATGCCCTCCCTGACTTCCTTCACCACGAGGCTGCTTGTTTGGCCACATGGCTGACTTCTGTTGCTGAATCTGCAAGCTTAACTCAAATGCTGTGACTTTCCTCTTTCTCTTTTCCATCTCCCTCCTTTTTGCAATTTCCTGACAAGGTTTACTGCTTGCCACCTTGAAGTTTGTCTCTTAACCCTGATAAAATGACCCCCTCCCATGCTTTCTTCTGAGTCTATTATTAAATGTTTTTATCAGTGAGAGTAAGAACCATGAGAGGGGACCTCAGTTTCCCTAGTAACATGTGCCCCCCAGGTGGGGTTCTCCACAGTTTCTATAGGTCTTATAGAAAATGCCGAGGAGACAGAGATGAAGGGTCACCCTGACAGTGAAGCTTCACCCTAGGTTCATGGGTGAGCCCACAGGAGCTGGTGGTGAGAGAAAGCTGTGGTCATAGTCATTGCACAAAGCAGAGCCTAGGATCTTAAAGTGGGGCCTTGTGATTCTGAATTCTGTGACTTTTGTACCCTAGCTACCCTTTCTCTTCCAGGAAGTATTCCCTCCCCTTAGGGGAGTGATGTTTTTGGTTCTTGACAACTTCATGAGTCCACCACATGGAAAGGTATCATCTCAGATCAGCATGAGGTGGGTTTGAGGGTGACATGGTTGACTGATTTGGCCTAAAGTCAGGCATGATTAACGGACTCATTAGTTACACTAAGACCAACCAGGATTGTGATACGAACCATTGTAGGTGCACTTGTTTGCATATGCAGTAAAGTCTAACTAAACTTAATTCATCACTCCAGTGAGACCAAAAAAAATGTGCTTAATAAAGGGAATGCTGGGTATGTGTGTAGCGAACCTTTAAACTCTTGTACTGAACACCACCCATGTTATTTTTTCTCTGTCCCAACAAGTGACTCAGGCAGTGTTAAAAAGAGAAATGTGAGTAAGGACACCACCCTCTTCGTACAGCAGCTGTATCCTGAGCCCCTTCACTTCTCAGCTCCAGAGACTGTAAGATCAAAAAACAACCTGTAAGTCCTACCTGTCCAAGGACCAGGTGGTAACTTCTTGGGAAATAACAAAGCCACATGGAAAAATGTGGTGGCCTAATGGTTTGTCCTTTAAGAGCCTCTACAACACAGGTCAAAATGCCACTCTCTGGGAATTCCAGAGTGATTCTGACCAATGTCCATTCTGGTCAGTCTTTAATTTAAGCTTGCTTCAAATTTAGTTCAAAATTGCAGAACTGGGTTTTTTTTTCTCATATCTCAGGATTGACAAGATGAAGCCAGACACACATCATCTTGCCTCCATTTAATATTTAAGATAAATAATGTAATAGGAACAGCACTGAGAGGCACAGAAGAATGTGTGAACTGTGAGGAAATACTGCTAGGTGTGCTCTACACAGAGAGAGCAGGCTAACCCTTGTTTGTTTTCTATTGTGGTAAACACCAAGACCAAAACCAGAGAGGGTTCATTTGGCTTACATGTCCCCACCTAGCTCATCACTGAAGGCAGGAACTGAGCAGAAGTCATGGAGAAGTGCTGCTTACTGGTTTGCTCTACATAGCTTTTCTCAGCCTGTTTTGTTGTAGCACAGAGAACTATCTTGGTTGGTACCATCCACAATGAACTGGGTGTGGATTATCAATCAAGGAAATGTCCTAAAGATTTACCTACAGGCCACTACGATGGAGGCCTTTTCTCAGCTGAGGTTCCCTCTTCTCAGAGGACCTTAGCTTGTGTCAAGTTGAAAAAATGAAACCAACCAATCAGCTAACCAACCAAAAAACCAAAAAACCAAACAGAAAACTACTCATCAAATGAACACACATAGCATTATTGGGAAACATGATAATCATCTTGATCCTGAGCAAGTTATAATGGCTCATGAAAAACTAAGAGCATGCTGGAGAGCCTCCAAGGCACCAGGTCTTGTAGGTGGGACAGGTGGCCATTAAAGAGATTCGTTTGTGAGCAGTGGTCACTTCTTACTCTAGTTTTGGGTTTTAAGGAAGCCAGGGAAGAATGTACATTTTTCCTTGTGATAAGATGCATCTCTATTTAGCCAGTTTCTCTGAAAAGCTACTCCAGCAAATGCTGGGCTGAGAAGAGCTGAAAGAGGGGACCTATCTGACTCTCTTGGGTCAGTTAATTCATCATCTAGTGGAAGTCACAAACATACGTGCTGATTTTATTCACAAATTGCAAGACATATAAAAACCCTTTTAACATATATTATTGAAAATATCTATTATGGTCTTCCAACTTAGTGAATTTGATTAAATCTCCAAGACAGAAAATAAGGCATTGTAACATACGCACCCATCTGGCGAAGGTCTTATTATCACATGCCTTATTATGTTAAAAATGAATGGTCCTGGAAAATAATTTAGTGAGAGATGAACTTAGAGGAACTAAAAGCATTGAGCGCTGAGCAAATTACCAAGTGAAATTGCTTTGCTATGAAACTTTGTGCTCATTGTTAGAATGGTGGTTTAGTCTGCTCAAAATGTTTGCTCCAGGAGAATGCTTATGTTCAGAATGAAATTCAACTTCCATGGCATGGGGCTAGACAGCCTCCACAGGGGAATCAAGTGTTGGCTGGGAGAGGGAATGGTCCAAGACCAGAACCTCTCTTCAATGTTACAGCTCTGCCTCTTGATCCAGCAAATCAGGCAACATGTGTACACATGGTCTAAGTAGCTCACTGTTTGATGTACACTGTAGATTTGGAGAGGAGTCACTGTTGCTTATGCCTCTGAGGGAGTTTTTGTCCCTCATAGTGAAGGAGCAGTAGACCTACAGAACTCTCTGTCCTGCCCCAAGGCCTGAAAGATCACTCAGGGCCTCATGAGCCAATCTGCTGAGTACAGAGAAAAGAAATCAGGAGAGGAAGGTAATTCACTGAAGGGAGACTTAGAGCAGTGATTCTCAACCTTCCTAATGCTCTAGGCCATTTAATACAGCTCGTCATGTTGTGATGACCCCCAACCATAAAATTCTTTTCGTTGCTATTTCACACCTATACATTTGCTACTGTTACGGATCATAAATGTAAATATCTGTGTTGTTGAAGGTCTTAGGAGACCTCCTGAAGCAGTTCTTTGACACCACAAAGGTCACAGGTTGAGAACCGCTGGCTCAAGTAGATCTCAGGCCTTCTGCTTTGCAGTTCAGGTCACACCTCTGCAATGAGTGCTCTTTGCTTCCACACCAGGTACTCTGAGCTCAGGCCAGCATGTTACTAGTTCTGCTTTCATGCCAGGGAGGAGTGGCTAATTCAGGAAATGAAGGTTGGACTCCAGCTGTACATGGCAGGACCATATCTCCATCCATAATCATTGGACTTACTCATTTTCAGGGCTCACACTCATGAACCTCATGGATGTGAAGATGTATGGCCTTGTGGCTCATTTTGATTGACATGAGTTTTGTAATTTGTGCTGTTTTGTACCTGAGACAGATGAGTAGACCTCCATGTTATTGCACATAGATGGATTAGCCCACATTGAAAGGTCAACAAGCCTGCAGGCTGAGGCAAACATCGTTCCTCAGACTGTACCCCAGAGCAAGATGGAGAAGTCAGATGACTTGATCCATGGTTGAATGAGACAACTAGTGGGCTTGACAATCAACACCTTGGGAAAAGTTTTGACTAGAATGTGAAATGTGCCTTCACACTCTTGCATTGAACACGTGTTTCTCAGCTGATGGTATTATTTTGGAATGTTCTGGAGACTTTAGGAGATCAAGTGGGTCACTGGGGACTTGGCTTTTGACATTTACTTGGTCTCTGGTCCCTTTCTCTTTCTGTGCTTCCTGTTCAAAATAGTTCGGCCTTGAATCCAGGGAAAGATAGTAACAAGGCTTCCAGCTGGTTAGAGAAAGTATGGCTGAGGCTCCAGGAAAGCTAGCAAAGCCAGGCTTAGGAGGCTCAAGCTCCATTGCACATTTCCCAGTAAATTTCCCAACTTTGCAGACAGTTACACGTTCACACACAGCTCTGCATCTTATTGTAATAGACTGAGTTGTGGATACAGATGGTTTCTAAGAAAACCTCTGCCAATTCCAGGAGGTGTGGACCTCCCTGGAGGTAGATGAGGAGAAAGGGGATGTTCAATCAAAGCATGTTCTCCCTCTGCTCTGGACTTACTCTTTCTGCTTTTGCTTTCTCCCCTGCTAAAAACAAACACTGAATGCTGCATGCTTTACCTGTGACCCGCTGTGAATTCTCCCTAGGAACATGAGAGCTGAGACTGTGACTGTATTTGGGATTTGAAGAAATCCTGAAAGAGGTGTCTTCCCACCCACAAGGGTGAAGGAGTGGAGAACTTCTTTCTCCATAGGCTCCATGATAGTCTGCCAAACCGCACGCAGTCATGTGCCATGGGCTTGCTCCTATAGGAGCATATGCCAAAGTAATAATTCCTTTCCCACGGGAGCTTCTCCTGTCAGTGTTTTGGTCACAGCGAGGAGAAAGCTAATGAGTACAGAATTCAGAGAGGTTTAACCAGATGTCTTTCTTCACTGGGGTTCACTTTCAGCTCAAGAAACTGTAGACTTAAAATGGCCTTGCATCTAGAGGTGGTCATGGGCTATCCATGCCCAATTGCCCCACACATCTGTCAGAATCTAGCTGGGGTTACCTCTTACAGGCTTCTTCCAAAGCACAGAGTAGGAGTCAGTGTTGTCATACCTTAGACTGCCCCCTCCCAGGGCCCTCAGCATTACCCAACATCATCCCTCGTCAACACACAGTGCTTGGCTGGGTCATAGTGCTCACATCCAGGACACCCCTGAGTGCCTTCAGGCTCTGTGATTCCCCGCTCTCCCTCCAGCGCCAAGACCCTGGCCTCCACCCGTGTTTGTTGAGGGAAGGAAGGAGAAACAGGAGGCCTCCCCATTTTGGTCTCTGTAAATATTGACAAGCTCATTTTCTCTCCTCACAGTCTGGTGTCACTATGTCTGCTGTTGCTGTATAAATGTGTGCAGAGCTGGCGAAGGTTCATTTGCTGCTATTGTGTAGAATGTGTGTGTATGTTTCCCTCTTTAGCTGCATAAAAAGCAAGCGTCTCCATAAATCTCCATACTGATCATATGCAAAGGAAAGGAGGAAAAAAACCTCAATGACTGTCCAAATTCTGAAGTGAGCGGGTACAGGCAATTGTGGTAAAGAAGGAGATGGAGAGACAGGCCAGCCGCTGCAGCTGGCTGAAAGGGTAACTCTTCTGGGACCTCTGGTAGCATTTATCCCAGCCTCTCCTCTCTCTCTAGGGGATCTCAGGATAATTGATTTAATTTATCACTGAGAATTTCATACGTAGGATGAGACCAAAACCTGAGACCAGCCATGTGCATGGTGAGGAGGAATAATTAACAAATCCGAGTCCTGGAATCTCACCTCAGGGCCAGTGTTCATTGAGTACCACAGACTGGCCTGGTATTGTCCGTTCCCTGTGTCAGGCTCCTAAAGGATGGAATGGATCACTGGCTTGTCTAAAAGGGCCAATGATCTTGTAAAGCCATGAGGGGTAGGAGAGACAGATGTGTGGAGATGGTCTCCAAGTCTAAGAAGGTGGAACCTGTGTCCACCCTCGAAAGGGTTAGGGAAATAGGAAGAAGACACTGGAGTTTGATGTTGTCTCTTCTCATTGCATGTTACTTTCTCTTCCTTTCTCACATGTATGATCTTTCATTTACACTTTTTTTTTTACTCTATAAACCACAAAATCCTATTTTCCTACTCAAGTTGTTCATGTCAGGTGCTGAGGGGTTTCAACCAACCAATAAGAAATTTCTGAAAGTGTCTGGTTCACAGTGATTCATTTGCAGGTCAAGAAACCACAGAAATAAAACTGAAATGTCCATGAGGCTGACTACGGTACTGTGGGATGAATTGTGGATCTCTGAAACACATGCGTATGTCTTGAACCTTGGTATCTGAAACTGTGACTTTATTTATCAATAGGTCTTGTGGATATAATTAGTGTAAATACATTCAGATCTTTTATGGCCAATAACAGTTGTTCTTAAAAGAAACAGAGACAGAAAAGGCTGTTATATATGGATACACAGAAGATTGTTTGACAATGAAAGCAAAATTCAGAGGGATAAGTCTACAAGACAGGAATGCCTAGGGCCCTCTGCAGCTAACAGAATCTAAAAAAGAGGTTGGCATAAGCAGAGTTGGGACCTCATATGGGCTTTGGTGGAGGCTGTTCTAGGTCTTTCTCATGACTTCTGGTAAGTATGGACATTCTTTGGCTTGTACATGACCTCGTCCTTGTACAGTACAGGAACTCCACCTGTGCAGGACCCTTCTGTGCCCAAACTCCCCTTTCGTAGAAGAATGCAGTCATTTGGGGTTAGAGTCCACTGTAATAACCTCATTTTACCATCTCCCAATATCTTATTTTCAAATAAGATCATGTGTGTGTGTTGCTGGGGCTCATGATTTCAACGCCATTTAGAAAGACGGTATTCAACCCACAGCAAGAGGCACAGAATGGTTTCTCTTTCCCCTACAGCCTTCACAAAGACTCATCCCCAACCCGACTCATTGACCCCTTGATTTAAAGACTCCTGGCTTCCAGAACAGAAAGAACAAAATTTGATTTTAAGCTCGGTACGACAACTAATAAGTTTCCAGGAAGAGGAAACCTACAACTTGACCAGGGCATGTGTCAACTGCACAATCACCTCTTTCACAGACCAGCATTCCACACTTAAACTGAATTTACCTAATTTTAATATCAATTATGCAGAAACACACACTTTGTATAGGATGGGTACTCATGTACTCTTGCTTGTTACAGAGGCAGTGCCCTTGATACGATGTCTTTGATGTTAGATTTTTTTAAGTTAAAAAGAACTACAGAAGCCAGTCCCAGTGTCTCACAGGACAATGAGCAGAATGGAGTAGGACCCTGTTCTAAAATAAAAGTGAAAAAGATAAGCGATGTCTAATCAGACCAACATTTTCCTTTTGTGTGCAGACAATATTATTGTCGTCTTGAAGCATGCTATGGCATTTCTGTTCTGGACTGGCGTCCCTGCGGACTTTTGATTTTAATGTCTCAATGGCAAGATGGCTGCAGATAACATGTTATATCCAAAATCAGGAGCAGGAGTTGACAGTGCTGTGGAGAGGAGATTTTCCTTATGTGCCCTTTTTTGGTCAGGAAAAAGTTATTTCCTAAGGCCCATGGTGGAGTTTCCATATATTTCATACATGAGAACTCAAAATCAAAGTCACCACTATATGCTAGACTAGAAAAAGAGAATGTCTTGTGTTCTAAGTCTGTAGTCTTGGGTTACAGGTGAGGGGGGAAAGGAGGTGAGCACTCAATCAGTGAAGCCTGTCAGTCACAGTCTACGAGACTGCAGTTAGTTAGTTAGATGGTTAGTCAGTTTGTTTTATTGTCAACTTGACACAAACCTAGAGCTGTCTGGGAAGAGGGACTGGTAACAGAGGAAATGCCTCCATAAGGCTCGTCTGTAGGTAAACCCTGAGGAACTTTCCTGATTGATAATTGATGTAGAAGAGCCACACCGACTGTGTTTACACATGCATGCTCCGCCCACTGTGCTTATATGCTCATGCAGGTTGCCCTAGGAAAAAAGCCAGTAAGCAGTGTTTCTCCATGGTCTCTGCTTTAGTTCCTGCCTCCAGTTCCTGCCTTGAGTTATGGACTAAAAAAACTGTTAGGCAAAATAAAACTTTCCTCCCCAAGTTGCTTTTGGTTATGGTATTTTATCACAGCAACAGAAAGCAAACTAAGATGCGGGCCATTGAGTGATGTGACTTGCCTAAACATGTATCCAGTTGTGGTCATGGTTGCCATTGGGATCCATCCTTTTCTGTAGTGGTTTGAAGTAGAAGAGTCCCTGATGGTCTTTGGCATTTGAACCCTTGGTCTCCAGTTTTGACACTGTTTTGGTAAAGCTTAGGGATGTGCTCTTGTTGGAAGAAGTGTGTGCCTGGAGGTGGGCCTTGAGAGTTTAAAGACTCACATCAGTTGGTAGTTTGTTCTCTGCTTCCTGCTAGCAGTTCAGGATGTGAGCCCTTCTGCCACCATGCTTGTCTCTGCTCTGCCATCATGGCCTCTATGTAACCCCCTTGAACTATAAGCCCCGATAAACTCTTTGTTATATAAGTTTGCTTTGGCCATGATGTTTTATTAGAAAATAGAGAAGTAACTAATACATGTTTAAACTTCGGTAAAAATAAAAATTGCCTAGAGAACTTGTCTAGATTAAGTTTGCCCACAGGTTGACTGTGAGTTGTCTTGAGCATCTTAATTGAGGTGGGAAGGCCTGCCCATGATGGGTGACACTATTCCCTAGGCAGGGGATTCTGGATTGTATAGAGTAAAGAGAGAGTGAAAAGAGAGAAGAGTGGTAGGAAGCACAGATGCATTAATTAATTTCTCCTTCCTTCTGCCTGTGGATGTGATGACTAGCTGCTTCAAGTTCCTGCCATGAGTTCCCTGCAGTTATGGAATTGGGACCTGAATAAGCCCTCACCTCCCCACCACCACCTAAATCGTTTGGTCAGGGCATCTTGTCACAGCAACAGAAAGCAAAAGTAAGACAGAAGACATGGGGAGGCCGCTTGGTCCTCAGAAGCCTACACATAGTGCTGCTCCAGTGCTGTCATGGGTATCATCAATTAGTAGAAAGTAAGAAGTGGGGGGGCATCTGATGATGTTCTTATGAAAAACAAAACAGAGGGAGGACAAAGAGAGGTTTTTGGCTGTCTTTCCTTTAGCCATGGCTTTATCCATCGGTCTGCAGTCGTAGACTTCAGCTCAGGAGTGTGAGGTACCAGTGTGGTTGTTGCTCTGTTGCTGTGGCTCTGTGACCCTGTGGTCTGTTACTACTCCTGGGGGCACTTGTGGAAAGCCCCCTCTGAGCTGGATTCACACCTACTCTTTTCTTTACTCCCTCTTCTACAATTTGTCACTTTGTCTGCTTAGCAAAACTCTCTCCATTAACAAGTATCTTCTGAGCACATGTGTGGGGGTCAAAAGTTCCTGAGGAACACCCAGTTTTGGTGTTTTCACAGTGAAGGAGATCTTGAATTTCTCACTTGCAGATGAAGGAATCATCTCTGAGTGATCAGTCCCTGAGTGTTCACCAACAAGAGAATGATTGAGAAGAACGGTGTAGACAATGAACATTCTTTTTACCTTGAAAACGAATTAGATCACTCTTCAGCTTGACATACCTCGAAGGACCTGAATGGAAAGACACTTCATTACTGAACAGACTGAGAAACAAGAAACGACTTGTTTCCTTTGCTCACAAACGCCTGTTGGCTTTTGCAAATCAAAGTAGGAACTGTTTAATGGATTTGTCTTCGAGTCTTAGCATCTTAAGGGGGTGAGGCAAGCAGAGAAAGAATCAAGCACATTAAGTTTGGTAGCTGCTCACTGATGGCCTCTGGAGTGTAAGTGAGAAATTCCGGAGATGTGCATCCCAGGTCTGACTTCAGATTCAACCCCAGGAAATCACTCTTCCCTTAGGGACCTTTGACCCTTCCTCTGGGTAGAACTGTGTCCTGTGTAAGACAGCACAAAGTTGACTTGCTGTGGCCCAAGCCAGAGCCCAGGGCCAGTCCTTCACATTCCAGAAGAATAAAGTAATTACTGGGGTAGGGCACTGCTGTCACAAACAATATCCTCGCACTCCACATTAAAAAGCAGAAGACCCCTGATGACATCGGATCAGGGTCCAGGAAGGACATCCAGGCAGCAACAGACACAGATGTTACAGCAGGGTGGGCTGCTTTGTGGGGGGATCCCTGGAGCAGAGACAGCCTGGAAATCCCCAGGCTTCTGTCATGCAAGGATGGTCCTTTCACCCTCTTTCATCAGCCTTTGCGTGCTTGCACTTGACCGGGGATTAAGCAGAGAACTGGGGCCTGAGCCAAGTCAGAGAAGTAGAAGGAGAGTCAGCCTGTGAACACAAAAGAGACGGGCTGTCTTGGGTCGGAGTCGAGGGGTAAAGCAGTGGCCGACAGCTCTTCTACTTACTTATTCATTGTTAGCCAGGTTCTAAGTCTGAAGCAATCTCCACCTATCAGCAGTTCTACCAGTACTGGTAACTTTACAACTTTAAAGGAAAATTATTTTTGTGTGTTTGTGAGGGTGTGTGTGGTGTATGTGTGGTATGTTTGTAAGGTATGTGAGGTATGTGTGTTATATATGTGTGTTGTGTATGTGGTATGTGTATGAGTGTATATGTGTGTGTCTTTTATCTATATGTTTGTCTGTGTACCATGTCCATGCAAAGGCTGCAGAGGCCAGGAGAGAATGTCTCATTGCAACTGGTGTTACAGACTGATGTGACATGTGGGTGCTGGGAATTGAACCCTCTAGAAGAGCAGCAAGTGCTCTTAACCTCTGATCCATCTCTTTAGCCTTTGATGCCTTTGGTACTGTTACATTGGAGCTGTGGCTGTTCCTACCTAAAGGTTACCACGGCAACCATCACCTCTGCTGTTACCCTGCTGACCATGTCTCCTTATGCTCCTAGGCTATCCCCACCTCATCACTAGGTAACTGACACATGGCTGACACCCTGGCTTCCTTTTCCACAGGTCCTGTTTCACAGATAAGGATTCAATAGTTAAATAACAAGCAGCCTCAACTGGTTAATGGTGAAATTAGGATTTTAAAGCAGCTATTCATATTCTATATCTTTTTTTGGCGGGGGGACCTTCTTCATACTGCAAGCTGAAGATTCTGCATGTAACCTCAGCTTGGAGTTACAATGCAGATTCACTAAACGGAGAGTGCAAAAAAGTCCCCTCAGGCTAAGAGTTCAAAGTGTCATGAAGCAAGCTGAATACTGAGTTTAAACATGGGTCACACCCCTAACACAGCTCATTGTCAACTCCCCAAATCATTTCCAATAAGAAACTCACCTGGGTTCAACTGTTTAGAAAAGGCATAGAAGCTTGTACTTGCTACTAGATACTGTGTTTTAATGACATTGCTCTGTTGCCTTTTGCTTTTGATGCACAGTCAGTGATTAAATAGCAATGAATAAGAGGGGTCTAGCTTGGCTAGGCAAGTGACCATGAATTCCATGATGGTCAAAATCATCCATGTGATTGCCTGTGAAATGATTCATAAGGTAATGCCTTATGCTAGGATCTAGGCTGGGTCCACTAGGTTGATGAAGTCCTCCCTTAACAACCCTGGATAAGGTTCTAAGATTTGCGTCCTCAGGACTGGATCTATGTCTTAGCCTTGCCTTAAGCAGAACAGCCTCCAGCTCTGTGGGTGAAGACACAGGAAGGAGGGAGGTAGAAGCCCTGGCCTTGAGTCTAGAGTCACAACTTACAGACCTATGGCAAATAAATTTCTGTCATTGAGGCTGCCTAGTTCCTGGCATTTTGTTATGGCTGCAGGAGCAGACATGGCCACAACCCAAGTGAGGGTCCAGTAACTACCCTAGAACACTATCAAGTCACATGCAGGAACAAACATGAGCTAAACTGTGTCCATGTGTCTTTGCAAAGGACTTCAACAAGCTATCTTTTCAAAAGTATTGCCCAGGACACCAGCTAGCCATCCTGTTAGCTGTCCTCCCTTTCTGCAGTCAAGTTGTGGTGACAAAGAGAACCGAGGGCAGGGCTAGCAAGGAAAGCTCTTGAGCTAGAAAGTTGTGATTTCCTCAAGATGCTTGATAAGCAGGCAGTAGGTCTCTCAACCATTCTGCCCATCTTAACTTTCCTGCAGGCCTGGCCTCCTCAGTGGTAACCTGGACTACTCTTCTCCTGGATTGGACAGAGCAGTGTACTGTTTGGTTTTGTGCTCTGGAAAGAGTTGTCTTTATTATACTCTATGGCCAAGCATCAGTTCCATTTGAACAGAAGTCAAAAGAATGAGGTTATCTAAGGCCACTTTGATTCTTCCTGGAAACCCAGAGGACCAAGCATACGGGTTGGACTGTTCAAGGGGAGTTAATGGAAACACTGTCCAACAGCAGCTTTAGAACTGAAGGAGATGCTCAAGGTCCAGGATTCCTGTTCCCTTAGCCTTTCTGTTGTAGGCTTGCTTAACAAGGAAACCTTCCATTCTCCCTGAGGTCCATGGCTGGGCTTTCCTCCTCCACTCTGCTCATCACCTGAGATAGCACAGGCCAGGCTCTATTCTGGGAGTGGTTACATGATCCAAGGATGCTCATGCTTTATTTTAACTGGCCAGCATTATGATGGCTAAGACACAGAAGATTCTAGAGAAATATTTGTTGACCGAGTTGATACATTTTTAAAAACTTTTCTCCAAGATGTGACATATAAATCATATAAATGTCATCCAGCACAGGCCTTGGATTTGTTCTTCAAGCCAAGAGAAGGATCATATTTGCTTGTGTAATAGTATTGGAGAAATATTTTGAGAATAACTGAGGACTGGTTCACATCCTCTATTTAAATGCCATGGGTGTCGAACAAATCTATTTAGTCACCTCATATTAATCACTCTTTGAATTACTTATTTTAATTAAGGGCTTGATTATTAAATGATAAAAATCTATTCATGGCCTGCTAATAATATGCGCTGTCTGCTGTGGCAATGCTCTGAGACTGGTCAGGAAGAAGGCTTTGACCCATGCAAATGATCCTAATTCCCAAGCTAAGAGTTTGCTCTATTGATCAGCCTTTCTAAGATGCTACTCCACACAGTAGGTGTCTGTGAGCAGTGACAAGATATGAGAAACTGGAGGGTCTCGGCGCCAACAAAGCTTCTTGGCTTTATGCTTCCTTAAAATGATTTGGGGGTGGAATATTTTAATCTGTCTAACATCATGCTGTGTGAGGAGTGGCCAGACCAGAAGCAGGGACATGGTGAACGTCAGTTTCTATCCCAGATACAAGGAGTTAGGACGTGGACTTTAGAAATCTGACTTATTCAGACATAGGCGAAAAGTTCCAGGAGCTGTGTACACGTGTATGTGTGTGTGTGTGTGTGTGTTGCTTTATGTGTTGCTGTAACAAAATGCCTGGTCTCAAAGAAGGGAGGATGTTGTGACTCATAGTTTCACGGTACAGTCCACAATGGTGGTGGGGAAGGCATGGCTGCTGGAATGTGAGGCACCTGGTTAGAGTCAAGAAGCAGAAAGAGGTGGGTGCTGGTGCTCAGCTCACCTTTTTACTAATTCTGGGGACATGAGCCTAGGTTGTCCCAGATGCATAGGCAGGATGCAGAGGCAGGATGAGTCTTCCTCCTTCAGTTAAACCTCCTGGGAGCTCCCTCATGGACACCCCCAAGGTGTTTCCCATGGTGTTTCTAAACCCAGTCAAGTTGACGATGAAAATGAACTGTTGCAATATGTCATCCAGGTACAGAGTTGTGTAGGCTTATTGACAACACTGAGAAACTGGCCTCACACTTCCTTTTAGCGTCTTGGTTCTGGTTAGGATCTGTTTCCTGCTGTATCTCTGACAATTGTGCTCTCTTGTGAGGCCACATGTTGCAGGCCTCTGCTGACAACCCAAATGGGAAACCGACACAAATGACTCCTGTGTATCCTATCTCTGTGAACAAAGGGAAGTGTACTTCTGGCTCCACTCTGGTGGTTCTGTGTCCTGGAGAACTTTCCAGTTAACTAGCCAGAATACTGGGTCTTTCTATCTTGAATAGCATGCAGACCATACTAAAACAAACAAGCAAACAAACAAACAACTCCCCCAAACCAAACCACCCCCCCACAAAAAAAACAGCAGATCTTACTCACTTGCAAGAAGTGAGGAGTTTTGATTTTACAACTGAATATTGGGGACTCCTGTGGACAGCAGATAAACACACATAGCAGACATCCTCCAGGGAAGAAAAGGAGAGAGTAGTCACATGATGAGGAACCAGGGTCAAGAAGCAAAGGCAGGGGCTGGGGGAGATGTGGTGCTAGATTTTTCCCCTCAGGACTGGAAGGAAGAAAAAAATAACCAATAAACAGAAGGCCAAGAGCAGAGAGGTTCAGAGAAGAGCCAATCAGAGTTTTTCTTAGAAGTAAAAGGATGAATAATGCAGAAATATCCTCTTATAGGTAGATTGAACAGCAGGTTGGAAGGAGAGTGTGAAGTAGTTATTGATGGTGTAGACTGAATGAGGAAAATCAGGAATGCCATTTAAATGACTAAATGGAAAATATAGGCTTCCAGAACTCTAGAGTCCATGTGAAAGTGTATCTGGAGAGAATAATGAAAAAGATGGGAAATACTGATTTGAATAATCCAGAACAACCTTTTCTACAATTAAAGCACTCCTGGCTGAAAAGACTTAGGAATGACCAGTTAGATCTTAAAAATATACATTCGTAGAACTATTTGGGGACATCTCAGGCTAGCTCAGAAGAAGGTTAGCCCTACAATAATTGCGAATTAATAAACGGGCAGTTCCTCTGAAGGTGCCAAGCATTCTCCTGTCATCAGGTGTTCCACACATGGTTCTGGTGCCACGGCCATGAAAACATTCTCTACAAAACATTAAAAGAAGCCTGACTCAGCAGTTAAGAGCCCTGGATCAATCAATCTTCAGCACCAGAAACATAAACAAACAAACAAACAACAACAAAAACTCCGAACCCAAACCAGGCATGGTGGTGCCTACCTGTAGTCCTGGGTTCAGGAGGCAGCGGCAGCACCAGGAGCTCAAGGCTACCCTTGGCTACACAGAAAATCCAAGACCTGCCCAGGGCCCACCTCTACCAGTCACTTAGAAGGATTGACTTTGGGTGGCGCGAATGACTGCTAATATTTCCAGGTACTTTTCTTTTTCTCTCTGGGGTACACAGGTGGCTACTGTCTCCATATGTCTTCATATCTAGATGTGAACGATGGAATACGAGGTAAATGGCCTGTGGCATTTTCAGATCTAGTGGCTAAAATGTTTTATTTTTAACCTTGAATGATTAAAAATGAAGTATAAAGATGCTAGGAGTTCAAAGCAGGATAAGGTGGGTCTCCCCACCCTCCCAAGCAAGAGAGCTATGAAGGAGAATGGACAGTTGGCACTGAACTGTGAAAGAAACAAAAGTGTTTAAGTCAAAAGGGAACAAAGACTGTTTTAGCACTTAGCACCAAACCCCTAATTAATACAGCCAGAGACACAATGAAGACCTAATGCATGGCTTAGGGAAGCCAGGCATCCATAACAAAGACAAAAATACAACATAATTAGCACTCCACTCCTTTTTTAACATTCAGTGTGTATGTGTGTGTGTGTGGGGGGGTGTGCATGCTGAGGTCAGAAGACAACTTGAGAAAGTCAGTTCTCTCCTATCATGTGAGTTCTGGGGATTGAATTCAAGTCCACAGTCTTGACTGCAAGCACCCTTACCATCTTGTCAGGCATCATTTTCTTCTTTACAGAAATGTAAACACAAGAAAAACATATTTTCCTTGGTGTTCAAAAACACTTAAAAGTACAAGAAAGTGAATGTACAAGAGAAAGTACAAGAGAATGGTTTCACTTGGGAATTAAGAGGGTTTTGCTTTTTGTTTGTTTGTTTGCTTTACACAAATGCCCACTAGAACAAGAATAGTATTCAGGAAAAGTTAACAATTTTAGTTATGCTAAAGCCCTCAAGTGAAGCCTAATGTCAAAAACAAACAAACAAACAGTGGATTGAATAGAGTATAATTGCATACCAGTGAAGAAAGTGTTCAGGATACAGAGGGAAGTACCATGATTCCATGTTTCAAAATATGTGAAATGTATCTTCAAATGAACAATGAAACGTCCAGCCACACGAAGGAAAACAAGGTAAAGTTGCAAGAAGAGAAATTCAATGATCCCATAAGCTCACAGAAAGATGCAAGAATGAGGCGGTTTATGGTGTGCACTCACTGCTAAAGATAAAACTGATTGATAATTCCAAGTGTTAAACTTTACCATGACAAAAGGGAAGGAACCTTGTCTTGGAGCTGTCTCAGAGCACAGTTATGGAACAGGTACCAAATACCCAAGGTAACTCTGGCACATACGCCTGAAGAACCACACAGGCGGCCATGGTGTCACAGTTTGCAAGAATAAAGGAGTGGACACGACTTTGAAGGCCATGGTTGTGGAAACTGCAAAGTAAAACATGGCATTTTACAGAGAAGAATAATGAACCAGATAACAGATATCAACCTTAATGCAACAAAAATACTCAAGGATGAAAGAATATTCCAGAATCCATTCTGCTGATGCCATCACAGATGTCAACTCCAAAGGGCTTGCAACTACTTTGCATCACTCTTGCCATCAGCACAGTCATTACCAGCAAAAGGCAGAAATCACACACAGGGTGATGACATCACGTTCCAAACATGGACCTCATGCATGCCTGTGACAGAGCCTAAACTCTGACTCAAGCTTGGTGGTCCAAGCTGAGTACTCATGTTCCATTAACGTCTCTTACGAATCACATTTCTCATTAACTGGCTGCTTTTTAAAGATACAATCTGTCACTTCACGACTGATACCTGGCTCCATCCCTGCCTCTTGTTTACTTCATCCAGATGTTGTTTACCAAGATAGCCTATTTCAAAATTTGACTTTGACATCCCATTCCTGAAGTCCCTTGGCCATAAACAGCCCCAGGGAGCTGAGGGCCACTCAGTGAGTGACAGGGCATGGGGCATCTTCCTGGGCTTGAGTTAGATGAGCTTGTTTCTCTAGGCTAAATGAGCCAACTGTTGTTCACCTGGAGGACTGGGAAATTTTCTTTTCGCTTCAGTTGATCAACTGCTTTCCTTTTGAACAAAGACAAAGGAGAACTTGCTGGGCTAGAAGGAAAAGTTTCCCATCTCCAAAAACCAAAATGGGACTAATAACAAATGAAAGAAGACACACGCAAGCCTGGAAGACGAGGGTAGTGGCTACAGCTCTCATCTGCAATGGGTACAGTCATTTCTTGTGAAGCAGTGCTGTGTCCCAGAGGTTTGGAAGAGCAAACATAATCCAGAACATTTTCACCTTCCACTCCATTGTCTTATGCTCTTTTTAAAACAAATCCAAGTCATCAGGTGTGGTGGTACTTGCCTTTAATAGCAGCACCTGAGAAGCAGAGGCAGGACAGTGTCGGTGAGTTTGAGGCTAGTCTGGTCTACAAGTGTTCCTTGACAGCCAGGACTACATAGTGAGACCCTATTTCAGCAAACAAATGTCCAAGTTCAGCCCAGGGAACCATGTACCAGCCTGCTTGCCCTCAGTCTTCTAGTTTCCACCCTTACTCTCTGTCATTCTCATTTCAAGCTCGATTTCCTTAGCACATCTCCAGGTATTAAAAGGAGAAAGGTTTCCCTGTGGTCTTCATCTATAGGGTTCTTTTTTAAGACTGCCTCCAATCTCTTAGCCTGTAGAATGTGACTTTGTTCCTATTGGTTAGACGCTACCATCCTGCACCCTCTGAGAGACTACCCACCTGACCAAAACATTGAGAGTAGATGGAGACTGCTCCCCTGAGTAGCCTGGTCCCTTTCTTAGAAAGCCATAGAGCTTTAAAAGAGATTTCCAGTGGGTTTCCAAGGAGTTGCTTTCATCTACATGATGCAAATATTCCTGAAAGCTTTCCAGGCACCCTGCCATGCCCTCTTTTGTGAGTTGGGCTTAGACAGAGAAAGACTCTGATCTGGTGGGAGGACTTGGGGGTTGGTGGTAGACAGACCCAAGCCCAACACTTTCCCCTCACAGCCCTGAATATTTAACACAGTGCACCTCATCCTGCAGTAAGGGCTAGGGGCCATATTTGCAAACAGCAGACAACAGTAAGTCCCTCGGGAAACAAAAATGCCTGGTGTCCTTACTGGGAAAGGGTTTATCCTTTCCCAGGTATGGAGTTCAAGTTGTTCTGGTCCCTTTTGTCTGTGGGGATTCATGAAGCTTTCACATCAGCACAGACCACCTTTCACAGCTATAATGGCTGTGAAGTGTGGTTCCAAGAAGCCCTGAGTCGCAGCACTGATCGTTCAGTTCATCATCTCGAATGTGCGCACCAATGGCAAATGAATGGCTGGTGAGCAACCATGGCACTACTCACTGGACCAAGGTTTTATTTTCTTTCTTTTCTCTCCCCTTCTCTATTGATCTTTCTTCCCGTGTGGAGGAAGTGACTTTTCCAAGCTGTGACATGAAATGTTTCTGCCTTAGCACAACCCCTTGACCACTAAGGGATTTCACTGTCACTGAGCGCTGGCATTTTTTGACAACAGTGCTTGAGAAAGGAGCTTTTCCAGGGGCAGCAGAGGGATCTCCACAAGAGGCAGGTTAGGCTTGTAGAGAATCTCCCAGCTCACAGACAGTCTCTCTGTACCTAGAACAGGCTCTTGCTGGTCACATGCCCACTGCCAAACCCAGCCTAAATTCCTTTAGTTCTAAATGGATGCTTCTTCTCTGCAATAGGAATTGGGCATTTGTGTACATCAAGGTAAAAATGGGTAAAGAATGGCAACAGGGCCAAGGCCAAACACATGGTCAAGGTCAAAGTTTGTAAAGGGAGGGGCCCATTAGAGTTCCTATGGCCTGTGAGAATTTCAAGAGCATGGCCAAACTTATCTTTAAAATTAAATTCAGAATCTAGGGCAACGGTTCTCAACACGTGGGTCACAACTCCTTTGAGGGTCAAGCTACATTTCACAAGGGTGACCAAATACTATTAGAAAACACAGATATGATTCATAACAGTGGCAAAATTACAGTTAGGAAGTAGCAACCAAACAAATTTTGTGGTTGGGGCTCACCACACCATGAGGTGCTGCGGCATTAGGAAGGTTGATGACTACTGGTTTAGGGTATGGGGAGATGGCTCACTGGATAAAGTTTGCCATCCAAGCATGAGAACTGGAGTTTGGATTTCCAACACCCAATATAATCCTAGTGCTGAGAGACAGAGGTGAGTTCCCCACAGCAAGCTAGGTAGTTGCACTGGCTGAACTGCTGATATGCAGGTTTAACAAGAGACCTTGCTTCAAGATAGATACAATGTTGGAAAATAGTTGAGGAAGATAACACCAGTATCAGCCTCTGGCCTCTATACGTAAATGTACATGCCTATACAGATACATATGCCCACTTACAGACACACATGCAAAACTACATATTCATATGGGCACATACTACCAGCTCATATATTTATCTGTATATGATAGTTTAGTTAAGGAGGCAAAATTAGCTTTGGATATTTCAGAATGATGGTGGTTCACACAGAAATTAAATGTAAACTGTAGAAGGTAGAGAAAGGTTTTTGGACCAAGGGGATCTCCAACAGGAGCTATCAGGCAATGGGGCCAGGGTGACCCTTGGTCCAGTCACCTGTGAGCCCAAGGAGAGGGGCTGTGCATTGTAGGAAGTCTGTACACATTTGCCATCCTCTCCTCATGACTTTCAGCTTCTGAGATTGTTCAAACTATAGGCAGCATGCCTTTTTACTTTCAATGAAGTGGAGAGGGCCTGGATGAATGCAGGTTGTCTTAGTTGCTTTTCTGTTGTTGTGATAGAATTCTATGACAGAAGCAGCCAGATGCGGTGTCACAGTGCAAGGATACAGACCATCCCAGCAGAGAGATGCAGCAGCTGTTGAATCCTATCCCTGGTCAGGAAGCAGAGATCAATGGATGTCTGCACTCTGCTCACTTTGTCCTTTTTTGCAGTCTAGGCTCCCAGTTTAGAGAATGGTGCCGCCAATAGTGGGTGGATCTGGGCATCCCAGTTAACCTGTTCACTGCGGTCTACCAGTGATGCCCAGCGGCCCATATTCCAGCTGATTTTAGAAACTGTCAAGTTGATAGTTGAGGTGGTTAATCATCTCAGAGGCATAAATCTTCCACTGGTCTCTTCAGTGACAAGGACTTGCAAAACATGCATCGTGCATTTCTCATTCATCAGCAAGCCTACACTAGGAAGCCCAACTTCCTGCCTCCATTTTTCTTAGAAAGGGAAAATCAGAGTCTTCTCTGAGAATGCACGGCAGAGTTTGAAGTCCTCCTGAGTCTAGAGCTCATCATAGAGTTGGTGGATGTTTGTTGCTGGTCAGCTAGCCTAGCCTGCTTGATGAAGTTTCAGGTCAATGACAGACCGTATCTCAAAGAAAAGGTGAAAGATGCACAGGGAACAGCAGCTCATATTGCCCTCTAACCTCAAAATATGTACAAGTGCACTAGTCCAACTGCACCCTCATGCATAAACAGGCAAACACACAGACACAGAAACACACACACAGGGAGGAAGTGAAGAAGGAGGAGGCAGAAGAAGAGGGGAAAGGGGAGGGAAATGCGGAGGAAGAGACGCTAACAGTGATAGCAAAACACCTTGCTGGCTTTCTATGTATAATAAAGACAAGTTCCAGTCAATGGCTGACCTAATCATGTTCAGCGCCGAGGGAGGCTGGTGGGTAGGCACATTTCAAGAGCAGGTGTGGATTTGGATTCCATCACACAGCACATCAGGGCTTTTCTCTTGTATCTCCATGCCTGTCTCAGTCTGCAAGCGTTGTTTTCTCCTTCTCTTCCTAAAGGAGCTGAGTCTCCTCCTCAAACATCTCTGAAGCATGCTCTTGCTGCAAAGAACAAAAGAGGTCCGGTGTCTGAAAAGTCATAATTACTAAAACCAAATGGAAACAAACCAACAACAAAAAAGACAACCCATGTGAGGTACTCAAGGGGCTCAGGATTCCTTTTCAGAGTAGTTCAGTGGCTTTTACCACATGGGAGCAAAAGGTTATTTCCAAATTATGGTTAGGTCAGAATGTTGGAGGGGATGGGTCTCCAGATCTCTGGTGCCTCTCACTGCACCTGGGGGTGCTGTGGAGGCGATTCACTTATCTTTTGTTCTCATTTCACTTTCAAAATGTATTCCTGAGGCAGCCAAGACATTTTCCAAGCATGACTGAGTGGCTCTTTGAGAGGCAGGAGGTGTCAGATGGGCAAGTGTGAAAATGTGTTCTATTTGGGAGCTCACACTAGGCCATGCGAACACAACAACACCGCTGGAATCACAGCCTTCTAGGGGGGTTGCTCTCAATTCAAGGCCAGAGAAGTGGGACTAGCATTTGGCCTTAGGGAGGGAATGGACAAGAAACTGGGGACCAAGCCTCCTCTTCAGGATGACCCTGCCTAAATCCCTTCACTTACAGTATCATTAGAAACATGCAGCTGGCAAAACGATTCCTATTTGTTGTCAAATTTTGTACACATGTCAGTATTGTCATTGAAAATGGTAGGGGTAGAGTTGGTGCTCACCTCCCCATGTAGCATCTGGAAGGTAGTATCTGGGCCAGCCACTCTTAGACAAGTAAAACCAGAAAAGAAATAGTTGGACAGACAGACAGAAGCAAAGTCAGATTGATTTGAGGATACAGAACTGGTGTGAGATACCCAGCTCTGATCACTGTTTCCATAGATGTGGAAAAGTACTGATCGAAAGTAGGCAGCATTCAGACTCTAAAGGAAATAGAAGGGGACAGGATTTCTACCGAAAGGAGCAAGAAGAATTCCAAGATATGCTCTGGCTTCTAGGTGCCCTAGAGCAGGGTCCTTGAGTAGATGAGGCAACCCTATTCGGAGAAGAGGCTACTGATCCCTGATGTGAAAGGATGGTCTTCAGTTTGCCACGTACAGGAAGTTGAAAGTATCTGGGTGGGAGACAACATGACACAGAAACTGGTCTAAGTCGAGCAGAGGGTGTGGGTCAAGAGAAGGAAGAGCCATAAAGTAGGGATGGCAAAAACATTTAAAAAAGAAAAAAGAAGAAGGGATGGTGAGAAAATATCGCCTCACTATTCTCCATCTTCAGTACTTAATATCTTGGCAACTGGAATAAGGTGTGGATCCCTCTGTTGGTTGTTCACAGAGGCAAATTTTCACGGGGCTCGGTTGGCATTTCACTCTTGCAATAGCCTAAGGTGACTTTGAATTCTGACCCTTCAGCCCCCATTACGCAAGTGCCATGATTGCAGTCAAGCACCACTTAACCTAAAATATTCTATAGGTGAGTGTTTGAAATTCAGGATTTGCATGTACTTTCAAGACCCCACACAAACAGGGCTTGAGTATTCATCAATTATTCAGTTTTAGAATTAAAGCAACAATGCTTTCTGTAGTATTTGTCTTCCTTGTTTTTTGTTTTGTTTTGTTGGCATGTTTATGTTCTAATCAAGCTGATCCCACAGCCCACACAGCAACACATAAACTTCCCTTGAATTTCTAAAATAAATGTCAAAGTTAACTCCAGTATTTTTAAACACCATCTCCCTTAGGACATTTTAATAGCCCAGTCACTTTTTCCTCAATTTTAAAATTCAATTTGCAATTTTTTTTCTATTTTAGTTAATACTCAAATCTTTCTCATTCCTTGCAGTAAGGATTTTCTGTTAGGCACCGGAGTACCTGGTAAATCAGAACAAGAAAATCTACCTTCCCTGGTGATGCAGGCCTGTAACCCCAGCTCTCCAGGAGCCTGAGGCAGGAGGATCCCAATTGAAAGTCAGTCTGGGATACAGAAAGATTTAGAGAATAGAATTAGGAAAGAACTTGGGAAGAACAATCAAGGGCCCTTTCTGCTTGTTCATCCTTCAACTGGGCATCTAACTTTCCTTTTCACTCTCAGGTGCTGGCGGTGGTGAGGGACCAGCCATCAATATAGCCAGAATGTCAGGGTCCTGGTCAGTCTCTCTCTCTGCTGTCTCAGGCTGTGAACTTGAACAGATATTTTTGTCTGGCACTAGAGACCAAACACAGATATCTGTTCAAAACTGGAGGAAGCAGGGAGGGGGACAGTTCTCCAGTTCTTAACCTGCGTTTCCATACCCGCTCTGGGGCTAGGAAGGAACGCAGACACACTTCTCATCTTAGGCAACTGAATAGCTGAACCTGGAGGCCTGGCTCCTCTCCTCTGATTTGTGGGAACAGCCCACCATTGATTCTGTCCCCACTGCTTCCAGGCTTTCTGAAGGGTTAGCTCACACAGAATGCTGAAAGCCGTGACCACAGACCTGCAGCTCTCCCAGACCTGGTCCGGTGCCCAGTTCCTGCAGGACAAGTCATCCAGGAGCAGTTAATAATGAAAATGGCTGATTTATAACCCGGCCCATCCCAGAGGAGCTAGAGTGCGTGTGGAAGGATTGGGTCATAGTGATTCTTCTCATCAATAATATAACGAGTCAGTGACTCACAGGCTCTTCGTAGCTACCACTGTACACCGGAACACAGGACAACTTTCCCTTGTGTCCAGCAACATCTTCCTACTACCCGGCCTCCTGGTTTCCACCTAGCTCAGCTTGGGTCAGCGAGTGAGTGACTTCTTCCTGACTCACTTTCTTCCTCCTTTCTCCCTGCACTCTCTTTTACTTTCTCTCCAAACCCTCTCCTTTCCCCTTCTTCCTTAGATCTGCTTTCAGTTGCTCTTTCACCCTTCCAATGTCTCTAATTTCTGTCTCTCTCCTCCCCACTTCTCAGCCTTCTCTTCCTGCCTTTGTTGTCCTTAGTTCTTTTTTTAAAAATTATTTATTTATTATTCATTACAATTTATTCACTTTGTATCCTTGCTGTGGCCCACTCCCTTGTTTCCTCCCAGTCTCTCCTCCCTCCTTCTTCCCCTAGGTCTCTCTCTTAGTCCACTGATGGGGTGGTCCTCCTTTCCTTCTATCTGACCCTAGTCTATCAAGTCTTATTAGGACTGTCAGAATTGTCTTCTCCCCTGGCAAGGCTGCACCCTCCAGGAGGAGGTGATCAAAGAGCCAGCCACTGAGTCCATGTCAGAGACAGACCCTGCTCCCCTTACCAGGGCACCCATTTGGAGACTGAGCAGCCTATGGGCTACATCTGAGCAGGAGGTCTAGGTCTTCTCCATGCATGGTCCTTTGTTGGAGCATCAGTATCTGCAGGCCCCCCTGGGCCCAGATTTCTGGCTCTATCAGTCTCCTTGTGGAGCTCCTTTTCTCCTCCAGGTCTTTCTATCTCTCCCTTCTTCCCTAAGATTCCCTATATTTTACCCAAAGTTTTGCTATGACTCTCAGTATTGATGACATTTGCTCAACTATGTTCATAGGAGCTTTATTCGTAATAGCCAGAATCTGGAAACAACATAGATGCCCCTCAGCTGAGGAATGGATATAGAAGTTGTGGTACATTTACACAATGGACTACTACTCAGCAATTAAAAACAAGGAATCATAAAATTTTCAGGCAAATGGATAGAACTAGAAAACATAATCCTGAGTGAGGTAACCCAGAAGCAGAAAGACACACATGGTGTATACTCACTTTTTAGTGGATATTAGCCGTATAATATAAGGTAAACATACTAAAATCTATAGGCCTAAAGAAGCTAAACAATCTTCCCTAGGGAAGATGCTTAGTCTTCATACAGAAGGGCAAACAGAATAGGCATTGGAAGTGGGAGAAGACAGTGAACAGGACAGGAGCCTGCCACAGAGGACCTCTGAAAGGCTCTACCCAGCAGGCTATCAAAGTAGATGCTGTGACTCATAGCCATATTCATTTTGTGAAGCTATAACTGTGTACCTGAGGCTTAAAAAAACCAGAAACAGCCTCACCGTTCTGGTAGACAAAGCTCAAAATTGGAGCCTGCAAGTGACTGGTCTGGGGAGTTTTTCTTGATGCATCTTACATGGCAGTAGGCAGGACAAGCCAGAAATCTGCCTCAGATGATGCTCATGAAGTAACTCTCACCCCTTGATTACCCGTTACAAGCCACCACTCCCCTGTTAATACTACACATTGGAAACTTGCAAAATCTGGGGGGATTACATTTTAATATGAAGTTCCGAAGAAGTCGAAGATACAAACCACAGCCCTCTTCTCTGTCTTCGTCCCAACAGTAGCCTTTGTTGCTTAGCCATGCCCCAGGCAGAGTCAAGCCTCAGAACACTGAAGGGAGATGGCTCTTCTGGGGCTTGGATGGGCATAAGATCCATTGGGCATGCTGTGAAAGGGCAGGTCCTACTCCGGTTCTTAGAGCTGGGGCCTGAGATGCTGCAGTTCCCACAAGCCACTAGATGATGAGGATGCAGTGGAGTCCGGGTACCACACTCTATGAGCACCAAGGCTCTGCCAACATGTCTGTCTCAAATCCATTCACGGGAACAGGACTTTGAATTCTGTCTAGGAAGAAAGACCATTGCCTGAGGCTAGATACTCTGAAGTAGAAACAGAATGCAAATCTGACTATGTGCGGGGCCCAAATTAGAAAGTTGATGTCTTCCCCCCCTTTTTTCCAGACATTCCATGTTGACCTTTTATTTTCATATCTGTTTCTTGGGGTCCAGAAGCCCCAGTTTCCCCATTGGAGGCAAGGTTACAGCTATAGCCTTGGACTCATGGAATTCTGGGATTGACACATATAGTCTGCAGAAGCTGGCTTGCCTCTGCCTTCAGCTTTGTTGTTTTTAAAGTGACTGTCATTTTTCTATAAGGGGATTGTGAGAGTTAGCTTGTGACCAAAGCACCCAGCTCTGAGCTGGTACTCACAGTCACCCTCACCTCAGCCCTTCCCATCATAAGGATGGCAGCATTCTACTGGATGTTCTCAGTGTAGAGCATGGAAATACAAGGATGGGCTGACATTCCATTCCTATTGTTTCTCAATGTCCCTCTTTTCTCATATGAGCCACAACATAATGTCCTGATTAGTTTTATTGTCAGCTTAATAAAACCCAGAGTTATATGGGAAGAGGAAAACTTATTTGAATGATTGCTTCAATCCGATTGTCTTATGGGACATCTTTATGGGCCCTTGCCTTGATTGCTGAGTGATGAAGGAGGGCACAGCCCAGTGTGGGCGGCACCATCTAGGCAGGTGGGCCTGGCCTGTATAAATATCTAGCTGGGCATATGCCTGTGGGGGAGCCAGTAAGTAACATTCCTCCATGGTTCCTGCTTGAGCTCCAGCCCTGACTTCTCTCAGTGCTCAGTGATAAACTCTGATCTGCAATGGAAAGCTGAAATTAAACCCTTTCACCCCTCAGTCGTTTGGGGTCAGGGTGTTTTATCGAAGCACTGGGGAGGAAACCAGAACAGCAGACAGGAGCCTGGAGCCCAGAGAGCAGAAGGATTTCCCACAGTGCTTTTGGGCATTTGAGGTACGGGAAAGTAATGCTCAAGACCCCCAATTCTTATCTTATCAACGTCTAGCTGCCAATCACTGACTTTTAACTTCTTTTATCTTCTCATCATCCATTTCTTTTGTCACCCTCTAGCAAAGCAGAAAGAAAAATTTCCAAACCTGTGAAACCTGTGAAATAAAATGAATATCTACATAATCTATGCCATATCCCTCTGGGCCTGCTGAGCAAGTTATGAAGTTCCAATCCAAAGTCAGCAGATCCCACACTTGAGATGCTGAAGCAGGAGAATTGAGAATTCTAGTCCAAGATGGGTACATAGAGTGGTTTTGCCGTGCCACAAAGAAAAAGAAATCTGAGGATAAATTATTGTTGAAAATAAACAATGAGACAAAAGTTGTACTGGTCTCAGTCATTTAAGTCAAAGTTTTTATCAACAGCTTCATCCAGATTACTCTGCTCTTAGATTCAGCTCCTCTCAATTCTTACCATGTTGACTTCCCTATTCCCAGAATGCACCTGGCTTAGGTTTTTTTGTTTGTTTGTTTGTTTTTTTGTTTACAGGCACACACTGCTCATTACACTGGGGAACTGAAGTGACCTACACTTTATTTTTGCACCCTTCTTTGAATGCCATGCGGATTCTGAGTACAAAGCCCCTGAGGATCCCCTCCACACAGTGCAGTCAGAACCCTGGTTCTCATTCCTGGGGAGGAGTTTTTCTTCAACAGCTTGAGAGCCAGTGTGAGGCTGGGAGGTGCTGAACAATATCCATGGAGGAAGAGGTAGAGGAGGTAGACTCTGTCCTGGCTGGGGATGTGCTGTGACATCCTGAAGTCATTCCTCTGGCAGCCCTCATTCTTCTCCCTTGGAAGATGCAAATGGCAGCTCTCCTCCTGCATCCCAGGACAGGACAGGACTGTCTGATCCTGTGTCCCACACAGCCACGGGGGGAGCAGAGGCGTCATTCAAGCCATATGTGGGGCTCCTCCTGCATCTCACTCCTTGCCACCCATCAGACCATTCCTCTCGACCTACAACCTTGTTTGTCTTGGTCCATTTGTCTCTCTTCCTGAGCTCAGTAAGGCTGAGCTGGGACAGAATGCCCTTGTCCGGGAGTCCACATCCTCTTTGTTTTGTTTGCTTCCTGGTTTCATTTTTGTCACATGTACCACAGGACTGAATACATTTACATTTTGATTTCAGAAAACAGGAAAGGTAGAATGTTCACTTAAATTTAATTATAGACCAAGAGTATGATTAAAGCAGATGGTTTTAGCAAACATGTTGGGCGTGGTGGTTTGTGTTTTGCTTTTTTTTAATTTCCTTTTTTTAATAAAGAAAAATCAACAATGCATTTTGCTTGCCTCTTTTCCTGGGTGTCTTCTTTCCTTGTGGGCTTGTCATCCCTCCAGCCCTTTCTTAATTCTCCTTCTGCCTTTTCTTTCTTGTTCTCTCAAAGGCTCTGGATCACAGCCAGTGATGGCATCCTGCCAAGGTGCCCACAGTGAAACGTGAAGTAAAAATGAGTGGCTTCTCTGCTGTCCCCATACAGTCTGTCCACAGTTTGGATGGAGGCTGGGGATCGGGGGTAGGGTTGCTTCTGCAGTCTAGTTTTGATGGATCATTGCAGAGAACTGGGAGAGAAGGGTCGTTTTAGGGCAGAAAACTCAAGACTGATAGGGAAAGTCAGTGGGGAGATGTGTAAGGCTCTCTTGCTTTTTTAAAGGTTTATTTTTGTAAGATTCATTTTTAATTATGTAGCTATGTGTGTGTGCCTCTCCATACATGAGTGGCACCAGGCCTCCTAGAGTTGGGGCTATAGGTGGTTGTGAACCACCTGATGTGGATGCTGGGAGCCATACTTAGATCTTCAGCAAGACCTGCACTTTTAACAATCTCTGGCCCCTTATTAGTTACTCTGGAGAACCATGTTCCTCTGTGTGTGTGTGTGTGTGTGTGTGTGTGTGTGTGTGTGTGAGAGAGAGCTTTGGGATGCTCTCCTTGTGGGTGGTGCAGAAGCACAAGGAGGGCTCAATGTGACACTTGACATTGAAGACCAGGCAGTCAGAAAGAGGGAGTCTGGGTATTCAAGGAAAAAGTGACCCATGCCCTTTCACTTACTGGGTGTTTCATACCTCCCACCCTAGGAAAGGGCCATAGAGAACAAGACCTGATTTGGCTCCATCCATGAGTTACCTGCTGCTGTCTCAACACCTAAAAATTTGGGACTTTGCCCTATACAGAGCTAATGTTGTCTGGGTCAAAAATTTGAAACCCTATAATCAAGATTTTGATATTAGGTCATGATTCTAAGTCAGAGTGGGCCCCCTTGAGTAGGCTCCTTGTCCTTTCCAGCTTCTGAGGGCCACCTGCACTCCTTGGCCAGTAACCCCTCTAGCCACACTTCACATCTGCCTGCCCCCTCCTTTACAAGATGAATTTGTCCTCTGAATGCACTACTGCTGTTAAGGAAACTTCCCTCAGGCCCATTTGGACAATCAACCTCCCCTCATCTAGATTTATAACGTGACCATATCTGATATGACTTCTCTACCAGTCAGTAACATATGCACAGGTTCCAGGAATTGCAGCCGTTTTGGAGGGAGCGGTGTTAGTGTGTCTGCCAAAGGGACTTGCTGGTTCCTCGTAGCCTGACTGGTGACTGTTGTTAGTCCTGGATATACAGGATTTGAGGCTGCACCAGACACATGCAGTTGACTCAGCTAAGCATTCTCATTGTGCATAGCACGGTGTGTGAACTGCAGCTCAGTGCATTAGAAACACAGCGCATGAGGACTTGTGAAGGGAGCGTCGATAGCATCCTGACCTCCACTACCCACAGTGAGCTAAGGAAGCTGTGGGCAGGCAAACTTGCCCCATCCTCTTTGGTTTCTTCCAAGTGTCATTCTTCTGCAAATCACTCTGCCTCCTTCGCCTTCTCTAACAAACACTCCCATTTCCCTGATGCTCACCAACACCAGTGCTGCAGGATGGGTAGACACAGTAAGCACACAGAGAGACATCAGCAACAAGAGCAAGGATGGCCTGGGACTGCATTCTATTAACATCTGAGAGCATCTTGAGATAATGACAGGGAGACAGAGACGAATAGCCACTGTGTGATTTCCAGGCTAAATTCTCAAGTATTCTTCCCTCCCTCCTTATTTGAGTGCTTAGGTTGGCAATCCCTATCAAAAAACAAAAGTTAAGGGTAACAGCATCCCTGTCTGTACTGAAAGCACCAAGGACGCCGAGGCAGTAGAATCATCACAAGTGTTAAGTGAACGGAACTAGACATGAATAGCTCATTGATTAGAGGGCCTGTTTATGAGGGAAGCTCTGAGTTCCGTCTCTAAAAACACGTAGAACTAAGGATGGCACACACACCTGTCTTCACAATGCTTAGGATGGAGGCATGAGGACCAGAATGTCCAAGATCATCCTCAGTTACAAAGAGAGGATAAAGCCAGACTGCGTTCCATTCAATCCTGTCTCAAACAAACTGAAAAAAATAAATAAAAACATTGAAACAAACAACAAATAAAGAGCAACAAAACAACCCAAAGTACAAAAACCAAAACACCAGTTTCAACAGAGATGGAAATTTTAAACCCAGTTGCTTTTAGCAGATGGATTTGTAAACCCTCAAAAGGTAATTTTATGGAAGGTTGTGTCGATGAATTCATAGTGTCTTATGTGTGGGATGATCATATTTTAATGTTGGCCAAAGAAAAGAAGGAAGGAGGGACACTTGTGGAAACCCACTCACTTCACATTTTCAAGTAACATTTTTTTCTAAAGGAATCAAATTAATACATTGGAAATTCAGAGACAGATAATCAAACCAGGGTTAAGGAAGAGCAGCCTCCAGCCTTGCAGGAGAGTGTGGTTTAGGCTGTGAGTGCTGAGGAATTGAGTGTCTTGTTTCATATATCTACACACCATATTATGCGATGCAATAACCTTTGCTCAGTGCAGATATTAAAACTTCATGCTTTGAACATGTTTTTGTACAACTGAGTAAACAAAAGAATATTATTTATTATGCTCCCCAGAGGAAAAACTTAATATCTCCTCATCATTAGGGGTGTAGGGATGTGTGACTGAAATGATTGTCTCAAGTCTCCAACTGAGCAGGATTGCTACAGGTATTCCCACAATTGTTCCTGGAGACTGAACAAGACACTAGGTATTGTGTTGCCAGAAGCCGCAGCTGGGCCACTGGAAGACTGCAGCATTTTTTTCTGCCAGCTTGTGTTTGTGGTGAAGGACATCAGCAGTGGTTTTGTGACATCCTCCTGTCTGCCATGTTGGCTCTCTGACCAGTCTTCAGTGGGAGTGAGGGACAACAGGAGGTTTGATTTGAGGACAAGAAAGCACGGGGTGGGAGAGGCATTGGCCCGTTCTGTGCTGGGGCAGGCTCTGGAAAAACAAACTGTGAGATTTGGGGCAACAAAGTGGAGGGAAGGGCCAGAAAAATAAGACATTAGAGGTGCTGACTTGGAGCCAAGAGACATGGGGTAAAGGAGGAGCTTGCAGGGAGGTAGAGGGCAGGGGCCTTGCAGTGAGTTTGAGGGTAGCTTGGAATACGGAGTGGGTCTATGTACCTTGGTCTGTGTACCTGGAGCCCATCAAGGAAGAAAAGGAAAAATGTCTGTTAAGTAAGTATTCTACCTGTGCTGGTTAGTTTTTTTTTTCAACTTGTTACAAATCTGGGGGGAAAATGTCTCACCTAAAGAATTGCCTTCACCATATTGCCCTGAGTGTATGGCTATGAAGTTATTATTATTATTATTATTATTATTATTATTATTGCTAATTGTTGAAGAAAGGCCCACTGTGGGCAGGTCCACTCCTAGGCAGGTGGGCCTGGGCTATATAATAAGAAAGAGGGCTGAGCAAAGCAGAGGATGCAAGCCAGGAAGCAGAGTTCCTCTATGGTCTCTGCTTCAGTTCCTGCCTCCAGATTCCTTCCCAGGCTTCCATGCATAATGAACTACAGCCTGTAAGTTAAAAGAAGCCGTTTCCTCTCCACATTGTTTTTGGTCATGCTGTTTATCACAGCAATGGGAAAGCTAAATGGGAGCATTTCCATGACATTTGTCTTTCCTGTGTGTTGTATAATTTCCCAAGAGATGGTAGCAGGTTGTCTATTCACTCCTAGGTAGAATGTAGATATCAAATCAAAGAAAGGATTCCACCCACGTCTTGCTTAGAGCTCCGGTGCTTTCACTGGGATAAGTCACAGCACGGGGGGGGTGTCTTCAAAAGCACCTTATTCCCTGTAAAGCTCACCCCTCTGTCTCTCCAGCAGTAGTAACTGTCACTGCTTGTAACCTCTTCAGTCTTGAATTTTTTTCAGAGCTTCCCAGGCCTTGTGAGCTTTCCTTCTTCATGTGTTCTTCTGGTCCTTGAGTCTTTGGAGCCTCCCTTCTCCCTCTGGGAATGAATGTTTCAATTTGAAACTCTACAGGCTGCATCATGGAGCCTTTATATCAGTCCACCATCCTGTCTCTCCTGGACAGTGCTGGCTTTGGGAACACAGAAGTTGTTAATTTTGGGATCTCTTCAATATGGTAGCTTTAAGTTATGTCCTGAAGAGATGAATAAATGAAAGAGAAGAATCTTGCCCCTCATCAGCTTTCATTGTCTGGAGTCTGACTTGGAACAGGTGGTAAATACTACTTGCAGACATCCCACTGTCTGCAGCAAACTTGTTTCTCTCAACAGGCTTGCTAACTATCCAAGTCAATGAAACAGTTTATTACAAACACTGATGGAGTCCAGGATATTTTCAGAATGGTGCACTGAACTGACCATTTGGATCTCAATTGAAATCCCAAGTTCTCAGTCAGGAACAAAGCTCCAAAATGTCAATTGCTTATGATTGATCTAAAACTACTCAATCAATGATTAAGGCATTTTTTAAATCTTTAACAGATATAATCTATATCATACCTAACTTCAGTCCTTAAAAGGAGAGGCATATCTAACATCTTTTTAAAAATGAACTTCAAAGAATACATTTTGAACCCCTGTTAGAGTTGACCTGCTCTCCCCACCCTCCACACACACCCTCAGAGTTTCTGTCTGTTCACACAGGTTTAGTCCAGTCTCAAACCTACCATGTTGCAAGAGTCTTCTCTTCTCTTCTTGGTGTAAATCCTCTTCAGTCTCTCCTCATGTTCCTTCCTCTTACAGCGCTAGTCTGCATTCCATCTACCTTTGGGCTTGACTTGAAGCTCTTTCTTTAACAAAGGAAAAAATGATTCCAAGGACCCCTGAACACAGGGAAAGACATCCACTCTGTAACCCAGTAGACCTTCTTCCACATCTTCTCTGGCTCCTTTCTTCCTCTCCCTAAGTTGGTGTGCTCTTTGCAAAAAGAAGCCCAGGTTAGCTCATATGCAAGAATCCCTCCTACTTGGATTTGTGATGTTTCTACCTTGGAAGACTCTGTGGAAGAGCCTGCTTATTCCCTGTGTGCCCTACACAAACCTTTCAAAGCTGGATCTCCGTTTTCTTCCTCAATGCAGGGCTAAGGTACAAACTCCAAAGCACCCTGCTTTGCCATCACGCTGGGATGATAGTGGTAGGGTCATGTCAGAAGATCTTTTTGTCTTCCAAAATAATGCATATGTACTTACTTTCAGTGGAGAACTGCCCTACGTAGAAATTCCAGAAAAATATTAAACATACATAATACAACGTGCATAATGAAAGTGACATCACCATTTTGATCTATGGAGAAATCGCATGACCTCTATTAAGACATATAAACTCACACCAGAAGGCCTTAACTGAACCGGAGACATCCCCCATAGGCCAGATCCAGTTTCTGTCCGACTTCAGGGGAATATCTCAGACATTTCAAACGACATTGCATGTAAAAGTGCTTGCCATCCAAAAGGCCATAGGTGAGCTGATGGCGACAGGTTTCTGCAACCTGGCCGCCTTCTGGTTAGCAGTATTGTTAAAAAGTCTCTCATCCCAGCATCCATCTCTCTGCTTTCCCCACCCTTCAGGGCGTGCTGGTAACTTCTTCCTTTTCTTGACTAGCCTCACCTCCCATGTTCTGTCTCCCACAAGAAACCTGTTTGCAGCTTCTTGGCACCAGGGATCTCAGTGCCACAGCCTCTTACACACGTCATGGACCTCAGCGGACTTTGCTGTGTTCCCTTTTTCTATGTGTGGGTGTGCAGGCGTGTGTGCACAAGTGTTCGTGTGTACGTGGACCCTAGCGGTTAAATTTGAGTGCAATTCCTCAGACATCGTCTACCTTTATTTTTGTGACTGGACTTAGTTGGCTAGCTGGCCAAGAAGTGTCCGCATAGGCTTTGATGTTTGAGCACGTGGTCCCTGGTTGCTGGTGCAGTTTGGGGAGGTTTAGGTGACACAGCCTTGAGAGGGGAGAGAGGGGACGTATATTACTATGGGGCTATCTTTGAGGCCTTTTGGCATCTCCCACTTCTAGTTGGTTTTCTCTGCTTCATGCTTGTGGTTCAAAATGTGAGCTTTCAGCTTCCTGCTCCTGCTGCCAAGCCCACTGCCTCAGCGCTGTGCCAGACCCTTCCTTCTAGAAGTAGCCTTGGCCACGGTGTTTTGTCACAGCAAAACAAATGTGACTAGTGCATCCAACGTTTCAAATTTTGTGCCTCAAGTTTCTTACTTTTTGAGGGAGGAGGCTACGCCTGGGATTCAAAGTACCTAACCTGTGATTGAGATAAAAATAAATAAATTTAAAAAAATAATACAACATAAAAAAAAGTTTCTTACTTTTATAATGTATACCGACTGGTTCTTTGTTAAAACTCTGACTCTTTTGGAATTTACAAGCTTTCTTTGTTTTTAAGCTTTAGTTTTACAACTTAAATCCTCATTTTTTTTGTTGTTTCTTAGATTGCTTTTTTTTTTGAACTCAGCTTTGATCCATCATCTGTCCTGTGACAAAGATGTCACTTCTCAGCAACACGAAATTAATTAGTTATATTCTTGACCTCACACCACGTGTGCCCTACTCTCCCCTTGCAAGGATCACACCACCAGCAGCATAATTACTAAAAGTTTAAGATTTCTTTTCCTAAAGACATGTTTAACCTTTAGCCCTTCCCGCTGTTTCAAGCTTGCCTCTATTCTTGGAAAGGCATCCAGGCAACACTACAATGTCTGCATTCAATGTTCATTCATATCTTAACTAGTTTAATGAATAAAACACTGAGTTTCCTTTTTACTTTCTATTCTGCCTCCATTTCTTCCGTTCTGTTTCCCTCTGATGTTACTTTTCTGTCATTTTAAGCCATTTCCTTTAGCAGTTTTTAGGAAAGCCTATCTGCAAGTGATTGATTTCCTTACATTTATATGAGACCTTACTCACATTCCCTTTATTGCTATTGAGGGTTTTGTTAGATACAGCAGTTTAGGCCAGGTGCGGTGGCACACAGCCGCAGTCTCAGCACTTAGCTTGTGGGAGCAGAAGTTCAAAGCAGGAGATGGCACGTTCCATGTCTGTGTCAGGGAAGTAGCCTGGCTTTGTGGGATTCCCATCTCAAAACAAATAACAGCAATAAAATAAAGATAGAAGTTTCGGTAGTAAATTGCTCTCTTTTAATTATTTTTTAAAAGATTTAATATTGTCACCTGTCTTCTGTGGCTTCAGATGAAAAAAAATCCATGTATATTTGAAATATTTTTCCTTTGGATATAATTTTTTATTGAAGATACCTTAAAAATGTAAAAGCTTGTCTTCAGACTAGCAGTTTTGGTTGCATATTTCTGTACCTGTTTTCTTCCTGTTTCTTATGTTGGGGTTTTCCCAAGATTCTTAAATTCACTAACCAAGAGCTTTAGGGAGGCTGATCAATTTTATTTTCCTCTGCCTTAAATGGGACATACTATGTCTCTCTTCCCAAGGCTTATGAAACATTGCTGAAGAGGGGGCAGAAAGACTATAGGAGCCAGAGGTGACAGATGGTCCCAAGAAAAAGTATCCCCTTGACACAGTAGGGCAGCTGCGCAAATGAGCTCACAGAGGCTGTGACCACAATGCCCTGGGAAAGCTCAGGCCTGGCCAAACCCCATTGTGGAGAGGGAAGGTGGGCAGTAACCCAGTCCCAAGAGCCATCAGCTGTTGCTGGGTGCTGGGAAAGTGTCGCCCTTGATCGGTCGACCATGTCCCAATGTCAGATCATACAACCATGAATATATGCGCAGACAAGATGCAAGTTGGACTTGGACGGTGGAGAATAAGAAAGAAACACAGAGTTAGGCGAGAAGGTTGGCTGGAAGCAGCTGAGGGAAGGTTTTGGTTGTCTGTCTTGTTTTGTCTCCATTCTTCTCCTGGGTTCATTCAGAGAATTATTACTTTTTTCCAAGAATAATGTGTTAATCCTAGAATGTCCATTTCATACATGAGACAGATCTCTCTATGGGGGGGGGTAGATTTATCCAAGTCCATCGCAGAAGGTGGGAGAACCCTGTCTGTGCCATTTCCTTTCTGTCTGGAATTTTCTTAAAGTCTCAGAAATGGCTTCTTCACTCGTTTGTTGATAAATGAGGTTCTTTTGGAAGTTCAGCCTCCTACACTTGAATTAGTTCTAAGCAACTGGGACAGCCTTTTCTAAGGGGACATCTGTGACACAAATCTGAGGCCAAGGACAAAGTGATTGTCTCTCTCTCTCTCTCTCTCTCTCTCTCTCTCTCTCTCTCTCTCTCTCTCTCTGTGTGTGTGTGTGCGCGTGCGTGCGTGCGTGCGTGTGTGTGTGTGTGTGTGTGTGTGTGCATGCCCATCTGTGTGCATTTTGTTTACGGTGTATATGTGGATGGGTGCATGGGTGTGTGCACGTGTACATGCATGTGTGTGCATGTAAGCATGTATGTGAATATGTGTATGTTGGTGTGTATGCATGTGTATGTGTGAGTATCTGTGTGCGTGCTTGCATGCAAGTACATGGTCTATGAATGCACGTGTGCCTGTGTGTGCATGTATGCATGTGTGTGTGTGTTGGTGTGTATATGTGTGCATGTGCTCAGAGATTCCCTCCACACCCAAATAAAACGTACCTGCCTGATGCCGCAGTCACGCAGTGGTAACATGTGGTGGAGTCCAGCCTGCTGCTTCAGCCACAGACAGAACAAGGAAGAGAGTGGAAGGCAGAACATTCCCATGAGCTTGCCAGCATGCAGAGGCTGATTTTCTCCACGCTGTTGCTGAGAGAACTGGACAGAAACTTCCCTTGGGGCTCTCTTTCCATGGACTTGGGCCGTTTCACCTCGTCTTGCATCAGAGCAGAGAGACAATGAGGACAACCCTCCCTGCCCCTCCCAGGTAGCACTCTCGGAGTAGAGAGGCATTTGAGTTTTTGTTTCGTTCATGACGTTCCTGTCATTATGTGGCTTCAGAAGTCTCCAGTGGGTTCATTTTGTATTCCACTCAAAGATTTTAGTCAGAATTAGAATGTCGTCCACAAATTCCATCTAGCTGACAATGGGATTTCCTTTTAACATTTTATGTTGAAGAATTGGTTTGAAAGTTCTGGTTTAATTTTGCTTTTGAAAATATAAAGTGTTTATGTGTCTCCTGGGGTGGAGGAAACTACAATACAGGGCTGTCAGGGCTAGGCTGTTTCCCTACTCAGATTCACAGCTTGAAACCCTCATGCCTGGGATCATGAAGGGGTGGCGAGTCAAGCAAGCTGTACCCCAACCTATGTGGTATTCATAGTATTCCTATAGGTAATTTGGACACTGAGTGGAGTTATGCAGCTAAAAGGCCATGTAGAGAACCAAGTGACCAAGATCACTGACTACAGTCAACCAAAGACCACAGTGAACCAAGTTTGTAAATTGCCTTGGTCCTGCCTCTGGAACTGGGAAGCAAATAACCTTTGTTTCATTTGAAGCCTCCAGGCCACTGCATGTCTGTCATGGAAACCCAAACTACCAGCTGAGGAGCTCCCCCTCCTTAGTCACTTGGTTCTCTCCTGCCCATCTTCCTTCTGTCCGGGAGGCAATGCTTACTCCTCTGTAAGATTCTTCTTTCCGTTGGTACTTCTGAATCTATTCTACAGTTAGAGAACTTACCACAGCTTATGGGGGAAGCGGCCTGCTGTGGGAGGTTAGATATTAGTGTGGCCCCTTAAGAGTCAAATGTTAAACTCTTAACCCTCCCAGGCCTGTTAGGAAGGAAGGGTTCAGTGGAAGGCTAGATGATAAGAGGTTAATGGAGGAGAGAATGCTATCAACACACACACATACACAAACACACATATCACATATAAACAAACATGCACACGCATACATACACACAGAGAGACGCACACACAATTATGAAAAGAGAAATAAAAAGACATTGTATCCTTACTTGGACAGTATCAGGTACTCAGAGACAGCATCTCTGTCCTTCTGGCATGAATGGACGCTGGCTGACTTGGCTCAGCTGTCCACAGGACGCAGAGTGTATTCTCTTGAACTCCCCGGCTCCCAGACTATGAGGAATTCATTTCCAAGGTCTAGACACCAGCTGGAGCTACCTGCCCAGGTAAGGGCAGCTGCCTTGCAACTGAGCCCTGCTATTCTCAGCCTTCATGACGGCCTGAGAGCTGTTAACCTTGAGCATACACCCAGAACAGGTAACACACAGGCCTGAGGTTCCCCAGGCTCCCATTAGGCCTCAGCTCAGAGGCTGGAGAGTAATGGAAAGGATGTCATTTTATGCACCAATCTTTTTTTTTTTTAACTATTGTTCATGCTTCACGCAGTCTGGGCTGCACAGATCCCTTCCTGAAAAATTTTGACAAACTCCAAGCACCATTCAGGAGCCTGAAGGAGTCTCAGTGGGACCTTGTTATTTCGAACGTTAGCATAAAGCCGCTTTACAAAATACAATGCAACTTGATTTTGTATGGCGCCTCATTCAAGCTGGGACCCCAACGGAAGCTCACGCATCCTATTTTTAATCATCCTTTGAGTGATTTAATTTCAAACACACAACCACTTTCGCCTAATGCAACCTGCTCTCAGATCAAGGCTCCTCCTTGACGACTGAGGGAGAGGGTGACAAGGGTTTTATTCCGGCTCTGACTCAATAGACCACCTTGTGCCACTGATGAGGGGGTGTGATACCACCCAGTGGAATGTGAGTGATAGGTGGCACAGGATTTTCCATTTTCCCCCTGAATGAAGTGCTTATGTGCTAAAAAATCATAGTATTGAATAACAACAAAAACTATCAAAATGCCTTCACTCCCCCATCTCTTTCCTTGACAACAAAAATTATTTACCTGCTGAGGAGAGAAAGGCAGCTTGGTAAAGGGGACAGCAAGGAGCTGAGATGCCTGGGGCCTTGCTCAGGTTCTGGGACACACTGGCCACCTCTGTGGCCTTGAGCAGGTCACTTCCTGTGGCTTGGGTAGGTTCCTACACCCTGGAGGAGCTAGGGGTCGAGATAGACAGAACCTACTTATTTTCTATTCACTGGCACATGCATATCCCTGTGAGGCGCCTTTTTAGGCCTGGGATTTGAGTGCTTAACATGCTAAGAGCAGCAAGCTTGGCTCCTCAGGGTAGGGTGGCCATTATTGGCTTTGACCTTTCCAGGGTTATCTAAGGTTTGGAGGCCTGGTCCAACCACGCAGTAACAGGAAGAGGTGGTGGAGCTGGGAAGTGGCAGAAGCAGCTTCAACTGTGCTCACCCTGGGTAGGAAACAGCCGGGGAGAAAAGCCTGTTTACTTTGCTCTGCCAGAGGACTGACCTTGCAGCTGGAAATACTGACAGTTGGATTGTGTCTAGAACTGATGTGGACACCAGAATCCAGAAGGAAGCTTGGATGGTCTGTGTTGTATAGTAAAGACAAAGACAACGGGGTGCCACTCATGCTGGGAGGCAGTTCTCTCCTGCTCTCCCTTCTGATGATCCACACTGAAGAACTTGGAGCTGGCAAATACCAGAGCCAGCTTGAGACCTTGGCTGTTTCTGGCAATTATCACATATCACTCTCCTCAAGCCTTACAGTTTGAGATGGGACCTTCCTCTGTCCAGGTGAGCTTCTCTCTCTCTCTCTCTCTCTCTCTCTCTCTCTCTCTCTCTCTCTCTCTCTCTCTGGCCAACAGCAGCTGCAATAGCACCGTGTCACAGAAGGTAGAGGTGGCAGGCTTCTTTCTCCCTTGGCAGCCAGGGAAGCTGGCCTTAGACGTGGGCAGGGAACCCACATAGTGTCTGCAGGGCGCTCTGCCAGTTCAGTGAGCAAGAATTGTTTGCATTTGTCTGGCAAGAGATCAAGTTTCAATGTGACCTCCTCTGTGGTCTATGTTTGAACATTCTGTATTGTCTCCCTGGTCTGGAAGAGGACATCAGGTGTCATATGGCCCTGTTGGCTTATGGAAAGATGCTGGACACTTGGATTAACTGATACCAAGAGAGGTGCAGAAGCTTGGAGCAGCTCAGAGCTCCTGCTTTGGTTAGCTTCTCACCTTGTTCCCAGGCTGTGTCTCCTTGCTTAGTCCTCACCGAGATTGTGACCTTTCAATGAAGCAATCACTAAAGGCTCCTGGCCATGCATGTTGGTTCTTGTGTCAAGGGCTTTGATCTGTAGCAGGCTTTATGGCCTCTGGCTTCAGCTTAATTCTGGTATAGTTCACTCCGGGCTATGTTGAGTCCAAAGGCAACCTTTCAATCTAGGTTCTGTTTCTTAAACCCTAACCCTAGCATGATCCACAAAGCTCTGCCTGTGATCCTGGGAGATGCTTTTAAAGGCAATCCTCATTTCCTCTTCCTACCAGAAACCTACGAGTTAGTGCTAAGCCCTAAATGGAGAAATTAAGGATATTGAACTAGCGGTCTACCTTTTACAAACTATATGTGTTTTCTCTGCAGCAATAACAAACTCCCCAGATCTTAACACCGGCAGGGAACACGGGAGTCCAGCCTGAGCCTGTGCTGAGTTTTTGGACTTCTGCTAAATTAGCTAGCTGTGTAGGAGATACCTTTCTCTCTTTTAGGCTGAACCATTGCCAGAACCACTCACAGACTTCAGTAAAGCACTTCGGGTATGACCACTGCCTTCTGGTAAATGATGCAACTTAAGATAGGGAAGATAGAAGGAGAGATGCCCAAGATATGGGATTTTGGGATATTGTTTGAGACAGGGAACCTCTGTGTTCCTCTCTACTCTGCCTATAGCCACACTAGCCTGAGAGAGGCTTTAACCACAAGCCCAGCTCACCAAAAGCCAGAACATTTGTGCCAGAGGCTCTTTTCTCCTAGAACATCTGCCTTCAATACCCAAGTGACCCACTTTTTCTGTTTTAGGTTTGTCCCCAAGCTGAGTCCACTGCAGCTTTTCCTGCCTAACTGCTGTGGCGAACACCCTCCCTACTTCCAGCAGAGACTTACTCCTCTGCCCTTTCGCCTCAGGCTTCATTTTTAAATTTAACTCCAATTTGATTTTTATCTCTGTGTGCCCTCTTACCCATTCTAAGATATGTGGCCAGGTCTTTGACGACTTTAGTGATAATCTGAATCTCCACCAATATGTCGCCCTAGGTCAGTATGTCACCCTCTGGTTCCATGAAAGTCCCATGGCATGCTCTTCTAGAATGCAAGATGACTGAGCTAAAGGACAGACCGTAACTCCTGCTAGGTCATCTACATGACATGATGGCTTCTAGCCTGGCTGGAATCCTGCAGGAGAGCAGATCTCTTCAATTGGAATATGAGGAGGGGAGACCCAGGTGCCTGACATGAGGAGACCCTTCAGTGTAGGAGTCAAGCACAATGTGGGCACACAGGTGCTTTCTGTGGAGGGGTCTGGACTATGAGGCTCAGCTGCAATGTGAGTGCTTTACTTCCCAGGTGTTTGGGAAGCCTTTAGAGCTTGGGCAGGTGGCTGAGAGTGTAGCTTTCCTTCTGTACACGTCTTCACAGTAAACCTCCCTGCCCTCAGAGAACTGCGCAGGTCTCTTTTTTCTTACACACGGAGAATCCGTAACACTATTGCCATGCTTCCCATGCATTGTTAGGCCCAATAACATTTTATGTTCCAGTGGAAGGGAGAAAGGAAAGGTGTGAGAGAGGCAGGGGCCATGGAGATGCTTTGTGGTTGAGATGTTTGTACATGATCCCAAAACTGATCTCAGGTGATCCTAGGCTGTGTCCAGTTGACAAATAAAGCTAGCCAGGACAGTGGGAAATCTAAGTATATTTATAGGGGAACCAGGGACAAAAGAGAAGGAATAAAAGATGGAGAAGCAGGAAAGAAAGGAGAAGGAGGAAGGAAGCTCTCTTTTCCCAACTGACCCAGCTGGAGCAAGGTGCTAAGTTTGGAATTGACTGTCACCATGTAGTTTCCAGCCCATCAGTCCTTGGCACCAGCCACTTGTATTTCTGAGAAGAAAACAAAGCTTTTAATCAGTTCCCTATGCTTCTTGGATATCAAAAGTCTTCTACCAACACTTTCATTCTGTTGGGGGAATGTCAATCTGCTTTTTGCAGAAATGATCGTTGTTCCCAGACACACCAGCTTATAAACAAACAGAAGGCCAGTGTTCTGTGTGCGGAGGAGCACCGGCTACTCCAGGAAGAGCGTAACTGGAAACACTCCATGGCAAATGTCCTTATTTTCAGACCAGAGGTTTCTTGCTGCATTTGAACCACTTAGAATTTGAGAATAGAAATACTTTTGGAGAAAGGAGATTTTTCTTTTTTCCTTCTGGAGCAATACTGACTGTACCTTACCACCATGGCCATCTAAACATCATGACCAGGGCTGAGCACAGGCTCATGGAGGGAGCAGGTGAATCTCCTCTGGTTTGTAGAGCTTGGGTTTATAGGTTTATGCTCCCAGGGTGTGAGCACAACCCCCTCTCAAGGATCTTTCCCATATGCTTCTTCTTCACTAGTAGTACTTAATTTAATTTAATTTTGTTGGTTTTTAAAATTAGCATACAAAATAATTCATTGTAGGAGTGTTACACACACTTTGGTGTGTGTTCATGTGGCGGGTGAGTACAGGTGAATGGCAGGCACACATGTACATGAATAAATTAATTTAATACAAAAAATTTAAAATATTGAGACAATTAAACACACCTGTTGCCAATGAAGTCAATAGAAACTTCCGCAATGAGAGAAACTCACTCACAGCCCCCATCAGTTGCTGACACTTGTTATCTACAGCAGACGATACTGAGATTTCCCAGAACTATGTTTTGCAGAATCCTAGAGGAGCCTCAGCATTGTTCAAACACGGAGCTCCACACAAGCTCATGACAATCAGCATTTATTACCTCCAATAAAACCAATTACCTATGCATATTTCATCAGCTCTTTCACAGGCCAGAAAATAGACACTTGCAGGTGTGTGGTACGGAGAAGTCTTAGACATTAAGAAATACCTAGTGATAGAAAAGGGGGTGGAAAATAGGGTGCTTTAAAATTAGAGATTTTTTAATTTTCTCATATCTTAAGTCTGTTTCTTGTAGTGCTGGGGATTGAACACAAGTCATCATGCACACAAAAACAAGTGCTGTATGATTCAACTGCATTTCTTATCTCTATCCAAACTTAGAAGCTTTGTGTAAGTCAAGGAAATAACAGCTCATTTTCTCATAAGATAATGATAAACTATTGCCCAGCTTTGGAGACAATGGGTCTTAAGTGATGTTTGTTACTTGACAGTTGGTCCCTGGTTGGGTCTGACCACACACAGGTCCTTCATCACCACAGATTCCTTTCCAGTCTTGTCTGTGGCCTGAGTTTAGGTTCCTGAGAAATAACTAAGCAAAAATATTCAGACTAAATTTAGAGAAATCAGATCAAACAGAGCTCCCCCCAACACTCAATATTTTGACAAGAGTTCTGTTTTTCATCACAACAGAATGACTTAAGTCAGTCTTATACTAGTGACAATAAAAGCTAAAATTTTGAAAAAAAATGAAATCTAGAATGCCTTTGTGTGTTTACACACATATGCATGAGTATGCATACACAAATAGCAAAGTGCGCAAGGATGTCAGTGTGATCTCCAAATTAGGTGGACACCATATCTAACCATCTCCCACTAAGAAGGACCACTCCAGTTTTCAGAAGCCTCAGAGAAAAGAGAATTCAAACATTAATAATAAGCAGATTCGTGAGTAGAAGAGAAAGTGTGAACTTTAGTTTTGAAGTGCATGAGAAACAGAATAAAATGGAAAGATCCCAGAGCAGGAAACTGTCAGGTATGTTTATACATTATTTGCAAATTTGGGGCTGGTACCTAAATTTCATATTTGAGGGAAAGACAATGAGGAGGCACCCTGGTGAAAAAGTCAACCAAGGGCTATGGGGGAGTGTTAGCAAGTGTTCATCATTATGTCATTTGGGGTGGAGAAGCAGAAAATCAGAAATATGTGGAAAGATAAAACACCACCTTGGACTTCTCACAAGGATACAGATGTGACGATATTGTAAGAATCAAGCTTCAGTCCAGGAACTAAACTGAAGAAAAAAATCGTGTTTCCCCAAAGATATAGATACAACATCACCATCAGCAAATGTACCATTTCCCAGAGGGGAAAACCCACAAATAATTAGAACAAAAATCTTAGTGTCACGTTGAGGAAGAACACACAACCAAGAGTATCTACATAAATCATACAATCAATTTTGTAATGATGATGATCCAAGTTTATAATGAGACATCATGTGTCATGCCCAGAAACAGGAAAGGGTAGTGTGTTTGCAACCAAGAGAAAGTATAGACAAGTGAAGCAGAACAATGGGTGAGCTGGGTGTTTGTAGAGAAGACCAGAATGAAACTATTGTAACTCTTTCCAAAAAGAATTGTTAAACTGTTGGGTGTTCTCAGTAGAGAGGGAAATGGCAAGAAAATGTCCAATGAAAAATGTGAGCTAAATAATATAATTTATGAAATGATCAGTGCAAGAGAGGATCATAAACAGTCTGAATGCAGCAGGAAACATGAAGTAGATATGTACTATATAAATTATCTGACAGAAAGCCCAGGGGAAACAGAAAAAGTTGGACAAATTTAAATAGAGTCACAGTGGCATAAATATTCATGCCATTAAAATTCCAGAGGGAGAGAAGAAGAAAATGGAGTTGAATAATAAAATATTTTTAGTTTTTGCTTTGAGGATTAAATCCAGGGATTTATATGTGCAGGATGTAAAATCTACTCCTAGCTACACATGCCCAAAACTTGAAGTCGAAAAATAAATGAAGACACGGAAGCCAGAAATGTCTACATTTGTAGGAAAATATTCATTACAGGTCCATGAATCCCAGGAAATCACGAGCAGATAATATTCTGGATCTTCCATATGTAAAGTGACACAGTAAACAAATAAACCATAGAAAAACCTGCGCCATGCAGAGGCAGATAATTGTGATGTTCATGTACAACTTTTGATTAGATGTAAAGGAGCTCACAAATAAAAATAAATGTTGTATCTTTAAACTGCTGAGTAAAGCCTACCAACTAAAAAAAATAACACTCAAAGTAATTATATTTTCAAAATTTAAAAATTTGAGAGTTCCCATCCCCAGAAAGTTCATAATATAAGACATGCTCAGAATGCCCACAGCCAGAGTGTCAGGTGAATAAGAGAGATGAATGTCAAGGTGTGACCAAGCAAAACCCACATTTCATTAAAGCATGAGATGGAGAAGGAAAAAGAGAGAATGCATGTTTATAACATAGAAGTAAACCATGTGCCAACATCATAGAAGACATGAAAGGGACTTGGAAGCAGGACATTGATTCTTCATATTCAACAATATATTTTATAACAACTAGAAAAATATTATCTAATTGTAAGGGACACAGTAAAACCACAAAAGAAGGAGGTGGGGCTAGGAAGGTCAGCCAGAAGAACAAAAATCACAGATTCAGAGCAAACACAAAAACATGTGATCTGAGCATTTATGCTGGTCACATCCACTTTGCCTTGAACAACTGATGATGTGAACACATGTTCTATTTCTCTCTATCTTCACCACAGTGTGGGTTTGAGGGTGATAGGAATGCCTGTGAACATGCTGGAACAATGGACACCTCACATCCCAGAAAGCAGAGTAGACGGTGCACAACTGTAGCATGCTTCTACTCTCAGATTGCTTCTGGAACATATAGTGAACTGTTGTCATGTAGAGACCCCCCAATTACTGGCTCTCAGACCTCTTTATACTCAAACATTATGGAGAGAACATTTGTTTATGTGAACATCTATTACCATGCTAAATATCATGTTAATTTAAAAATATTTAAGACAGAAATTAAAAGTAATGATTTGACATTTTTATTAATTATTAAAAATTTAACAGCAAACTGCCATTGCATTATGCTAATAAAAGTAATATTTTAACGAAAAACAATATTTTTCTTATTTGTTTGTTTTCTAAGATGACTTCACCCTACCCCAGGCTAACCTTGAACTTGCTAAGTAGCTGAGGCTAGCCCCAAACTTTTGAACTTGTGCCTTAACCTGCCAAGTATTAAGGTTATAATTGTGGACACTGCACTAGTCAAACAGCTATTGTGTTGTTTTTTGTTTTCTTTTTTTTTTTGAATTTTCATTGCTTTTTATTACGAAAGTAATGAAACATGACATGGTCCCTTGTTTTTACAAATCTGTTTAATATTTGGCTAACTAGAACATCCTGGCTTTTGGATGCAAGCTGTGTGAATATGGTATGTGAGGAAAGGAAGAGATTTTGTGCCTTTTCAGATAATTTGTGATATTTTTCTTTCTGGGATTCCAAAACTTGAAAAGAACCAGTTTCTTAAAGTTAGGCTGCTGTGTGCTGAATCTTTGTATCCTGATGCCTAGTGGATCTTGGGGAACCCCTCTTTGGCCGCCAGGTGATACTGGGGAAATTGGCAGTCCATTCTTGGGGTTCTCAGTCTCTCCAATAAAATAATTTAATATTGTGCACAACGATATGCTGGAGGATAATTTATTAAAATTGAAAAGGAAAACTACTGGGTCAGGTAAACAGGATGGAGGAGAGCAGGAAGAAAGCCATGTTATCTGGGTCTGAGTTACCAACATGGCAGTCAAGCCACATGCAGTGGGCAAGGAAAGAAAAGAAAAAGACAGTTTGTGTGTGTGTGTGTGTGTGTGTGTGCGCGCGCGCGCGCGCGCGCGCGTCCACAGTATCAGAAGAATATGCTTTGGCTTTGGACGGCACTAGAGAGAAACGCACTGAAAAGAAGGAAAAATTTGCAACTTTCCAATTCAAAACAGACAGGTGGACAGACACAGCCTGACCTCAGAACAAGGTCCAGGTAGTTCAGCCTGTAGGGACTACAGCAGAGACTGGAAATTCTGGGAAAGAAAGTGTAACATCTCATGACAGAAATAATCAGTCTGTTTAGATTATTAGCATGGCTAAAGAGTGAGCCTGCTCCTGGAGAGATGCTCTTTTGGTCAGGTGATCGACTCTCCCAACTTGAATGCTATGTCTCTACCCAGGCCAGAGATTCTGCTCTCTATTTTTTTTAATTTTTCTTTGATTTTATTACAGTGTATTCACTTTTTATCCTAGCTGTAGCCCCCCCCCTTATCCCTTCCCAATCCCACCCTCCTTCCTCTTCTCCTCCCATGCCCCTTCCCCAGTCTACTGATAGGGGAGATTCTCCTCCCCTTACATCTGACCCTAGCCTATCAGATCTTATCAGGACTGGCTGCATAGTCTTCCTCTGTGGCCTGGTAAAGTCCCCCTGCCCCCCCCCCCCATTCTAGGGTTGATGCTCAAAGAGCCAGCCACTGAGTTCATGTCAGAGACAGGCCCTGATATCCTTACTAGGAAGCCCAATTGGAGAGTGAGATGCTATGGGTTACATCTGTGCAGGGGTTCTAGGTTATCTCCATGAATGGTCCTTAGTTAGAGTATCAGTCTCAGAAAAGACCCCTGGGCCCAGATTCTTTTGGTTCTGTTGCTCTCCTTGTGGAGCTCCTGTCCCCTCCAGGTCTTTCTATCTCCCTCCTTCTTTCATAAGATTCTGTGCGTTCTGCCCAAAGTTCGGGTGTTAGTTTAAGCATCTGCTTTAATACCCTGCTTGGAAGAGTCTTTCAGAGGCCCTCTGTGGCAGGATCCTGTCTTGTTTCTTGTTTTCACCCTCGTTGGCACAGGAGACAACTTCCTGAACAGCACTCTAACTTCCTGAACCCAACAGCACAGGCTCTAAAATCAACAATCAATAAATGGGACCTCATGAAGCTGAAAAGCTTCTGTAAAGCAAAGGACATCGTAGTCAGAACAAAATGACAGCCTATGGATTGGGAAAGGATATTTACCAACGCTATATCTGACAGAGGGCTAATATCCAGAATATATAAAGAACTCAAGAAGTTAAAAAGCAACAAATCAAGTAATCCAATTAAAAAATGCGATACAGAGCTAAACAGAGAATTCTCAATATAGGAATATCAAACGGCAGAAAAACACTTAAAGAAATGCTCAGTGTCTTCAGTCATCAGGGAAATGCAAATCAAAATGACCCTGAGATTTCACCTTATACCCATCAGAATGGCTAAGATAAAAACAAAAACAAAAACAAAAAACTCCAATGACAGCATATGCTGGAGAGGATGTGGAGAAAGGGCAACCCTCCTCCACTGCTAGTGGGAATGTAGACTTGTACAACCACTATGGAAATCAATCTGGTGCTTTCTAAGGCAATTAGGAATAGTGATACCTCAAGATCCAGCTATACCTCTCCTAGGCATATATCCAAAATATGCTCAACCATACAACAAGGACATTTGCTCAACGATGTTTGTAGCAGTTTTATTTGTAATAGCCAGAATCTGGAAACAACCAATATGTTCCTCAACTGAGGAATCGATACAAAAATTGTGGTACATTTACACAATGGAATACTACTCAGCAATTAAAAACAAGGAAATCATGAAATTTGCAGGCAAATGTTAGGTTCTAGAAAATGTCACCCTGAGTGTGGTAACCCAGAAGCAGAAAGACACACTTGATATATACTCACTTGTAAATGGATATTAGACATATATATATATATAGGACAAACATACTAAAATCTGTACATCTGAGGAAGCTAAGCAAGGAGGAGGACTCTGGGTAAGATGCTCAATCCTCATTAAGAAGGGCAAATGAGATTCTGGTCTCTTGGAATTTTCCTGCCATGAGTCTTTATTGCCGATATACCAGCAATTTGAATCAATATCTAACTCATGTACCATTTTAAAACATAGTGTGTTGTGTGTTGGGTTGGAACATATTAGTTAATTGAGTTATGTGTAACTTCCAAATGCGGACACATTTCATTACATAAATAATTATATAATTAAGAACAAATCACCAACCATCTCATTAGTCTGTGCTGTAACCAAATGAGCTCAGAGTAGAAGATACAAGTTTTCAGAAATTTTATTTCTTTTTCTTAACATTTCAATTTCATCCATAACAACAACAAAAACCTACGGTTATCTTTACTGTGCTCATTGTCACAAAAACTGACTGACCCCCCCCCAAGTTTCTCAATGGCCCTGATAGGCATGAAGGTGTCCCACGGGAAAATATTCTGCTTAAATATAACCTACACACTTGTTTTCCTGAGGCTTAGGTGTGCCGTGTGGAGACACTAACCAGGGATTCCATTTTGTGACAGAATGTGACACAAATGTGCCCTTGAGAAAGGAGAATGAATGATCCATAATATTTTTGTCTGCTTTTATCAATCACATTTGTTCTTAATTTTTTACTGTTTTGCAGCAGGGTGTAGCTGCACATATGATGACTGCTTGGCACAGTTTGGCTGCTATTGAGAAGCCAGTGGCTTGGCCTGTTGTGGGTTTTGTGCCATCCAGTGACAGAACAAAAGGGGTCCTGAGTGCTCTTAGGGACTGTCACTGCGCCATCTTGAGTCCAGGCCCCTCCCTGTTCTATCAGGAAAGAAAATTGATGGGTTAAATATTTCCCTGGCTGTGCTAGCATTAAGACAGATATTTTCCTAAAAATATAATAATCAGCACCCTTTACATAGTTAAGCATGCATTTATTTTATTTTAGAAATGTTGATCCATAAAAGCGGACCCAAGGACATGTAATGAATCCCCTATATGAGCATAAATTCTGTTCATGTGTTAAAGGATGTCTTTCTGACTCTTTTCTCCGCATTCACACTATTTTACAGCCTGCCTTTTTTTTAAACTTAACATTGTCTCATGAACAGTTTTTCATATCATTAAATATTGATGGAGGACATCACTCTAAATTATTCAGCTCCCCTTCTGACAGGACAGCACATCACGCCTGGCGGCCTGGCGGCTTGGTGAGATGGTTTCAGCAGAGACAAGCTAGTGTTTTAGGGCATCTTCCTCAGGATGGTGCTGTTAAGGGAGGAGGGCAGCACTGAGTCTTTGCAGCCATTGGCTCCTGCTAGTTTCTCACAAGATCCTGGGTATCATCTCCTCACGCTGCCCTTTCTCTCCATTGTTTCTGCCTTGATAAGTTTCCTTCTTGGTCCTGTAGCCCCAGGAGTAGTCTTGTACCTGCTGGCTGGGCAGCCCATCCTCCTAATCCTATCTCTGTGCCCCAGCCTTCTCCCTTCTCCTTGGGATGAACCTGCTCCTTTAAAAACAGGGTGTTTTCTTCATCACTCTGTTGTTCTAAGTGTGTCAACACACACTCAAGTGTTCTGTGATCTGGAGCTTTAGTCCACCACCTCCATCTTGTCCAGCTGCCACTGGACCATTGCACACACTGCATCAAAGACCAAAGCAAATTTTCAGTCCTGCATATCTTTTCTAGAAGTTGACTATTTCCCCACTCCAAGGCAATGATGATCTGCCATCTTGGTGCACCAATCAGCTTTTGCTACAGACTTGAAGAAGACAATGTCACAGGAGTGATGCAGGTTTCTCTCTATGTTGGGACACACTGCTCTAGAGGCCTCAGATGGCCTCTCTGGAAAGACCAAATAGAGGCAGAAGAGAAACTTAAATGCTCCCAAAGCACCAGTCTTAGATGTTCAAGCCAGGCCCAGGTTCATGCACTCTTCCTGCTGCCTACCAACGCAGATGTAGAACTCTCAGTTCCTTCTCCAGCACCATGTCTGCCTGCATGCTACCATGCTTCCTGCCATGATGGTAATGGCCTAAACCTCTGAAACTGTAAGCCAGCCAGTGAAACATTTTCTTTCTTTGTTTTAACATTTTTGTTTTATATTAATCACAGGTTATGTACTTTGTATCCCAGCCGTAGCCCCATCCCACATTCTCTCCCTATCCCCCCTTCCCTCCCTCATCTCCTCCCTGCCCCTTTCCAAGTCCACTGATAGGGGAGGACCTCCTCCCCTTCCATCTAACTCTAGCTTATCAGGTCTCTTCAGGAATGGCTGCAATGTCCTCTTCTGTGGCCTAGCAAGGGTGCTCCTCCCTCGGGGGCTGGGGAGGTAGAGGAATCAGCCATTGAGTTCATGTCCAAAATAGTCCCTGTTCCCCTTACTAGTGTATCCACTTGGATATTGAGCTACCATTTGCTACATACAAGCAGGGGTTCTAGGTTATATCCATACATGGTCCTTGGTTGGAGAGACAGTCTCATAAAAGACCCCTGTGCCCTGATATATTTGGTCCTTGCAGAGTTCCTGTCCTCTCCAGGTCATACTAACTCTCCCTTCTTTCATATGATTCCCTGCACTCTGCCAAAGGGTTGGTTATGTTTCTTAATATTTACTTTGATACCCTGCTAGGTAGAGTCTTTCTGGGGCTCTCTGTGGTAGGCTCTTGTCCTGCTACTTATTTTCTCCTACATCGAATGTCCAACCCATTTGACTTTCTTACCCTAGCTCCTCTTTCTTTTTTATCTTCTTTTTTTTTTAAAGATTTATTTATTTTTATTATGTATACAATGTGTGTTTGCATGTACACCTGCACGCCAGAAGGGGGCACCAGATTTCATTTTAGATGGTTGTGAACCACCATGTGGTTGCTGGGAATTGAACTCATGACCTTTGGAAGAGCAGCCAGTGCTCTTAACCTCTGAGCCATCTCTCCAGCCCCCCTTTTTAATCTTCTTTAGGTGTATAGATTTCAGTATGTTTATCCTATCTTATAGGTCTATATAAGTGAGTGTATACCATGTTTGTCTTTCTCCTTTTGGGATACCTCACTCAGGATGATCATTTCCAGGTCCCACCATTTGCCTGAAAATTTCATGATTTCCTCATTTTTAATTGCTGAGTAGTATTCCATTGTGTAAAAGTACCACAATTTCTGTATCCATTCCTCAACTGAGGGACATCTGGGTTGTTTCCAGGTTCTGGCTATTACGAATAAAGCAGCTACGAACATAGTTGAGCAAATGTCCTTGTTGTGTACTTGAACATCTTTTGGATATATGCCTAAGAGTGGTATAGCTGGATCTTGAGGAATCACTATTCTTAATTGTCTAAGAAAATGCCAAATTGATTTCCAGAGTGGTTGTACCAGTTTACATTCCCACCAGCAATGGAGAGGGTTCCTCTTTCTCCATATCCTCTCCAGCATGTGTTGTCACTAGAGTTTTTTTATCTTAGCCATTCTGACAGGTGTAAGGTGAAATCTCAGGGTCATTTTGATTAGCATCTCCCTGATGACTAAGGACTTGAACATTTCTTTAAGTGTTTTCCTGCCATTCTAGAGTCCTCTACAGAGAGTTCTCTGTTTAGCACCATACCCTATTTTTTAATTGGATTACTTGATTTGTTGCTTTTTAACTTCTTGAGTTCTTTATGTATACTGGATATTAGCCATCTGTCAGATATAGGGTTGGTGAAGATCCTTTCCCAGTCTGTAGGCTGTCGTTTGGTTTTGATGACAGTGTCTTTTGCTTTACAGAAGCTTTTCAGTTTCATGAGGTCCCATTTATTGATTGTTGTTCTTAGAGCCTGTGCTGTTGGTGTTCTGTTCAGGAAGTAGTCTCCTGTGCCAATGAGTTCTAGGGTCTTTCCCACTTTTTCTTCTAACCGATTTAATGTGTCTGGTTTTATGTTGAAATCTTTGATCCACTTGGACTTTAGTTTTGTGCAGGGTGATAAATATGGATCTAATTTCATTTTTTCTGCATATAGACATCCAGTTGGTCCAGCACCATTTGTTGAAGATACTGTCTGTTTTCCATTGGATGGATTTGGCTTCTTTATCAAAAATCAAGTTTCCATACGTGTGTGGGTTTATTTCTGGGTCTTCTATTCGGTTCCATTGATCCGCTATTCTGTTTCTATGCCAATACCATGCAGTTTTTATAACTATTGCTCTGTAGTACAGCTTGAGATCAGGGATGGAGATACCTCCAGATGATCTGTTGTACAGAATCCTTTGGGAAATTCTGGTTTTATTTTTCTTTC